>VDFB02379711.1:192424142-192669112 GCA_007258455.2 Sequoia sempervirens | reverse complement strand
TTCTTTCCTCCACACCAAACCAAAGGAATATTTTTTGGATCTTTTCAATGGCCTCAACATATTTAGCAGGAATTTTGAAAAGGCTTAAAGCATAAACCGAGAGATTCTGAAGAGAAGCTTTAAGAAGTTGAATTTTTCTAGCTTGGCTCAAAAGAACTCCTTTCCATCTAGCCAACTTCTTTCTGAACCTGTCAACCAGCGAACACCAGAAGGAATCTAGAGGTTTAAGACATAGCGGTAGACCAAGATAAGAAGAGGGTAAGGATTCCACTCTACATCCAAGGATTCTTGCAATCTTGACCTATTTATGCTCAGGGGTATTGAAGAAAAAAAGGGAGCTCTTATGTCTATTGACCATCTACCTAGTCGCCTTCTCATACATGTCAAAAGTTTTTTTTAGATTCTTAGCCTCATTCACCTTAGATCTTCCCATCAACATAGTGTCATCAACAAACTGTTGGTGAGAGCAAATCAAATTAGTAGATGAATGACTCAGACTAGCAAGAGACCTTTGTTTAATCAAAAATTTAAGATTCCTTCCTAGGCTCTCAACCATAATTGTGAACAGAATAGGAGAGATGGGATCACCCTATCTTAGGCCTCTTCAATTTTGAAAGAATCTAGAAGGAGACCCATTCACCATAATAGAGGTGGAGACGGTAGTTACCAACTGATTCACCAATTGAATGACTCTACTGCTAATACCAAACACCCTAAGAATTTTAAATAAAAACTCCTAGTCAACATGGTCATAAGCTTTGGATATATCCAACTTTGGATAGACATTGTTAATGCAAGATAGTGTAAGGACTGTTCAAAGGGATTTTTCTTAGTTCATGCAAGGTCTCATCTTAGGGAACATTGTGCTTAACGTCTCCAAGAGAGGATGTGTCAAAAGAAATATCACACTCTTGGAGGGAATCAAGCCCAATGACTCCACCAAGAAAAGGACGCATCACAAGAAAAAAGAAATCACACAATGAAATGGGAGTGGTGATGTATGCCCCCACTTTAAAGTGGTTGTGAACACCAGTACTATTTGCAATTTCTTTAAAGTAGAAGAAGGGGAACATAAGAGCTTATTTGGAAAGCCCTACGCCAAGTCATATATTTTTCGAGAAGCTACATCATGAAAAAGAAAAGTATGTCATAGGCGAAACAACTTAAGGCATGTCATCCACATCCCAAGCTTGCTCTTATTTATTCATGAAATGTTAATGACTAGCAAAAGGAGGAAACCATAAGTGACATATAAGGACAAGGCTTGCTAAACCCCTTGCCCCCACTAACTGTAGGACAAAGGTGAGCTGAAGCGATTGATGAAATGTAGGCAAGAGTGAAAATCAGTATTAATTAAAGGAATTAGGTACCCCCATAGAGGAAATCTTACCAAACTCCTAAAAAATTTGGATTTTATGACTCAAAGCTTTACATTCATTAGTGGAGTGCCCATGAACTCTATGATAGGTGCAGAATGAAGTCTTGTCATAGCATTTCTTACGAGTTCTAGGAGGGAGGGTGATCAAGTGATCTTGGAGGAGTCTCAATAAGATACCCTCTTGATCAATGTTAGAAGGTGGTCTTGTGGCTTGCATCAAAGATACATTGTGCTTAGTAGTAGATGTCATACTTACACAAGTTTCCCTAGATTGTGAGATTTTGTTCTCACTCTTACAAGAAAAGGTAAAATCTATCGGATGTAAATCATTGGTATCTTGTGAGATGACATTGACATTAGGCGAAGAGTTCGTCGTTTGTGTCATATTTTGTAAAGGATGATGTTCAAGACCACTAGTGTCGAGGAGTTCAGGATGGATGACTATTAAGGGTGATTTAGAAGTGTGTTATGTGAGATTGTTGATGTTGAGTGAAGGCTTGGCAATTTTTATCAAAGGGAAATAACCAAGACCATGAGTTGTTTGTTGGGTGATAGGGTTGATAGGGTTGTGGATACCTTGTTCATGAGCACCACATCCTTTGCCACTATAGCCAAGTTGTTTTATAAGCTCATACCCTTTTCCATAAAGCTTTTTCATTGCTTTTTGATCGGTTGGTAGTTGTTGATAAGCATTGTCAAAGGTGGTCGTGTAGTGTATTTTGTTGTCTAAAGTGGTTGAGGTGGATGCTTTAAAAGGGTCATCTTATTTTTGTGTCCCCTATTTGAATATTTTTGTATGATCTTTTACTCGCCCATGAAGTCATGTTCAAAATCCAAGGAACCCCAATCATTGGCTAATAGCTTCATGTGTTGTGTAAGTTGTTGTTCATTGTCATTTGGTTGAACAGGTTCCATTGGTGTATTTTATGTTGACGTATTTAAGGAATTTGATTTTTTTTCTCATTATCATGTTCAAGATTAGCATCACGTGTGTGGATTGTGTTGTTGTAGATGTATTTCATTTTGCGATGAAGATTGGAAGGCACACCTTTCATTGCATGAATCCATTGTCTGCCTAAGATAAGATTGATGAAAGTTCATAAGGCATAACATGGATTAGTGTATTCAAGGTGACCACTCCAGCGGTAAGAGGCATAATGATTACCCCTAGCGGTTTCTTTTCGACATTGTCAAATCCCTTAATAGATAGAGAATCAGGTTGAATGGTTGATTGATCAATGCCAAGCCTATCCAGAAGGGTCACACTACACACATTGAGGGAAGAACCAATATCTACAAGATTTCTCTTTATCCCTTTTGTTTTTTATTGAGTGATGATCATGAAAGCTTCATTTTGTTTTTGCACTTCCAAAGGGGGGAGTTCACTTTGGTAGAAAACAATGTCAATGTTTAGGCCTTGAATCATTGATGTTATTAGTTGGTGGCACATTAGAAGGGACAAGAACTTGTTGTAAGGTTGTTTGGATCATGTTGTGATAGTGAGGGGAGGCTTGAATAAGGTCCCACAATGATATCTTAGCAAGAGTATTCTTTAGTTGTTCGACAAGATTGTACTCCTTTCAACTATGATGGCTTGGTAAGATAGGATTAGGGATGATAGGGTTAAGCAAGGGTAGGGGTGTTGTGTTTGGTTGTGGTGGTTGCGGATTGTTTCGAGTGTTATATGTATGAGCAACGGTATTATAACACAGTTGTTGTGATACATTATTCTTAAGTGGGTAAGGGATAAGTTTAGGTTTATTTTGAGTTTCTTGTCTGTGTGAAGGTGGGTAGAGAATAAGAGGTTTGTTAGGATGACCCACAGGGTATGTGTGAGGTCCATTGATCAAGGGGGATCTAATGGACACTTGTGCATTCATAAGCTCAGCGGTCTTGGTTTGATGTATCTCTAATAAAGGGAAATTGAGAACCACCATTTTATCTAAGGAAGACACATTATTATTGTTTCCTTTTTCTAACACCATGATATTCTCCCTAGAAGGAAAGTTTTTAGGAGAACAACAAGCCACTTGTTCTTGAAAATCAAGGCTTGGTTCTTCCACAATAACTTCATCGCCAATAGGGGAATGATCAATGATTGGATTATGAAGAGGGGGATGATTATGAGAAGGTGTTAGTTGAATGTCCATGGTCTTTAAGGTCTCATTCTCTTGTTCCATATTATCCATCCTATGAGAAGAGCTTGTAATATGTTCATCCAAGGTTAATGTGTGTAAAGTAGCTTCATCACAAGTGGGGGAGGCATCAAGATAAGGACCACTATGGTTTCCAAATAGATTTTCCCAAATGGGAGGAGCATTAGGGAAGGGAGAATCAAGGGTTTCATGATTCTTAATAGGGATGTATTCTAACACCAACCTATCCTCTTTACATCAAGGAGGGATATTAGGAGATGGACAAGTTGGATTTTCATGACCATGGAGACTTGGTAGGGTGATTTTAAGGAATGTGTCTATGATCTCATGCTCTTGTTGTCTAACATCGTCCAAAGGGGGATAAGGAGATGGACAATCAAGACCCTCAAGACTTGTAACTTCCTTCACCAAGATACCTTTGTCACTAATATAGGAGAGGTATTGGAAGGGGAACAAGTATGTGTGTTATGATTGTCTAAATTTCCATTCGCACCAATGGGTAATGTAATGGATTGGTCAAATCTATGACTAACATGTTCCTCATTGTTGTATTCAAAATCAAACTCATAAGAGGGGATATTGTGCTTATAAAATCCATTTTTAACCAAATCAAATACACATATTGTGAAAAAGAACGTGCTCATGCAAAATTGAATAAAGTGCAATGTAATTTTTAGATTTAAAACAAAGTAAGTTGTTGATTACAGTATGCAATAATCTAAAAAAAGAAATGTTGGAGATGCAAATGTGAAATTAAACAATGCATGAAATGAGCTATTTTAAGCGAGATCTAGTGAAATGCATGTGACAGAAACTCAGTTAACTGATATAGGTAGGTAAAGGCACCAAACAAAAGCTAAAAAATAGAGTTTTCAGTTCTATAAAGGGAAATTTAAGGGGTGAAAAGGAACTGATTCGCCCAAGGTGGCAAATGAGTCCCAGTATGGACTTTTTTCAGAGTTTAAAAAAAAATTGAGTGCTTTTGATGTTTTTTGAGTTCTATGATGTTGGCCTAAGTTAAAAATGCAGAATTTCAGAAAAATTGAATGAATTTAGATGCCAACAATGCAACCTAAATGCACTTTTTGATTCATGCAAAAAGTGAAACCTAGCATGATACTTAACTAATGCAATCCCTAGTGTGAAGTCAATGGAAGGCTAGATCTATGATGAAGGACTCAAAATCAGAAAAGAGAAGTATTTGAAAAGAAGGTTCACCAAAATGAACCATAGATTTTGGAAGGTGTGAAATGCTATGTCTCTTTTGCTCAATTAGGGTCTTTCACCAAATGGAAAGAGATAGATCCCACACCACAAAATCTAAGGTGGTTCACTCAAATAAAGGGATGTAAGATGGAATTTTGATTAAATGTAATGATCTAAATGCAAGTAGATGATGAAATTGATTGATTAAACATGCAAAACTAATGAAATGAAACTTGTTTGAAAACACATTGTGTAATCCAAAAACACTTAGGAATGAATGCAAATTGCAATAGAGCTTAATGAAACTGAAAGTGTGCACCTGGAATATGGATGGAGACTGTAAATGCCTTATGGAATATTGGTGATGTTGATTTTCAGGCCTAGTGGGACTCATTCACCATTCTGGGTGAATCAGTCCCAGTTCTACAAAGCTATTCCAGAACCTGTTTTGGACAAAAGTGTATCTAAAAACTTACCTGGAAGTGGGACTCATTCGCCACCCATGATGAATGAGTCCTCTTTTGAAATTTTGAATATTCAAAGGTGGAATCTGGAGCTTTCGGTCTGCACTTAGACTTCTCCAGGTGTCTGCTTCTGAAACTCTAACTTCTGAGCCTAAAAATGAGTTTTTGTTGATATTTTGATTTGTTCAATGAAGAGAAGGCTTAAACAACTTTGCAACTTGATTCTTAATGATTTCCAATCTTCCAAAATGTCTAAATCTACAAACAGACAAGAAGAGAAGAAGAAATGTTGAATGTTAGGGCATGGGGGTTTGCATTGGTCAAACCCTTTTTAGGTAATTAAACCAAAATGGAGAAAGAATGTAATGAAACATGCAATAATTCTATTGATTACCTTGCCATGATGTTTGATCTTGAATTTCTATAGCAAAAAATGAAGAATCTTCCCTTGAATGTCTGAAAATTGCTATCTTAATGACTTGAAATGATAAAACCCTAACTTGCTTGTCTTGAGATGGAAGAATGATGGGTGAATAATGAAGAATGAATGTGATTTAGGGTTTAGAGACTTGATTTTATAGGAAATTCACCTTATTAGCCCATAAATTGGATCCCCAAGGCCGACATGCGAAAATAATAAACTTAAATTTCATTTTTTCCCACTCAAAGGTCAAAATTGGGTGAAATGGGACTCAGTCGTCACCCATGGCGAATGGGTCACACTTGGATGGGATTGATTTGCCATAGATGGTGAATGGGTCCCACAAGGGCCATTCTAACAGTGAGGATGTTGGGAAGTTGAGAAATAAGGTTTATATTGTGACTTTTTCAGTTATTTGATCAATTTAAGCCTCAAGATGCACAATATGGGGTAATAGGGGCCTATTAGTGATGATGTAAAGGTCAATTAGGGTTTGGGACATAGAATTCAATATGAAAGTGTGATTAGATACACTTTAGAACATTAAAATGAGGTCCACTTAGCGTAGGAAAGCATAAGAACCAATGTGAATGTGCAAGACACATTACAACACTAGCTTAACATTAATTTTAATTCAAAAACCTTATAAATTGATTTGATAATGTTATTAAACACATTTTATAATATTGAATTAGGGGAAAATAGATTTATTAAGTCTAGAAAAGCGTTAAAGTATTTTACAATAATTTACAACACCTTTACAAGACATCGTTAAATGCATATTATTCAATTTGCAAGGGTCTAGATCTAGTTTGGATTCATAAAACGCTTCGCATCACTAAATCAAGGCCAAATTAAGTCCAATTTATCATGAATTATTCCCATGTCAAGCAAGTTGCCTTTTTTCTATGGTACTATTATTAATGTCAAGTTTTAGGGTTAAGCATATAGTGTTTAGGGCTTAGGGTTTATGGTTCATGTTGTAGTGTTGAGAATTGAGGGTTTATGGATTAATTTAATGTTTTAGGTAAATTAATGTCAAATTATCAGTGACATGTTTAAGGTTTAGTGTATAGGTTTTAGGGTTTATGTTGTATGAATGGGGATAAATGGAAGGATCAATCAAAGAGGGAAACAATGCAAAGGGTTAGATCTAAACACAAATAAAAGATCAATTAACCAATTAAACCCATTGCCAATGAAGTGATAATCTAATAATTGCATGAAATAAGCAAAAAAATGAGAGAATTAACTAAACTAAACACTACTTTTACCTCACCCAAGAATGCAAGTCCTTACTCCATCATTGAATTATGCTTTGATATGTTGGATTTCTCAAGCTATTGTAACCATATTATACAAAACCTCAAAAAATGGATGAGTCTTCTTCAAATACCTTAATGGAGGTCAATTTGCAAATGTGAGAGGTGTGGCCTTGAGTGCCAAATTTTGTAGGTCTCATGAATGAAGAGGAAGGCTTGTTTTATATATTTGGAAATATTTGATCAACAATGGAGATTGAAGGATCAAATCAATGGTGGAGAGTGAATTAAGGCATGAGGATAAATGCATGAAGAGGAAAGGTTCAATTAATTGAATCTCTTCCCTAAAATTTAGGAAGATATTTTGAGATATTTTATAGGGAAGATCTATCTTCATCTATCTCTATCTCTCTATCTCTCTAATTTTCTATATCTATATATTTTTCTTTGTCTTTGTCTCTCTTTGTATCTCTATCTCTCTATCTCTCTTTATCCCTCCCTCCCTCCCCCCTTATCTTTCTCCATACCTCCCTCCCTCCATCACTTCCCCTTTCCCTCTCTCTACATATCTCTACCTCTATCCTGCCCACCCTACCTATCTCTCCCTCCCTTTGTCTCTCCTTCCCTCCCTCCCTCTCTCTATTCTCTACAACTCCCTCCCTCTCTCCCTCCTTCTATACTTCTCTCTATCTCCCATCTCACTCTCTCTACCTACCTTTCCCTCTCTCCCTCCCTTATTCCCTCCCTACCTCCCCCTCTCTCTCCCCTTCCCTCTCTACTTCTCTCTATCTCCCCTCTCCATGTAGCTCTCTCTCTCTCTATATATATCTCTCCATCCTTCCCCCTACCATCTCTCTCTTTGTCTCTCTTTATCTCTATCTTTCTCTCTATCTCTCTCTATCGCTATCTCCTCTCTACCTCTCCCTCCTTCCCTTTGTCCCTTTCTACTTCTCTATGTCTCCCCTTTCCCTCTCTCTCTACCTATTTCTCCCTCCTTACACCTCTCTCTCTCTAACACACACACACACACTCACTCTCTCTCACACATCTCTACCTCTCTACCTATCCCTCCCTCCCTCACTCCTTCCATCTCAACTTTTTCTCTATCTCCTTTCCTCATCTCTCTCTTTCTACCTAGCTTTGTCTCTTTCCCTCCCACCTTCCCCCATTCATTTATTCTCTCTCTATACCATAATCTCCCTCCCTCCATCATTCCCTCCCTATTATTAGGATAGGTTAAATTAACCTTGTAATCCTATTTCATTTATATGTCGCCACATTCCTTGGAATGTGTTCTATGGGATATGACATAAATTCATTAAATATTAGCATATTGTAATTATATTTTTAAGAGGGGATTTAATGTCAGTGGACATTACACATAATAATGGATAAGGTCTCTCTACTAGGCGTCCATTTTGGTAATGTAAAAGGTCATGGATGGGGCTCCAAATATTGAAGAAGAAAGGCTCTACATTGGTGGTCCAATGGGAAGTAGAAGATTCATCGGAGCATCTAGAAAGACAGAAGTTTAATAGGCTATGGGATAGGAACCCACGTTTGAATCTTGTAATTTTCATTTAAATTTTTATCATGAATTTTTATTTTCCAAGAAGGGGGCGTCATTTTATGTAGGTGGTTTTCTACCTCTTGTTTTTGTTTTCCATTTTGGTTTTACCTCCCACAAGCTTTATAAATTGGAATACTTGGATGGTAGCTTTTTGTTGAGTTCTAGCAAGTAATAGAGTACTATTAGGTTGATCAAAGATCAGTAGTGAAGTGTATTATTGTATAATATCATTCATAGATTAGTATTATACTTTGAACCCTCTTCTCTCGAGTGGATTTTTTTCTCGAAAGGGTTTGTCCACATAAATTTAGTGTCACATTTTTGTTTGTTGATTTTTATATTGTGATGAATGTTGTAATCAAATAGTTAAATCTGATTTAGTAATATTATTTTCAGATCTAAATTCACTTGAATAAGTTAATATTATAATTTTACTTCACCTTGTTTTCAATATTTGGTATTAGAGATAATCGTTATGTTGAAAAGGGGATTCCTTTCTCTTAAGTGTTAAAGGATTTTTGCTATAATGGTAGATTTTGTCTTGTGATATACGAAAAATTTGTGAAGAGGATTTTATTCCATTAATTTTAACTCTTTCCAATATTTTGAGAATTTCAATGGGATATTCTACAAGATGTAGAAATTAAACATGAAGGATCTCCTTAAAGAGAAATCAATGGTTACCATTCTCACAAGAAATTAAACCAATTGCAATGTTTGATGAAGATTTGAAGAATTTAGAAAAGAATGTTTGTGTGAATAAGGTTTCTTACCTAACTAGTTCACCTAGTAGGTCCTATTTACATGTTAAGTTTACTTAAGTCCTCAGAATCTTCAATAAGTCTTAGTTGGCATGAGATGTTATCTTATAATTTTTTGTTTAATACTTGTGTCCTAGGTCATTTAATATTACTTGTCTCATTACATAAGATTAAGGAAATTGTCATGATCTTGTCTAATCCTGTCTCACCTTGGCTATATAAACAAGGGTCTCTCACACATTGTATATCCATATTCTATTTGCATTATTGATAGTAATGTAATTGATTCTTTTCATGTTGATCTTCTCTTTGTGCTTTCCATTTTTCCTCTAGATCTTGGGTGGCAATCTCCATAGCTAACACTTACATGCTATCAGAGAAATTTGGGTGCCTTTGGTTAGTCTTTTTGGTGATATCTTGGTAGATCTTGAAAATTTATTTATGCTCTTCTGTTGCATTGAATTATGATCTAGAGAATTAGAAAAAACTTGATAGAAATATGAGATTCTACCTGGGTTCCTCTTTGTGTCTTTGTATTGCAAGTTTTTTTGAAGCTTTTTGGTGCAAAATAGAGCTCACCATTGAGTTAAAGGTGTTCAAGAAAGTTATTTTTTCCTTTTCTTTCATCCAAATTAGATATATGCGGCTAGATCTATGAAGGTTTGAAGCTAAAAACTGGTTGCTAGATTTGAGATGCAGCTGCAATTTTGGAGCATTTTGGATTAAGTCTGGCCTTGCCATATGGCATCCATATGAACAAAAACCCCAAGATTGAATCTTAATTCATCAAATCAAACACCTTTTCTTAGGCCATCAAAGAAATAATTTCCCCTCCTCACTTGTCCATACAGGTATAGGGTCGCCATCATTGCACAATCGGTACAATTTTTAGAGAAAGTAATATTTTATTTGTCATTATTTTTAAAAAAATTATATAATATATATTGAATATATTTTTCAAAAAAGTGTTTTATTTAAAAATAAAAAATATATATTTTGACTACCCTATAGGCTACTCTGTAGTACTCATAGGATATATGAGGCCCCACTAGGTGTTTTGTGGCAAGTGCAATAGGCCCCACAAGTAGCCATAAGGCACTGACCAGTTTATAAAATCCTCTAGTAAAAGATAAATAGAATATTCTATTTTCAAGAAGAAGATTCCACATAGGAAAATATGATCTAAAGAATCCACTCAAATTCACTAAATGAGGAATATTCTAGCAAGATTCTAGTGATCAAGACTAACCTATGACGATTATATAGTTGGTCCAATTTTAAGTTAGTGAATCAAGTAATATTCAAAGAATATTTTCTATTGACATTCACATGATGTCAATAGACAATATTCACGTCCTCTCCATTGAATTTTTGTTTTTGGAAGGCAGTTTTCAAATGCTCATAACTTGGGCTCAAGACCTCCTTTTTTGTGAGATTTTTTTGGGTTTAAGGTAGAATTACATGCTCTTTGTAGTGGTATACATTGCTTTTTTATTTTTATTTTTATATTTTACAAAAGTTGTTGATTCTCACAAATTTTGTTGATATTTTCTTGTTTTGGGAACTTATGGGGCTCTGTTCTCAAACCCACTGTAACAATTTTGGGTGAATTTTTTTTTTAAAGTGCATATTTTTTATGTGTTTTGTAGTGGTGTGATTATATTGATCTAAATTTTTCAAACATAAATTACTTAAATGATTTTGTGGCCAAATTTAGCATTTTCATGTAATAAAATTAAGACTACTTCATTTTTTTAGAAAAGTGGAATTTTTAGTATCACTAATCATAAAGTGCCAAGCTCATATATTTCTAGGGGTTTCTTTGATTGAGTGAATTTAGGGGGATTATTCATGTGGTTTTTGTTGCATTCTTCTTGATTTATGTTATTTTATTTTTATTTCATCATGGAGTAATTTGTAGCTCCTCTTCTAACACCTTTCAACTATCCTAAATCAAAATTTGAAATCAACAAACTGGTCTGAGTTAAGAGATTGTATAAGATAGTTCATTGGATTGGCAGTGAACCAAAAGATGATGAAGCTAAAAATAATAAGTGGTTGAATAGTTGCGAATAATTCATTGGTTATTTGTGCTTGTATGTATCTCCTTATTTTTTGTTTCACATTGAGCACTTAGATTCACCCATGGCTATGTGGAGTGCATTATCAAACTTATTTGCAGAAATAGATGAAATTCAAGGATATATTTTTGGAGAATGAATTAATAAGTCTCAATCCATGTAATTTTGGCAACATATAGGACTTCATCACCAAATTCAAGTCACTACTTGAATACAATTGAAGAAATTTAAAATTGAAAAATTATATAAAAATTGGTGTTAAGTGGTTTTTCAAAGTTAGGACTTGACTATTCATTATTTGTGTCTACTTTCTATGCTATAAAGAATGCTCTAGGAATGAGTTTAAAATTCCTTCCTTTGAGGACTTTTCTATGCAACTCACTAGGGAGCAAGATAAGATTATTCAAAAGGGAACTTTGAAGTCTTCAAAATCCCAAGCCTTGATTGCAAAGGATGAGAAGCCTTCAAGTGGAAAAGGAGAATAAAAATAAAAAACCTAAGAATAACACACAATCCACATCTAATTTCATAGAAGAACATAAAAATTCCTCTTCTAAGGGGGAAACATCTAAGAATGATAATATTACTTGTGCATATTCCAAGAAGGATGGACATTAAGAACACTATTTTTATAAGAAGGATCTTGATGAATTGGAACATCTTCTTATGAAGAACAAAATTAATTTACCTTCTAGAATATCTACTTCAAATTCTTATTCCTAACACAAGGAATTTGATAAACAAAAGAGTCATAATACTTCAACAAGTAATAAAGAAGGAAAAGCTCTATGTTCTTTTAAATTTCATTGATTAGGAAGATGGATTATAGATTCAAGAGCTTCTCATCATATGGAATCTTCATAGTCTATGTTCTCTTTTTTTTACCCTTGTGTCATGCCACCTATTTTGATGGGAAATCATACTTATGTCAATGTATTTATGATCCATGGAATCTATTTATGTTGGGGATGAAACATTCAATTATATCTTGTGTACCTCATTTGACAAATAATATTCTTTCTATATATCAAATTACTAATGGTGGAGCAAGGTGGACTATGGAATTCACTCTTGATTTATTCATCATCAGAGAAAAGAGGTCATTGATACTGGGATGGTTGATCATGCATCTTACATATACACATTTTCATATTGTGTCCTTAGTGATGGCTTTGATCCTTACCAAACTAGTTCACCTAGTGGGTCCTATTTACATGTTAATTTTATTCAAGTTCCAGAAATATTTCTAGAAGTCTTAGTTGGCACTAGATCTTAGTTTATATTTTTTCATTTAATACTCAAGTGTCCTAGATGATTTAATATTACTTGTCTCATGACATCTAGAATTAAGAAACCAATCATGATCTTGTCCGATCTTATGTCTCACATTGTCTATATAAATAAGGGTCTCTTATTCACTATATATCCTTATTCTATTTACATTATTGATAGAATACAATTTTATATTCTTATCATTTTGATCTTCTCTTTGTGCTTTCCATTTTGCCTCTAGATCTTGGGTAGATATCTACATGGCCAACTCTTACAAAGAAGGAATGAGGAACCATATGCTTGTGTCTCAAAGATTTCATCCTTTCAAATGTCACCACAAAAGACATCACATACAAGTTATAGATGAGGAAAGGTGATATATAGAAAACTAAAATTTTGTCTAACAATTTGTAAATCTCAAAAGATTGTACATTATATTATTTAAGAATGAAATATGGTGATTCTGTTGTAGACCATTTGAATGTTTTAAATTTGATTATAAGTTTTGATTAGATTAAAGTCTAGAAGGGCCAATACCCATGTACAATACAACCATAGAAGCTCATTGAGGGGTCTCATGAGAAGTGAGACACCCAAAACACAAAAGAGAAGCAGCTACAAACTGACCAACAACAAAAAGAAAAGAGAGAGCACAAGATAGAACTAGCATAGGACCAAACTAGCTACTGGTCACCTAGTAGCTTAATGCCATTGATGGTCTGCCACTCTTTAGCCAGGGATTGAAGTTTCTCCTCAAAAATCAAAGGCCCTTTGTGAGTGGTCTGGGTCTCCTCAATACTGGGAAAGGAAGAGTTTCTTCATTTCTTACCCTTTTTCTTAGAGTGACCAGCATCCTAACTATCCTCAATAGCTTGTTTACCATGACTATTCCTAAGTTCCTGCTAAAAAAATTGGATTGTGATCATGGTGCATTTTATGGTCTCCTTACTGAAATCTGCAATATCATAGGGGCACTTCAAGGTCATGTCCTAGTTACTATGCATGGTGGAAATTACCTCCTGGAGCTTCAAATTATCATCCTCTATACCCACTAAAGCTCTAAGCTCTTCAACCTCACTCTCCTAGTTCGCCCATTTGTCAAAGGACTTGGAGACCATAAAAAATAGGCTTCAATGCCCTTCATCCTTTTCCTCACCCAGCCAATCCACTTTCTTCTTTAACACCTTCTTTTAAAACACTTAAATTTTGTCTTTTTCTGTAATGAGTTGGGCCAAAAACCATTTGAAGAAATCATTCTAGACATTAACGATTGTCGATAAATTATTCAATTTATTCTTTAGAGGAACACACTAATCACATACCTCTTTGTTCAACTGAGGCTCAACAGAGGCACCTACCAAGTTAACACAAACGTTGGGGGATATTTGAGGGTTAGGGGAATTAATTGGGGAAACCTCAAAAATATCTTCATGGCCAAGGGAGCCAATAGGGGAATTAATAGGGGTGGGTTTCTAGGACTCATCATTTGTGTTCTCTATACTAGAATCAGAGGTAGATATTGGGGTAGGGTCAACAAATGAAACATTTTTTTTAGGGTTGAGAGAGGGGTCCTCGGTGGTAGGGATTTTTCCCCTCACCCTAGTAATAGAATGAGCAAAGGACATAGTCAACATAGAGCCATAAATGGAAAGGGGATCCTCAAAATGTTTAGCAAGGTCACTGATGACAAGGGGATTTTTTGACAGAGGCCGAGGAAGGGGTTAGAGTGTCCTAGAAGCGGAATAAATGGAAGATTAACCCTTGGTCAATATGAATGGTTTTGATTTTAACCTGCACAACCTTAACAGACTACTCCAATGAGGACGAAATCTAGAAAGAAAAATTCATCTTAACATTATAATGAAAATGGTTTAGCATAGGGAAGAAATAGGCATGAAAACATCTGAACTATCCATCTAAAGTGACATACCTCTCTAAGACCTCTACCAACTTGCTCCACACCCCAGGAAGGTCCTCTCTGCAAAACCTATTTTGTAAATGGTTGACTTTTTCACCCTCCTTCAAGAACCTTTCCATATCCTTTTGATAGTGGCCTTTTGATGTCTAAGGAATGCAGCCCCATCCAAAGAAATCCCAGTCACCTCAATAATGAGCCCCACATTGATGTGGAAGGAGAGCCCACCAATGGTGGCACTTCCCTTGTTACAAGAGTTAGAAAACTCCATCAAGAGATTAGGGTCATTCCCCAACATACTATCCACATACGAGGACATCTTGCCATGTTGGAGGATGGTCCAAACATCCTTGTCATTTTTCTACATCTCATAAGAGATGGGTTTGTCTTGAACAAGATCGCCTCCCATAGTATAGTTCACACCAAACAAAGAAAGTATCATAACTCTATAGAAACACCTAAAATAATATGCAAGCCAAAGAGAATAAGGCTTATGAAAAGATTGGTCAGGAGAGATGGAATGCTACAAATGCAATTTGTGCCAGCTGTCCAAAGGAGTTGACAAGGAGTCCAGCTCAAGCTCAAGGTTGTAGTACTTTTTCATCATTAGAAAGTAAATTATGCAAATGTCTAGGGATATGAGAAATATTATCCATATAGTCACTTTAGGAGTGAAGGCCCTCAAGTTGGTGAAGGCATCCACCACTTTATTTCCTTCACAAAACACATGATTAGATTTGTAATTATCAAAATTCATCATGATATTACAAGCTAGCAAGATGGGGTCCTAAGGAGACCAACAAGGATTCGCCATCCCACTCAGCATCATTATAGTATTTCTAGAATCACCTTCATTTTCTAGGTTGGATATACACACTTTCTTGGCTATACAAATACCATGGTAGGCAACCCTCACCTCAACAAAACTTGAAGTCTAAACTCCCAAATTCACCATATAAGCCAACATAATTTTCCCATCATGATCTCTTATGACACCACCCCCACCCGCCCGAACCGAGTTACCTTTGGTTGAGCCGTCAAAATTGAGCTTAAGCTAGTCGGGCTTGGAAGGACCGGGGAGTGTTGCTCCTATCTAGAGGGATATGAGAGCTCGAAGCATTGAGGGCCTCAAAGAGGTTCCAAAATGAAGAAATAGAGAACTCCAAATTAAAGGGATTCCTTTTTTGTTTACAAGAGGTTGTAATGAGGTTCTCAATAATTTGCTGAATAATCTTGTTAGCCACAACATGCCAGGGGGTTTTTAATCCTAAAATATCCTATTGTTATGCTTTTTCTAGAGTGTCCAACGTATGAAAAGAAAGTCCTACCACATAGCTCAATGAGAAAAGGATGGAACATCGGTGAGAGTAAGCCATAAAGAACCAACTTAGTATCCTTATGCCAGACCCAACTAACTTTGAATAAAGATGAAATCCTTGGTCGAACCTACCAAGAGTAGGAACAATGAAATAAAAGGTGAGAATTGGTTTTGGATTCCTCTTGACAAAGGGAACATATGTTGCTAAGATGATGACCATGTTTGTGCAAGTTATCTAGAGTAAGAATATGTTCATGGCTAGCAGTCCACCAAAAGATCTTAACTTTGGGCAAGGAATTATTTCTCCAAATCTTCAACCAATTGAACTAAGGGACCCAATCACTAGATAATATGGTGTATCTAGATTTAATAGAGTATTTACCATCATTAGAATCCACCCAAACCAAAGAATCAAGAAAATTGGAGTTAAAGATCTTGTGATTCTCAACAGTTCTGAGGTGCCAAGATGAAGAGGAGGTTCATACCTTGATAGGGATCAATCTGCTAGCACAACGGGTCCAAGGAGCACGGTCCAAATAATTTGAGAGATTAAGACCCAATCTAGAACAAAGGTTCGATTTAACAATAGAATAGATTAGATGGAGACCAAGAGCATGCTTCAAAATCCATAGATCATCCCAAAAACAAACCAAGGCACTAGTTTGGACCTACCAACTAATGACTTGAGAAATCAAATTCTTAGTTTTGTGGATATTATTCCAGATGATGGAAGCTGAGGGGGTTTCAAGATCATGAAGGAAGGATATTCCCTTCTTTCCTTGCATATACATGTCTTTGAGGGTCAAAATCCATTCAGCCTATTTATTTAGAACTTTCCAAGTGACTTTGGTGATAAGAGACAATTTCATCTATCTAGTATTCTCAAGTCTTACCTACCATATAATTTCAGACCATAAAGAGGGCATAAAAAACAAGGGCATCAACTACATAGTGGAACTTTGAAGAGTAGAAATTTTAGAAGCACTAGTTTACATGTATTGTTGAGAAGGGCCCCCTTCCAAGCCACCAAATTTCTTTGAACTCTTTCTAGTAAGTTAGACCACATAGAATTATCAGTATTATTTAGAATCTAGGGAATTCCTCGGTAGGTCAAGGGGAGGGAAAGGATTTGGCAATTAAGAATCCTAGAGATCCTATTTTGAGTTGAGGGGAAACATTCAAGAAAAAGATCACTTTTGTCAAGATTAATGCATTGACTATCTAGGTCGAAGAATTTTTTTTAAGAATATGGATCCATCCCTTTGCATCCACCACTGTGGCTTCCCCAAAAGAAGTGTTTCATCCTTGAGCTATTCATGAGAAATTGGCAGTGAAATCAAAGAGGGGGTGAAGCCATCTTTAAAGTACCATTGAAGACCCCTTTCACAATATTGCAACCAAGGACTTCAGCCATCAAAATAAAGAGATAAGGGGACAAGAGATCCCCTTTCCGTATCCCACCAGATGCTGAAAAAACCCCTATAGAGTACCATTAAGACCACAAAGAACATAGGAGAAGTAACATAGCCTTTAATAAGCTTTAAGATTTTTCTAGAGAATCTAGATCTTTGTAATACTTCAAACAAAAATTTCCATGACACTATATCATAGGATTTGGAGATATCAAGCTTGAGAGCTCCATACTTTCTTTCTTGCTCATACTCATATAAAATGAAGAGCTTCATCGACCAACATGACAACATGATTAGTAATTTAACGGCTTGAGAAAAAACCTTTCTAGGTAGGGTGGATCAGCTTATCAAGAGAAGTTTTAATACGATTGACCAATAGTTTAGAGCATATTTTATCAAAGGTGTTACAAAGGCTAATAGGCCAAAAAATGAATAGCTTATTGGCACGAGAATGTTTCAGAATGAGAAAAATAAAGGTTTTATTGAACTCCTTGAGAATGTTATCAAAGGAGAGGAATTCCTTAACTGCCAAGGTAACATCATGACCAACGATATTCCAATATTTCTAAAAGAAGAAAGGGGGGAAGCCATTGGGGCCTAATGCCTTGAAAGGGCTAAGAGAAAATACAGCCTCCTTGATCCCATTGAAATCGAAGAACCTCTTTCCATAAACATAACATCCTACGGGGACATAGCATGAGGAATAACCCTCAAAATATTGTCAACCAGATGGTCAGTCATGGCCGAATTGAGCATACTGTGAAAGAATTTGACACCAACCTGAGCAATATTATCCTCAAAAGTTAGAGAGGAACCATCCTCAGAGATTAATTCAGCAATGTAATTCTACTTTTGATGTCTATAATTTGTCATATAAAAAACCTGGTGTTCTTGTTCCCCTCATGAAGCCATTGATTTCTAGCCCTCTGCTTCCAATAAATCTCTTCCTTCTCAATAATGTTGTTAAGGTCACTTAACAAAGACTTTTCCTTATCGACCAAATCCATTAGAGCTCCCAATTCTATTTCATTTTAAACCTTTCTAAGCTACTTCTTAAGGGATTTTTTTGATCAAATATGTTATCAAAACAATTCTTGCTCCAACCTTTCAGGTTATCTTTGAGTGCTTTCAATTTGAAGGCGAGCCTAAACATAGTGGGGCCACAAACCCTAATATTCCACCAATCCATTAGAATCTATTTAAGAAGAGGATGAGACCACATTAATTCAAACTAAAAGGGATGCTTGGCCTTAGGAGGAATGTTCCAACAGAGTTGCAGAGGAGTGTGATCTGAGTCGATCCTTAGAAGAGAGGATAAAAAGAGAGTGGAAGACACATCCCAATTGAAGGACACCAAACAATGATCAAGTATGACCTGAATAATATTAGCTATGACCCTTTTGTTGGACCAAGTGAAAGAGCAACCTTCAAGCTCAATGTTAGACAAACCACCAGCTAAAAGAAAGCTGTTGAGATCCAACATATTGTCAGTGAGATCCATATTACCTCCCATCTTCTCACCAGGGAAGAGAGGAGTGTTAAGTCACCCAATACCATCTAGTGATTGTGCAAGAAAGAGCTTAGACATCCCAAAAAAATGGCCTAAGTATTTATCTTGAGGACAACATTATTAGGCACATAGATATTGGAAAGAATCCACTCATGAAGACCAAAACTTTGAGAGAAACATACATTAAGGAATTTTCTATTTTTAGAAATAAAAGAACCATTGAGGAAGGGTTTCCACATTGTAACTAGACCACTAGAGGCCCCCTTAACATCAACCTCCTTATAGAGGGCATTTGGCCAAATGTATTTACTTGATTTATCAAAGTCGGCAACAGTCATCTTAGTTTCTTCTATAACAATATTTAATTTGATTATACATTAGCTTGCATCAATGGATGTTAAATTAGAAGATAAAGATAAATGTATCATGTTTCTTTGTTCATTTCCTAAATATTGGGAAAATATAATTGTTGTCATAAGTAGTGGTAATGCAGATCCAAATATGGAGAAGATTATTTTTTTTCTATACTTATTTTAGAGGAGATGACAAGAAAGTATATGAATTTTAGATTCCAAGATACCTTGCATGTGCTAGGTGGGTCCAAAGAGAAAGGGTCTAAAGGGGATAAAAAGAGGGATAGGGATAAGTCTAAAGGGCTTTCTAAGATCCTTAGAAAGAGTAAAGTGTTGGAATTGTAGAAAAAGAGGGAATGTGAAGGAGTGTAATAACAAGTAAAAGAATGTTGACTCCTCCATGGAAAAAGTCCTCTAATGACGATTCTAATGCTTTGTATATTTAAGTGAACTCTACTAATAATTGTGCACATGGCTTATTGATTTAGGTTGCTCCTACCATATGACTGCTCATAAAGATTGGTTTACTACTTACAAAGCATAAATTTGGGGATTATTTTTCCTTGGTGATAAAAACACTAAGAATATTGTTGGTAAGGGAAAGGTAATGTTGTTTTTCAATGATGGGAGGATTAAATCTCTTGAAATGATGTTTTGCATATTCCAGGACTTGAGGGAAATTTACTTTTAGTATCCAAGTTGAATGATTCTGGAATGCATGTGACATTTGACAAGTCTAGTTGCAAGTTGGTAAGAGGGAGTTTGGTGATAGCTAAAGGATCTCAAATAGGGACTTTGTTTAGGCTAAATTCCTTTACTTTATATAACTCTACTAGTGTAAATATCACTAAAATTATGTATGTTCTGGCACCATAGATTGGGTCACTTGGTTAAAAAAGGTCTTAAGACCATTCTTAATAAAAATATTCATTGATGACCTATTTTGATTATTGTATTGGAAATATTATTTGTGTGAGAATTGTGTGTTTTGTAAAAATAATAGATCATCATTTCCTAATGTAACTCATAAGAAAAATATATTATTAGAGATCATTCATTCAGATGTATCTAGACCAATGGATGTTGACTCTTTGGGTAAATATCAGTATTTATCTATTTCCTTTATGGTGCCCCTAGATATACATGGATTTATTTTGTGCATTCTAAATATGATATTTTTGTTAACTTTGAGGAATTTAAGGACATAGTTGGAAATAAATCAAATTATAAGATAAAAGTGTTGAGATCTAACAATGGCAGTGAATATTGTTCTATGGAATTTTATGATTTTTGTAAGCATGCACGTATTTTTCAATAGAAGCCTACTCATTAAACTCCCTAGAAAAAATAGGTAGTAGAAAGAAGGAACTAAACCTTGATAGAAAGAGCTAGGATCATGTTAAGTGGTGCTAAGCTTGATAGATTCTTTTAGGTAGAAGTAGTTGGTATTGATTACATTACTTGATTAATAGATCTCATTGTTTAACTCTTGTTGATAAAACTTCTTGGGAACTATGGATAGGTAGAAATCCTTTTGTTTCACACTTAAGATTATTTGGTTGTGAGGCTTTTTCTCATGTTCCTCAACAGAATAAATATAAACTAGATCCGAAAGAACATAAATACATCATTTTTGGTTATGGTTAGAATGTAAAATGTTATCATCTTTGGTATTATCTAACCTATAAAATAATATTTTCTAGAAATATGTTTTTCAAGGAGTTCAAAGCTTACTTAAGGGAAGAATTTGTAACCAAAGGACAAAGATAAGAAAAAAATAGCACACCTCAAGATAAAGATTGAATAGTAGGAATATGCATATGTGGAAGAACAATTAGATGGATTTGGGGATGGAGAAGAAGAATATGGTTCAGAGCATTTAGAGGATGTGCAGGATGAACACACAAAAGAAGAAGAATAGGGAGAGCACATTACTCCTACATTGACGATGTCTACAAGAAAACAAAATCTAGTTGATAGGTATAGTCCACCTAATTTCCATTATGTATTTTCTTTGTTGAGTGCTAATGATGAAGCTAGATCCTTGAGGGAGTCTCTCTCTTTAGAGAAAATTGAGTCTTGGTTGCAATCCATGTAGGAGGAGATGATGCCTTTGGATAGTTGTGATACTTGGGATCTCATTAGTTTTCCCAAAGGAAGGAATCCCATTGGTTTCTAGTGGGTATTTAATAAGAAATTTGGTGCAAACAATCTGTTAAAGTGATGCAAGGCTAGATTGGTGGTTAAGGACTACTCCTAGAGAGAGGGAGTTGATTTTGGTGAAATTTTCCATCTTAATAAATTGGCTTCTATTAGATTTCTTTTGTCTATTGCTAATGATTGTGATTTTGAGATAGAGAAAAATATATATTATTTCTTTCATGGGGATCTTGACGATTAAAAATATTTGTGATAACATGATGGTTTTCTTGTGATAGGAAAAGAATAATCGGGTTTGCAAGTTGAAGAAATTTTTGTATGGTTTGAAACAATCAGCCAAGATGTGGTACCAAAAGTTTGATGCTTTTGCAATGAAGTTGGGTTATATAAGGAGCAAGGAGGATCATTATGTTTATATTAATGTTATTGATGATTAGGTTCTAATTATTGTCTTGTATGTGGACGATATGTTATTTATTAGAAATATCAAGGTGATTATTAGTGAGCTCAAGACATAAATTTCTAAAAAAATGATACAAAGCACTTGGGGATTGTAAAATATATTCTTGGGATGGAGATCAATAGAGATCGGGGTCATAGAAATCTTTGATTAAGTCAGAGTAAGTATGTTGGTACCATTTTATAGAGGTTTAATATGCATGACTATAACCCAGTTAATATTCCATTTCTAGTTGGTACTAAAATGAGCTTAGATATGTGTCCTAATTTTGATGATGATTTTGAGGATATTTCTAAGGTTTTCTATACTATTTCTATTCATAGTTTGATGTATGCAATGGTTTGCACTAGACCAGATATAGCCTAAGTAATGGGAGTTCTAAGCACGTTTATGCCTAACCCTAGTAGAGAGAATTATAATTTTGTTAAGAGGGTGCTTAGATATTTACAAGGTAGTTATAATTACTATTTGCTTTATCATGGTACTAATTATGTGGTTAAGTCATTGGACATACAAGGGTTTTTTGATGTAGATTGGGTAGGTGAATTGGATAGTTGAAGGTCCACTAGTTGGCTATGTATTTAATTTGTTTGGAGGTGTAGTGAGTTGGATGAGTAAGAGGCAGCCTACAATTGCAATATCCATCATTGAAGCAAAACATATGGCTGCTACACATTCCTCTAAGGAGGCAGTATGGTTACAAATACCTGGTTATGACATTTTTTATTGTAGGATACTGAGGTTTGGGTGTGACAATTGAAGTATTATTTGTTTGACAAAAAATCCTATCTTTCTTGCATTAATCATGTTGATGTTCAGTATCACTTTGTGTGAGATATGGTTGAGAAAGGTAAGGTATTGATTGAAAATATTGACACTTTGGATAATGTTGCAAATTCTCTTACGAAGCCAATGACCATGAATAAGTTTTCTTGGTGCAGAAAGGCCATGGATCTTGATCACTATACTTGATTTATTATTTTTATCTCTTGGATGTAATTACAAAGTATATTTTCAAGTGGGAGAATGTTAGGATAGGTGACATTAACCTTGTAATCCTATTTCATCTATATGTCTCCACATTCTTTGGATTGTGTTCTAAGGGACATGATAAAAATTCATTAAATATTAGCATTGTTGTAATTATATTTTCAATAGGGGATTTAGTGTTAGTGGAGGTTACACATAAAAATGGATAAGGTTTCTCTGCTAGGAATCCAATTTTGGAATGTGAAATTTCATGGATGGGATTCCCATGATTGGAGAAGAAAGGTTGTTTGTTGGTGGTCCATTTGAAGTAGAAGAGTGATCAGAGCATCCAAAAAGATAGGAGTTGGATAGGCCATGGGCCAGTTGCCCATGTTGGAGTTGTGATTTTTTATTTTAATTTTTATTATGACCTTTTTTTTCCACAAAGGGGGATTTTGTTTTTTTATATGGTTTTGTACCTCTTTTTTTGGTTTACTATTTGTGGTTTTACCTTCTCTAAGTTCTATAATTTGGAACCACTACATCCGGTAGTATTTTGTTGAGTTCTTGCAGGTAACATGGTGTTTCCAAGTTGATCAAAGATTAGTACTAAAGTGTATTATTGTGTGTACTCTTATTCAAAGATTAATATTATACTTTTATCTTTTCTCATGTGGAGTTTTTTCTCAAAAGGGTTTCTCCAAATAAATCTGGTGTCACATTTTGTTTGATAATTTTTATTGTGATGACTTTTACAATCACACTTAAAGTTGATTTGATAATCTTATTTTCAGATCTGAATTCACTTGCATAAGTTAATATTTAAGGTTTACTTCACCTTGTTTTCAACACCTATCTATTTTCCTATATCTCTATGTCTCTCTTTGTCTCTCTATATCTCTCTATCTATTTCTCTACCTCTCTCGTTCTCTCTCTTTCTCTATCTATATCTCTATCTCTATCTCTCTTTCTCTCTCTCCCTCTTTGTTTGTATGTATATCTCCTTTTGTCTCTTTCTCTCTTTATCCCTCTCTTTATCTCGCTCTCTCTTTGTCTCTATCTATGTCTCTATATTCCTTTCTCTATTCTCTACATCTCCCCCTCTACTTCCCTATCTACTTCTCTTTATCTCCCATCTCCCTCTCTCGGGCTCCGTTATTGTTTCTCTCTCTCTCTATGTCTCTCTATCTCTCATATTTACCTTTCCATCCATCCCTTATTTCATGTCTACTTCTCTCTCTCCCTCCCTCCTTTCATACCTCTCTCTCTCTCTCTCTCTCTCTCTCTCTCTCTCTCTCTCTCTCTCTCTCTCTCTCTCTCTCTCTCTCGCGTTGAAGTGAACAACCAAGACCTTTAATCTACAACACTAAATAACCTCCACCTACAAAATAGAGAAGCAATAATAGAAGATGTCATTCCACAAAAAAAAATACATTATGATTTTTAAGATTCAAAATATGTGAACAAGATATCTTGATGCTTACAAGATGTGAGAGAAGCCTTGCTTATAAAGGAAATGTGAGAGATAGGATTAGAAAAGATCATGACATGTGCCTTAACCCTATAACATGAGGCACTTTTAATAATTACCTAGGATAAAATAAGATCTAGACATGACACATATAAAAGAACTATCACTGAAGCATGAAAAAGCTACAAAAAACTATTGAAAGATGGTTGTTATAGTGTTGAAAATGAAGAACCTTTTCTAAAAAAGGAAGATGATTAGAATCAATAAAAAAATCTACATGAGTTCCCCCAATGACACTACTCAAGTAATGGTCAAATGAAAAATAAGGGAAAAAATCTATCAATTGAAGATATAAATAGCAAATAAATCTACATGAGTGACCTTAATAACACTACTCAACCAATACAAATAAAAAATAAAGGTGAAATTATTCTAAAGAACATTGATCAATTGAGGATGGAAGGTTGCCTCCACAGAAAATAAATGCAAGAGTGTGCATATGGTAAATGCTCCATCTCATCAAAATTCATGGGTAACCAACCTCTACATCTGCCTAGTACATAAGAAAAATACTACATATATAGCACACTCCAAAGAAAAATAGAGGAAGCATTAGTATAAACAGTGTGATACCCCCCATAATGTTGACTAAAGAGAGGCATGACAAATCCACTTAAAGTGTGTATCACCATATAGGACATGAAGGATAAGAAACAACATTTGAAAGTGCACAAGAAAGTACCTACAATTGAAAAAATAAAGTGTGCAAAAACAAGGCACACACATATGAGACAAGAATCATGAGGATTCATTGTTGTCATAGAGGGACACAAACTTGGAAAATGTATAATGGAAAATAACTAAGGCACTACACAACCCCCATGACACTTTATAATACAATGCAAATACAAAATATGGCACAACCTTATGTGCAAAATCTCGAAAATACATGTACAATACTATGGCACTCTACGTTAGTATGCCTACATATATGAAAGTGATTAGAAAAATTGCTCAAAATTCCCATAAAGGACAAAATGCTAGATATACATATAAATCAACCCAAATGAAACAATCCCATGCAAATAGAAGAATTCTAGATGCCAAATTATTGAAGTAATTTACCAAAGTGTTAAAACAAAAAATTTAAATTAATTACACTAGGGGGCAAATGTAGAAAAAATGCATGATAACTCCAAAGAGCATTGAAGAACCTTTCCAACACAACGAAAGAATGGAGCAAAAGTTGTGAGCTCAGAAGTGAAAAATAAACATTGGACTTCAACAGGTTATAAAATGCACCAGTAAAAAAATCTAAGAAAAATATCTATACCATTGGATAATGCTCGAAACCAATTTTTTGTCGATATCTCATTCACCAAAATTTGACTCTTAGATCAAAATTTTAAAAAACACAAAAAATTTAGCCCCCTAACCTAGATGATGGTTGCACGTGCAACTAGATTCAAGCAGATTGGTGTTGGGTGCTATCCAGCCCCCAAAACGCCATGGGACAACTAAGAATCCCAGACCGCCTATTTGTCAGTTTTTTGTTTTTTATGGGAATTATATATAATATGTTTTCTAATATTTTAATATATATAATATGTTTCTAAATTTATTGATTAATTTATGGTGAAAACATATATTATAAATTAATTAATAAATTTAAAGAACATATAATATTTTTTAATCAATATTTATATTATATATTTTATTATATATTATAATTAAAATATTTATATTATATTATATATTATATAAATTTTTAATTATATAAATATATAATTAACAATGTATGTTCATATTTTTTTTAATCCATTATATTTATATAATTATATATTTATGATTATTTTTCTTTTAATATCTATCAAAATATTTTTTCAAAATTTGTAGTACAAAAATGATAGTTGAAATTTTAAATCTAATTGCTTCTGGATTTGATTGTGTGGTAGTCTTTTTTCATCAACATTTCGCATCACACTCAGTAATCCATCATCATGATAGAGAGTTGAAAAAAGACTACCACACAATCAAATCTAGAATCAATTAGATTTAAATTCATATGGATTGTGGAAATCTAGTTACATTAGTTGAAATTTTGTTTGCATTTATAGATATTTCTAAATTTTTCATTAAAAATATTTTAGAGGAATATTTATTTTAAATTAAGTAGATCTATTTTACATATGAAACTGACTATAGAAATTCTAGATATAATAAATATAATTAATGAAAGGTATGATTGTGTTCTCATTGTAAATATTTTTTAAATGAAACAAGAATATATATTACTTAAAATTTTGTTTTAGTTGAAATATTTTATTTATCAAATATAATAATATTTATTATAAATTTTGAATTGATATCTATTATCAAATAAGTAATGAATATATAATTATGCTACACATCAATATACTTTAAATTTTTTATTAATATAAAATTTGATAACTATTTAAGCAAAGATTTTGAAAGGGTGTTATAATCTTTAATAAATTCAATAGATAAAACAATAGCATGATAATAGATCTCCTTCCTTCTTTTGCATTATAAGCTACCATAATATATGGCCTTAAAGTCCTATTCATAATCTGAGCTTCTCTAAACTATACAACACATCAAGTATTATGATGTCAGGCCTCCCTTCAATAAAATAGGGCTTCAAAACCCTATTTATCTTAGATTTTTTTATAGATCACAAACCATACCCAACATCATGATATATTGCATGTTATATTTAACATTATGGTGTCACTTTGTTCCCCCTATAATATAGTTTATCATTAGAAAAATCAAGGTTTTAATCTAATTACCTAGGGTTATACTTAAAGTTAATATATTATGTGCTGCCCCAAAATATAGATTAATGGTTATAATCACTTTAATCACAGTATGTATGTTTTTACATCAAGTTTTAATCACACTAATATAATGTATTAGTATATCATGTTATAAATGGAAACATATTAGTTTAATTAAAATATATCATTAAATTATAAAGGGTAGTGTACCATTCTTTTCAATTAAGTTTAAACCTACACTTTTTTTTTCTATATAATATTATTAGTCTATTTTTTCCATCTATATCCTTCCAATCCTCTTCTTAATACATCCCTAATTCTAATCATAGATTGAACTCTAATTCTTTGTGATTATTATATTCATATTAGGGTTAAACTTAAAGTGATTATAACCATTAATCTATATTTTTGGGCAGCCCATAATATATTAACATTGAATGTAACCCTAATTAGATTAAAAACTTATTCTAACCCTAATCCTACCCTCACAATGATTCTAACCATGGTCCACTCCCTATAAATTATTACATTCAAAATATTATAATAATATATTTAATATATTACTAATTCTTTAAACCTATTACTAATTCACACTAGAAGTATTATTTGTAACGCCCCGTCGTGCGAACCCCAAAGGATAATAAAACAATAATTGCAGCACATTTTTTTTTTTTTAAGGATAACATAACATACATGCAATACACATTAAGTCATTACATGAATTTCATTTAAGCAGATTCACTAACACATACATCCCTTGGGGTACACGAGGAGTCATTACGAGACTTAGATCCACACAACGACAATAAAGAATAAAAGCCAAAGATATAATCCATAACAAAATAAACATTAACCAATATAACACATACATGAAAATTCATTGATAAGAAACCATCTGTGAACATAAATACAACATATACATGAATAACTTAACACATTGAATAACAACTGCCATGGCCAAAATCCACACTGAGTTTAACATTACATTACAGTACAATGTTTAAGAAGTACAATGATACAAAAGTGTTTCCAATCATGAACGGAAACCATTCAACAAGATAACATGATGCACAATATCATAACTGGCTCCAAGACAAATACAACTCTAGAGTTGCCGCAACAGCACCAATCCGCACCTCTCAATCCTCGACTGGGGACCCAATAGGGTGCTTAGCACGTTCCACCTGACCATGTGAGTCCGAAGACCCACCCCCCGTGCTAGGAGCTGACAAGAAAGAGACCTCAACCAAGAACATCCAAACAGGGAACCACAAGACTCAACGATACACAAAAGTATCATAAAACTCAAGGATTACAATGACATAATCAACAACATCCAAGAGTCAACATAATAACTTAAAATCATAAATTTCATCACATAAATCAAAGCGATGACCAGTAAACAAGTAACCAAAAGATGATCATGAAACACTTCCAAATCAAACTGAATTTAATAAACATAATACAATTCCAAATTGCAATTAAACAATACAATAACATCATATCACAGTACCATAAGAGTACAAGGTCATAAATCAAACATCAAGGAGATCATACAAGACCACAAAGTACACCAAAGATGTATTAAGGCAATAATCATAAATCAATATAAGTCCATTCAACCACAATCTAAATCAACTCCCATAACGTACTTCCAGAGGAACACAATAAAGTAAAACACATGGGCAACTAGGGGAGAGTGTCATCGCATAGTCCTACATGGGCTGTCCTATGCTCTTCCTCCTAACTGGAGGCACCGGTCCCATCTATGGTTGTCCTGTGCCCTTCCTCCCAACTGGAGGCGCCAGTCCATAGGGTGACTCATGCGGAGCCGTAGACCTCTCGTGAAGACGAGGTCACGACCTTGCCAACCATGGCCTTCTCAGCCTTCCATTAGCCTACGGAAACGCTAATGAAGACGAGGCATCCTTTTTTTTTTATCTTATAATGATATTACTACCCAACCCTCCTAAGTTAATTATTAGGTTTTCACTTGATTACTAACTCACTCGTGGGTTATCCTGTGCCCTTCCCCTTAAACGGGGTGTCAGCCCCCACGAGGAGCCACTCTCCCTAGAGACCCAACAATCTCAAACCAAAAATAACCAAGGGTTGTACCATCATAATTTGAACAAAGAATCACAACATAAAAGCATGCAAGGCATTACCCATCTCGCTAACAAGTACAAAATCAGAGTCTCAACAATTCTCGTACAACCCTTTTAAAGTCATGAAATCAAAACACCTGCCACATCAAGGGCACATAAAGAGAGAACATCAACTGACAATCATCTCAAGCCTCTGGAAGCCAAAAGAATGAAAACCCACAAACGAGGGTAAAGTGAAGCATCAAGAGTTTTTCTCCAATAATTCCAACACAAGGATAAAATTTCCTCAAATATGAGAGTAACTCAGAAAAGCCATAAAAAGGGAAGATTCATCAAGACCCATCCACAAATCAACAATGGTGTCACCTCAAAACACAAAAGAAAATCAACCTTTAATTCAACGAAATCACTTAATAAAACCAAAAGCTACCAACTAGGCATTCCATGGGAGACCTCAATTTCCTCCTCACAAGATACCCATACAGTTGGTATACAAAAGACCTTTGAAAAAATCAACAAACATGACAACAAGATTTCCCTCACCTCTGGAAGCCCAAAAATAAATCAAATACTCAAGGACTCATCAACAAGGGTAGACAAAGCAGTAAGAGTTTCCAATCAACTAACAACACAAATTTAAGAAATAGAAATCCTTTCAAAACCCGGGAGTAGCTCAAGAGAAATTCACACCGAGACAACACCATCAAAATTATCCTATATTCACCAACACTTCCAAGGCACCAAATTAAAGAACACCTTAAATACTCAACCACTCACAACTCCACCAAACACTGCATAATAAACAACAACCAAAAATTCAAACAAGAACAATATTTAATAACCAATCAATTAACAACCAGAACTAAATAACTTTACAACTTACCCATCTAAATTACTCAATTAACTAAAACAATTTATGATAACCATCACAAGTATTCTAAAAGACTTATCCATAAAGAGAACTTACAAATCAACCATTAAATGAATATAAAGGAAGTCAATTTTCAAAAGATTAAAATCCCATTTCACCAATAAACTATCCAATTCAAGAATACCCTAATCAATCACTAATCATGCCCATACATTTAAATTTCCCCTTTCATTTATCAACATAATTGAAAACTACTTAATAATTGGGTAGTTAACTCATTATCATTTCATAACTACTTATGTTCAAAACATTATTACCACTCTCCTTTCATCATACTAACTTAACACTCACTTCCAATATTTAAATTAATTGTGAAAACCACTTAAGACAATTGTTTATACTTTAAAATGACAATAATAACAATACTCTAAATACTTGGACACATAGGGCTTTACCTGTAAGATCTTAAATCTTCTAAATAAATTCCCACACATAAATACCTTTTTATACATCTTTATTATTTTAATTCTTTTGAGGGGAATGTAAAAAAGAGAGAATAGATGTTCTAAGTCCAACAAGTCTACAAGACTCAACCTCATAAAAAGATAACTTATTTAATTCCAAAATAAATTCCATTTCCATAATATACATTTGTCCCGAACCCAACAAGTCTGCACAGAGACTTAACTTCATAAAAGATAACTTATTCGATTCTATGTTAAATTCTATTTCCACCCTATACACATTTAAAAAATAAGAATTAGACAATCAATGCTGATATATATATATATATATATATATATATATTCACAAATTGCCCTTCTACTATATTATCCTATCAAATTTCACAATTTAACAAATTAATATAAATTCCTTTCTATTTCCATATCTTCACTATAATAAAATTTTATTTTGATCATACCAGAAAAATAACCAATCTGATTACAGACATAAATAATTGATACAATTAACAGTTGAATTAATGAAATCTAATTAAATGAATTAATTAATATATATATATATATACATACATATACATATACATATATATATTCATAATAGTTTACACGCGCATTAAAAAAATTATATAAAATTTTCGTTGAAATCAACAATTAACATATACCATTATAAATGGGAATTAAATCCCATACAATGCACGGACGAAATGCCCGACTGTGGATAGTCTGCGGACTGTCGCAGCAGTCCGACGGACTGCTGTGGACAGTCTGCGGATTGTACGCAGCAGTCTGAAGGACTGCCGCAGACAGTCCTTAGACTACCCCGCAAAGCCATGGACGACCGAATGGTGGGTACGGCCGAGGCCGAACCATCATTCGATCGGCCCAAAACAATATTGAAAAAAAAAATTAAAATTTATTTAAGCCGTTGGAATATGGCCGAACATAGGGTTAATGAATTTTCATAAATATATATATGTATAAATATAATTACATTTATATATGTGTATATATATATATTTATCTATATATATATTTATACATATATATATGTATTTATATATTTCGAATACAGAGCCTGATAACATAATATATATAAACAAGGCAACAATATACAGATACAAAGTTCATATTTAAGAAAATTATTTCTTTTCCCAGTACAATACAATAGTAACAGTGTTTATTCCCAAACCCAACCAAAATTCATTTAATTAGACAATAGTTCCAGACATTTCTGAGGATTCAAGGATCTTCTTTATGCATTAAATTTCAAATCCAGGAGAAAATTTCATTCACAACAAAGAATTCTTATTTCGTCAAATGATACTATAGAAAGAAAATAATTTAAAAGAAGAAGGAGAACCTGGCGTCCTGTGCCTGGAGAAAACTGTAGAAGCTTTATCCTTCTTGCCGATCCAATCCTCTGCTAATGATTGTTTCCAACAATAGCTCCCTGATCGTTCCTCAAACTTATATCTTATTCTTCAACGAATTCACTAGAATAATAATAGAAAAGGAATGCAAATCTATGACAAAAGAAAAGTGAATCCAAATTTCTCCAAAATCCGTTGTAAAGAGAATGCAACCCCCTACCAACCAAAAATCCCCTAAATAAAATCACACACCAAAAAGTCTCTTCCAATTCCTCTTCCTGTGGATAACAAAAGTCACTTCTCCAAAAATAAAATTTAAATACATTCAAATCCACAAAATTGAGCTTTTCTTGTTTTAAAACACTTCAGCTTCCTATCTCCTTAACCATTTAAATTTCTTATTATAATAATTATCTTTTCAAGATTATTTTGTTCATAATTATTATTAACTTCAATTTAACACAACAATTTAAATCAATTTATCTAATAATATCACTTTTACTTTTAACGAATTAGTTTAATTTGATCATTTGTTCTAAATCATTTGATTTGATTTAATTGATTATTATTTTAATTTCTAATCGTATTTTAAATAACCTTGCAAATCACTTATGATTTAATTAATTATTTAAACATGACTACTAACATATGATATTTTTCACACAATCAAATAACACAGTAATCAATGAAGCACACACAAATACTCACACACAAGTCCAAAACAACTGACACGGGGGGGCATTACACCCTTTTAAGCTCATCTAGTGTAGTCATCCCATTTGTGTCATCTACACCTATAATCAAAGTGGATGTTTCCATATCTTCAATAGAAACATTCCCACAATCAATGGATGTATGCTCATCACTGATGGTTACCATAGATAGTTGAGTTTCATCTGTGGGTGATGAAGATTGTGTCAAGCTTAACTCCACAAAGAGCTCATCAATTTGAGTCTCTGATTCTTGAACGACCATTTGAGTGTTCTTCAAGAATTCCATGGTGACCTTAAGCTCACATGAGTGATCTTATCAACCTCCTCTTTTTCCCCCTTTAGTGCATCATAATAAATCTCACAAAGCATGAGAAGATGATCTCTATCTATAAGGAGGTGAAGCTAATTAAATTTCATTACCCAAAAATATTTTCTAAATGCTTAAAGATCTACAAGGGAAAGTTCTCCATCCAAGTCCTTGTGTGTTCTCGGGGTCCTCCAACAACATATTGCCATCAACTTCTATGTATCATCAAAAAAATTTAAAGTTGCACTGATCATGTATTCACTAACTTTCAACTAACTTTCCAAATGTTGGGACCATTAAGACCTATCATCCTTACACAAATTTTTTGATTTATTATTAGTACTATGATAAGATTTCAAATCACCATCATCAACTAATAAAAAAACATCATGTGGGCTATCATTACATGCCCATCGAAAGCACTAGTGTCGTCCACCTCAAAGGATAGCTCTAAAGGTGTGTTAAATGTTGTTGTTTTGACATCCTCATTACACACATCCTGTACATGTATCTATAGATGTAGGCACATCCAAGGAACCATCCTAAGATTATATCAAACAACAATCATGAGGTATGGAATCCTTATCACCAATAACTACTAATTTGTGCCCCTTATCTTTTTGTATAAGGGGAAAATAGGGTAGACCCAAATGCATGAACAAGAGGATCTACTACTTATTTTTCTAGGGACCTTACACTTAAAATTATGTAAAATAAGATGCTAATAACAACCAGAAATATAACCTAACTATTATAGCAACTATGGGGGATATTTTTAGATCATAAAAAGCTATGTACCTGACAAGAAAGTTGCGATTTTTGGGCTATGGAGGACTCATTCGCCTTTAGTGGCAAATGAGTCCTTTTAGGGTTTCATAAAACTAATTTCAAGATCCTATTCCTTGATGTTTGCACTCTTGAAATCCCTATCATCAAGTTCTAGAAGCCTGCATGTAATTCTGTAGATCTCTTTTCATGATCTTGCACTTTGAGGGTATGTGAAAGATCATCATGGAAAAAATAGGCCCTTAAGTGGCAAAAAATTCAAAAAAATTAGAGTTAGATAACTTGACATAAAAATTTGAATAAGTTATCTATATTATTTAAAAAATATGTAAGAATATCAATCTGTAGCAAATTGAATGTAGTTTCTAAACTACTAGGTTTGTTTAAAAATAAAAATCTATTTGGTGAAAATTTGAAATTTCAATGCAGTACTTAAATTTAAGGAGAAAATCAGAAGTAGGTGTCTATTTGACCACCCTAACCACAATAAAATGATAAAAAAATTTACAAGATTTTAGATATAAGTAGAGGACTCATGTCCTGATGTGATGATGTAATTTTTTCCAAGTAAATAATTAATTATGGATTTTTTATTATAACTTTAAAAAAATAAAACTCATATCTAACCACCTTAACTTGGTCAAAACTTCATGAAATTCAATTTTTATTTTTTTAATCCTATAGTATGCGAAGCATAGAATGTGACTTGTGTTTTGGATTCAAAAAATGTGATACCGTTTGAAAGCTATAGATGTTTTTCAATAAGCCTATCAATTAGGACTTTAGTCGTAATTTGAATAAAAAATGAATAATAATTACTTATTACATTCAAAGTAAAGCATAATTTATATTGGTGGAAAGATGAAAATCTCCTTTAAAAACCCTTTTCATTTCATCAATTTTGGGTAAAAAAAAAGTAGTTAGCCACATACCCATCATATTGCCACTTTTTGGCCCATCATGATCCTGCACATACCCTTGAATGACAAATTTTGCAACTTTGCAACTTTTGACAACTTTGCTCCAAATCTTGCTCAACTTGATCTTCAACCTATAAACTTGCAATAACACACTTAAGGGAAAGAAAACTTGTTGATTTTTTAGTTAATGGGGGTTTTCCTCAGTCAAACCCCTTGTAGATAATTAAACCAATTGATGAAATGAAGCATGAAAATTGAAATAATGCAATGATGTCACCTTGGATGATGTCTTGTGAAGAAAATATGAAAACTAACATGTAGTGGCCATGAAGAATGTAGATCTTGGATGTAAAATGATGCTTGTAAATGGATCCTCAATGCAACATTAATTTCTTAGCTCAACACACATGGATGTATTAAGCCCTTGACATGATATAACTTTGAATTGCTGCAATAAACACTTGAAATCTTCCTTGAAATTCCTTATGAAATGCTCTAAATGCTTGCTCACTTGAATGCTTAAATGCTTGAAAGTTTTAGCTAGCTCCTATTAGATTGTGTTAGGAGAAACAATGTGAATTAAGCCCTTATTTATACTAAATTAGGAGATTAACACTGAAATTCAAAGAATTAAGGTCAACACCAAATCTGGAAAGAAACATAATAAAATTCCCACCAAAATGAAATTAAAAAAGGGGGGTCTCATTAAGGGAGGACCCATTCGCCATATTAGGCAAATGGGTCCTACTAAGTTTCCAAGACTAAGCTTCGGGGGACTAAAAGAAGGCTAAAAACCCATTCCAAATCAATTACTTGAAAGGAGGGGCTTGTAAAGGGAGGACCCATTCACCATCAAGGGCGAATGGGTCCTAGCTCAACTTACCAGGACCAAAATTTTCTCAATGAAATAATTTGTTATTTAATTTGTGATTGTTGGGATAGATCTTCGAGAGGTGTCAAAATTAAGGCTTATAAAGGGGGTTAATAGCTCCAATTAACCACAATCAATTAAGACCACCTAGATAAGTTTGAAAGTACTGTTAAACACTTTACAACACTTAAAAAAGGTACACATTATGTATTTTTTCATTGAAAATGGGCCCATTAGGCTTAATTAAGAAAATATATCCTAGATAAGTGTGAAAGTGTGTTACAACACTTTACAACACCTTTGCAAAGGACCAATTAAGGCATGTTTTAGTTAAAGAAATGTATTAGAATAGTGTGAATGTGTACAACACATTACAACACCACTCCAAGACACCATTAGTTCAGCTTTAATGTCAATTATCTAAACAAGCAAGGAAAAGGCTACTTTTTCCATTACTACATTTTCCCCCCACTTTAGTGAGAGGATGACCCCATGTCAAACTCACACTAAAGTAGACATCCAAGACACTTAATTATGCAACAATAATAAAGATACAAAATCATACCGGGCTATCAAAGGCCAAGAAAAATAAACAAAACAAAGGATCAAGCACAACCAACTCAACGCGATGTGAGGTGGTGGATGTTTCTCCATAACATATGCTACTCACTCTGGGGTAGTGGAACCTCAATTTTTGCACTAGGTGAGTTGTCCCAAAATATGTGTATGCTCACTCTGGGGTAGTGGAACCTTAGTCTGTCAACTAGGTGAGTTATCCCAACGAGGTGGCAAATGAGAGAATCATATTAGCCTCTCATACCATACCAAAGTTATCCTCCTGAGAAATTCGATAAGGCACCACAATGAAAATTCTTTTGTAAATGCTTTTGAATGTCATGTAAATTTTTTTCTTAAAGATGATTTTTCTTTTTTCGTGTAATGGTCTTCCTCTTAGGTAGCATTTTGCCTAATGTCTCCAAGAGAGGATAAGTCAAAGGTGTCAAATCGTCGCCCATGGGATGCCTCATTCACATCATGACATGATATTAGATCATACATTCTTGGATGGAATCAAACCCAATGACACCACCACTTGAAGAGGACAAATCACAAGAAAAAAGGAAAATCACACCATGAATTTTTTCCAAAACATGTCATCGATGTATGCCCCCACTTTAAAGTGATTGATACACCATTACTGTGAGCAATTATTTTAAAGTAGCCATATGTTTTTTTATCTTAAAACATGAGATATTTATTTGGAAAACCCTATACCAAGTCATATGTTTCTGAAGCAAGTTGTGTCATGAAATAGGAAAGAAGGGTTGCCCCCACAAACACATACGAGATCTATGGATTTGGGATTAGTATGTTTGTGCTACAATTTTTTCATAGAGCATGGAATTGTCATCATTCCCCAAATACACATAGAATTAGAAGAATGACACAAAGAGAGAAAAAACAAATAAAAACCTTTCAAGTCAACATGGAAGGAACATGAATGTCTTGACGCCTTGCATCATCCCCGAAAGGAAAACACAAGATAAATGAAAAGGATAAAGACAAAGCATTTGGGTCAACATGGAAGAGACATAAATGTCTCGATGCCTTGCATCATCCCCACAAGGAAAAGCACAAGACAAATGAAAAATGATGATTATGACAGAGAAGAATGAAGGTACATATAGAATAATGCACAAAGGAACATAAAATGAAAGGTCATGGGAGATCACATTACACACATGCAATCACATAAAGAAAATGAAAAAGAAAAAGACTAGTATGGCACAAGCGAGTCAACCTATAGTAGGTTGTCCACCTCCCAATCTCAATTGGTATAAATGGAAGGTGGGAAACTAGCCAAAGGTACAACATCAAGTTTTGAACTAGGACATGCACCAAGTTCAACACTCTTTTTAGGAGATTTTTCATTTAAGCTCATAGAAGAAGAAAGCAATGTATTCAACTCATCATGCACTTGTTCATCAATTTTTGCAATGTCAATGTCATTATCTAAGTTAATCATAGCAAGAGGTCAAAAACCAATGTCCATACAATGTTCTTGTTTATGTTGTGGTGAGGGTTGAGAGTCATCATGCATTGCTTCAGGTAGGTTTGGATTTTGATTTTCTATGTTATTATTGTCTTCTTAAATTTACAATCAATGAGCAATAGTACGACGTCTACGTCTACACTCTCTAGCACTTCGATTTCGTTTTAATTTATTGTTAATTTGCTTTTTGTGTAAGAGTAGGTTTGTCAATCATAGCTTCATTCTCTTCCTTGGGAGGACTAGAATAAACAATAGGAGGTTGATCAACTACTTTCTCTTTGACTTTGTAAACTTGTTTGACTCTAGTACGGACAATGAGATTGTTTGTACTATATTCTCGTCTCTTGTGGGAAATTGTAGGAGGTTGTTCTATAGATTGTTCTTGTATGTTCAAAAGTTTTTTTGGTTTAATCATTGTATCATCAAGGATGGTTGGTTCGTTCATAGGTTGAGGCATGTTGCGAAGGGATAGTTCTTATATTTTCTTTGCCTTGAATTTTTGATATGATTTGAAAAATAAATCTTCATGAGGCTTGATAGGTTCCATAGGCTCAGGACAAAATTAATCTAGTGAAAAATTCCCTTTTGCTGAGGCAGGATGGAATTTGCTATGATGCACAGTGAAGATGTCATTTCCAAATGGAAACTTTAGACATTTATGCACAACTGAAGGGACAATATTCATGGAGAAAATCCATGGATAGCCTAGCTTCACACAAAATTGGTCCGATTGTGGGATGATGGAGAATGATACTATTAATGTTTTCGGTCCCACCTTTAAAGGGAGATCTATTGAGCCTATCGTAGGGCAAGAAATTTTTTTTTGTGTCTTGATCCATGCTTTTTGGTTTTCATATGTATCTTGGTATAGCTCATGCACATATAAGAATTCTTTTGTGATCACATTTTGTCCACAAATGGGATCAATCAATATCCCATTAGTGGGTTTATTGTCGATTCGGCTAGCTATGTAAAGAGGACCATCACATGCATGTTTAGGTATGTCATTTTGTGAGAAAGAAATGTCAAGAGGTTATTTAGTCAAACCCTTATGAGGTCTATCTTCGATAAATACTATTGCATCAAGGTATGTGCAGGATCATGATGGGCCAAAAAGTGGCGATATGATGGGTATGTGTAGGGTATGTGGCTCATGACTTTTCTTTTACCCAAAATTGATGAAATGAAAAGGGTTTTTAAATGAGATTCTCAACTTTCCACCAATATAAATTATGCTTTACTTTGAATTTAATAAATAATTATTATTCATTTTCTATTTGAATTACGACTAAAGTCTTAATTGTAAAACATTTATAGCTTTCAAATGGTATGAAATTTTTGGAATCCAAAACATGCGCCACATTCTATGCTTCAGATACTATAGGATTAAAAAAAATGAATCTCATGAAGTTTTGACCAAGTTAAGGTGGTCAAACATACAAGTTTTTATATTTTTTAAAAGTTTTAATAAGAAATTCATAATTAATTATTTACTTAGAAAAAAATTATAAAAAAATATGCATCACATTGGGACATGATTCCTCTACTTATATCTGGATATGTGCAGGATCATGATGGGCCAAAAAGTGGCGATATGATGGGTATGTGTAGGGTATGTGGTTGACGACCTTTTTTTTACCCAAAATTGATGAAACGAAAAGGGTTTTTAAAGGAGGTTCTCAACTTTCCACCAATATAAATTATGCTTAACTTTGAATTTAATAAATAATTATTATCCATTTTCTATTTGAATTATGACTAAAGTCCTGATTGATAGAATGATTGAAAAATATCTATAGCTTTCAAATAGTATCACATTTTTGAATCCAAAACATGTGTCACATTCTATGCTTAGATGCTATAGGATTTAAAAAAATGAATTTCATGAAGTTTTGACCAAGTTAAGGTGGTTAGACATACGATTTTTTATATTTTTAAAAGTTGTAATAAAAATTCATAATTAATTATTTACTCGGAAAAAATTACAAAAAGATATGCATCACATATGGACATGAGTCCTCTACTTGTATCTAAAATCTTATAAAAATATTATCATTTTATTGTGGTTAGGGTGGTCAGATAGACACCTACTTATTTTTTCCTTGAAATTTAAGTACTACTACATTGAAATTTCAAATTTTCACCAAATAGATTTTTTCTTTTAAAATAAACCTAGTAGTTTAGAAACTACATTCAATTTTTTCTAGAGATTCTATTCTTACATATTTTTGAAATAATATAGATAACTTATTCAAATTTTTAAGTCAATTTTCTTAACTCTAATTTTTCTGAATTTTTTGCCACTTAAGGGCCTGTTTTTTCCATGATGATCCTACACATACCCATCTAAAATCTTATAAAAAAAATATTATCATTTTATTGTGGTTAGGGTGGTTAGAAAGACACCTACTTTATTTTTTTCCTTGAAATTTAAGTACTACTGCATTGAAATTTCAAATTTTCACCAAATAGATTTTTTTTAAAAATAAACCTAGTAATTTAGAAACTACATTCAATTTTCTATAGATTCTATTCTTACATATTTTTGAAATAATATAGATAACTTATTCAAATTTTTACGTCAAGTCGCCTAACTCTAATTTTTCTAAATTTTTCGCCACTTAATTGGGCCTTTTTTTCCCATGATGATCCTGCACATACCCATCATTCATGGGGTGTTGTTCAATTGTATTTGTATTTTCATCATTCGTATCAACATTCATCACATTAGTCTTTGTTTCACTAGCCTTGAAAAATGAAATATTGTGCTTAGGCATGGGATTTGTAAAGATTTGTAAATTTTGATTAGGAGGAGCTACGAACTTATTACCTTGATCATTCACACCTCCAATTAGTAAATGATTAGAATCACTAAGGTCTTGCACAAGATGTTAAGATTCTTATAGTATTATGTACTATGTCCATTTATTTGATGGTAATGACAAAAAGCATTTTTTCAAAAGCCTTTAGGAAATGGTAAAGTAGGATCATGTTCTCTAACAAGAGGTAAGGTAAGTATATTTTTTTCAATAAGATACAACATGATATTGTGAAGGGTATTGGCTATAGGATTGAACTCTCTCTCTATCTCCAAAAGGAGTTGTCATTTTTATAGTAGCCACTTGATTATTTTTTGGTTGACTTGTTTTAGGAGGATTTAATTGTAAAAATCCCTTATTTTGTTTCTTGAGTGGTTGATAATTGTTTTGATTTGTGGATTCAGACTTTTTAGGATGACTAGGGGGATTTTTCACATCATGACCGCCAGTCGAGTTTTGATGGTCACGAAGGGCTATACATAACTGTGTGAAGGAAGGAAACCTCAATATTTCAAGCTTTATTTGGAGTTTATCTTGTAAGTTGGAAATGAACATTCTTTGAAGGTCGGCATTAGGAATCTTAATGTTCACTTGTGAATAAAGTGTTTGATATCTTCCTATGAAATCTGTTACTTTTTCATCCTCTTTTTGCTTGCATTTCATTAAATTAGCAAGGGTCATTTTGGGACCCATGCGAATGTGGAATTAGTTGTAAAAGGAATCATCAATGAGTTCATTGAATGAACCAATTGAATTGTTGGTAAAGATGAAAACCTCTCTAGAGCACTGTCCTTCAATGATCTAGGGAATAACTTAGCCAATAGTTTATCCTCAAAGATGAAATCACTACAAAAGGTTCTGAAGGCAGAAACATGGCTTATGGGATCTCCTTTCCTACCATATTTCTAAAATTGGGGGACCTCTTTTCCTTGTGGAATTTGTGCTCTTAATATGTCAAGGGAAAACAAGGTAGATTTGATGTATTGCAAAGGTTGACCATTATTGTTTTGTTGTAATGTTTCCACTTGTTGTTGAAGGGATGTCATGGTTTGTAAAAGTGAGTTAATGAGAAGGTCATTTTAGTTATATGGTTGAGGGGATTAAGGTGGTGTATTGTATGTATGTGGAGGGCTAGTGAATTGTAGGTTGGTGGAGTTGGATTCTTGCAGAATTATTGTATTTGAAGGCACAAAGGTGGAAGAAATTCCTACGGGAATGCCTATGGAAGTGTATACAGTGCTAGTAGGTATGACTGTTGTGGTTGGTTGAATGGTAGTTGTGGTTTGAAAGGTTTTTTTGGGTTGAAACATTGTTGTAGGTTGTGTACTAGAGTATATGTAGGGATGGAGATTGTTATTGTGGAGGATGGAATTGGAATTCCACCTTGACTTTGAGTAGACCCCAAATATTGAGTGGAAGTGGTAATGGTAGGGATGGTGTTGGTAATGTTAAGGAAATTAATTGTAGGAGGGGAAGTAATGGGTAATGAAGTATGCAAACTATGAGCCATGGAGTATGCAAACTATGAGCCATGGAGGATTGATTCTCAACACTATCACAAAGAGAGTTAGAGCACCCAAGATCCACAATAAGTGAGAGATCATTGGTTGATATGAGCCTCAAACTATGTCCTATAATAGTATTGCAAATATGACACCAAGTTGTAAATCTCATGCAAGTTTTACAAACCTAGTGTGCAAACCCTAGAATGGAAAAGGGGCAATGCAATAACCTAGAATGAAATGAAATTTTTAGAATCTAAGCAATGCAATTTACTGATTAAACAATGCAATAAGATGAAAATGAAATGTTTTGATGCAATTTTGAACTTTTAACAATGCATTAAAATGAAGCACTTTAAGCTAAATGCAATGAAATTGATGAAACAAAAAATCAAGAATCTGAAACAACTAGATAACAAAACCAAACATAAGCTGAAAACTAAGATTTTAATGTCCTAAAAATGCAGATCTCTAGCTAACAAGGACTCATTCTCCAGTAAGGGTGAATGGGTCCTGGTTAGGTGTTTCTAGGACTTTTCTATGGATTTTAGAGTCAATTTTAATGCTTTTTCAGATCCCAGAAGGTACAGATCAGACCTGATCAAGGACTAATTCACAAGTAAAGGATAATGGGTCTTGGTTAGGTCTTTTTAAGCTATTTTTTAATTATTTGCAAGTTTTATAATATATCTTTTAGTACCAGGTTGTAGAGAGTGAAACAAAACTTTAGATTTTCCAGAAATTCAATGTAAAAATGCAATGAAAAGATGAAATGCAAAGCCTAGGTTGAAATGCAATTTTTTTTAAATTTTCAAATGAAATTGAATGAGATCTAAATGAGATGCAAAATGAATAATTTGTTTTTGTACTTTTCAGATTTAAGAAGTGCAAAACAATGTAAATCTAAGCCCTATATGATATGCAAGATTTCAATGCAAAAGAAAAAAGAAAAAAAAGAAGCCCTAATTCAATACAAATCTAAATGCAATGAATGCAATATTTTAACTTAAGATTTAATGAAAGACTCTAAAAATCAGAGAATTGCAATGTTGAATGAGTCAGGTTCACCAAAAATGATTAGTGGTGAAAATAGGGTCCACCAAATGAATCGAGAAAAAGTGATGGACCACTTATTTTTCAAACCCCTTAATCACCTCAAATTATGCAAAATAAGATGTTAATAACAACCAAAAATGCAACCTAACTATTATAGCAACTATGGGGGATGTTTTTAGAGCATAAAAAGGTGTGTACCTAGCCAAAAATTTGTTGTTTTTGGGCTATGGAGGACTCATTCGCCTTCAGTGGTGAATGGGTCCTTTTATGGTTTCAGAAAACTAATTTCAGGATCTTGTTCCTTGATCCTATTCCAACTAATAGATGAGGCTCCAAAAAATTTGGATGTTACTATCCTTGATCCTAACACCTATGGTTGGGTTCCTAAGCTTCTTTACATATAAAGAAAAGTTTCTTTCTTTGGAGATCATTTTTGTTGCTCCATTTTTGTAAGTTTTCTTCCTTTCCTTTTTCCTCTGTATGAGTTGTTTCTTTCCTTTCTTTTGCAAAAATAGGATCTAATATTTTAGGATGTTGTAGAAGCTTCGTAAAATTCTTATCATAGTTCTGAAAGAGCTTCATGAATTATGCCATGAGTTCCTGAATAGACTTCATCTTATCCCAACCAATAACCTATTGAAATTGTGTTAGGTGAGTGTTGGTGCCTCAACAAGGAAATATGAGAATATATTTCCATTATTACCCTCTAGTTGGCATGATGCGCAACTCTGATAAATTTGAAATATCCCCTCTTGAGTGTGATATTTTTAAATGATTATTGCAATTTGACATATGTGGGTATTTTGTCAAATTGTTTCATGATATTACAAGGTTTTGTCTTGATATTTATCACAAGAAATAATAGTTTTAATGTTTCAATATTTGGATATTTACATATAGAAATCAACAATACATTCACATTGATATATGGAATATAGATTTGTTATTACAGATTGCTCAACATTCACTTTTACATGGACATTTAATGCATACAATTAAATTCACTTATTAGACTATACTTCTAACTTGGAGGAATGTCTTCTTCAGTTCAACAAGCTTCAACAATTCCAAACACCCTTCAAAGATTAATAGCACCAAATATTAATGTCACTCCTCAAACAAGGTCAACCCAAACATCAGCTTCCCAAAAATTTCTTACTGCATTTAATAATAAGTATCTATTGTCCAAAAAGGGGATACATGGCTCAAACCTCCTTTCTAGAGTCCAAATTTTGAACTCATGTTCTCATGATTACCCTTAATTAATATATGGTAGCTAATGCAAGGTTAACTTAATAACTCTCTCAATGTGCCAATGGTTACCTTTTATCTGACCAATGCTGACTTTATAAAGAGTTTTGAATGGTGTGATGAGGATATGGGGTGAATCACTGAATGCTCTCAATGTGATATGGGTGCCACATTTTTCCTTTTTAAGATGGCACCTAGGCTACTATCACTAAACTCCAAATTCAACCCTTTTGTCTTATTTGTTTCCTTAATTGACTCACATGACTTTATTTTAGTCTGGCAGCTCATACAAAATATTGGTTGACAACTATAACTTAAGCACCCCTCCAATTTATAATTGGGACCATCTTGAAACCCACACAAGCTCCCAATAGTTTGACTGGTGATGCCAATAGAAGATTATGAATTCAAAGGTTGGCACAACTATTCTCTGGTCAAATGGCTATGTAGAATAAGCCCGGTAATCATAATGACTATGCCTATTTATTAATCCTACACCCAACAATACATATCAAGTAGCACACATCTAACATGGAACACCCAATTAGGAAATACCAGGTTGAAGACGATGGTAGCTTAATCTATAGCTTCACATTAATCTCATGAACCATGAAATGGTGGTGGCTAAAATTATTATATGCTCACATTGCAATTTTCCAGTTCCCACAACTTGCACAATATCTACTGCATACATATAAATATACTTGTAGACACCTAAAAATGACCTAGGCCTGCAAGCTTCATTTTTACCACCTTCGTCCTAGCATAATTATGACATTTAATTATGTCCTTGGTCCACATTCGACTATTGATTAAATAATTCATAATTATTTAATTAATTCATGTCATTTATTCTTCATGATTATTAAATAAATGAATTTTATTTATTTATTAAATACGTCATTAATTGTCTAAGGCTTCCCTTAATTAAATAAATCTCTTAATTTATTTAGTTTCCCTCTTGCATTTAATTCTTCCTGATTATTAAATAAATGAATTACATTTATTTATTTAATATGTCACTAATCCTCTTAATTAAATAAATTGATTAATTTATTTAATTGATTAATCTTATCTTCTAAATTAAATAATTAAATTTAATTATTTAATTGCCAATTAATATTCTTCTCATTTTAAATAAATTAAATTATTTAAAATGTCATCTCAATCTGAACTGTCAGTCCATTTTGATAAATAATCTGAAAAAGATTATTTATTATCTCACAAAATTATTATTTTGAATTAATTTAATTCAAAATAGTATCTAATCTTCTAAAAATCAAGTAATCGGGCAGATTCTTGATTTTCTAAATCGAATCTTCAGTTCAAATCTTATCTTCTTGATTTTTCGAATCTCACAAATTAGGCAATCTTATCTTCTTGATTTTTCAAAAATATTTATTTCTTTAATTAATTTCCTCATTTATTCTCCACCGTCGATCCGATTATCTGAGATATTATTCTGACCATTCGATTAAGGATTTTTCCCTAACCCTAATTAGGGATTCTCAGATTTAGTCTGGACCTCTCATTTTAGGTTCTCGACATCAATTAATCTCGTCCGTCCACTCAAAATGACATTTTCTATAAAATGGCATTTTCCTCTCCCTTTTCGATTACACACAGACACGCTGACATTTTATATTTACATAGACATATTATAGGCATTTACTCACTTGCATTCTTAGGCTTTTCATTACTTAGTATTTATATTTGATCAAGTTTAGACATTGGCATAGGCATAGGCATTTAGACATAGCATAAATCCTTCAAAGCTTGGTGTAGGACTTAGGCATTTGCAGATTTGCTCGTACGACGAATCTGAGGGCAACATTATCCAGCAAGCAAGAAGGTATTATGAAAGGGAATCATGGAAGTCTCGGTGATCAGGTATAATCATTTGGTATTTTACTTCCTTTGTGTTTCGTAAGATCTTTGGGTTTTATTGTCATTTATTGTTTGTTGCTAACACTCCTATCATAACCTCAAAGAAATCCCTTGATTACATTGGTGAACCCGACTCCGTTTTTCTAGTTTTCCGTACATTTTTTTTGTGTTTTCTGCTGTTTTGCAGGTACAGGTACGGATCGACGCAACTATTTTTTAAAAACATCAACACACATTTGATGCGTCGCGACACATCCGCTGACAGAAGAGCCGCAATCGCCCTGATAAGCCACAACTGACATCTAGAACGACGTATCTGATCAGTCGTGCCGCAATTGAAGTCCAGAATGATGCATCTACTCTGTCAAGTCGCATCTGACTGGTAAAATTTTTTTCTTTCATTTTTGTCATTTGGATTTTTGGATTTTAGGGTTTTCTGGTTGCTGGTTTCTTTCGAGTTTTTCTGGTCCTCTGATTTACTAGTTTTTCACTCCTGTATGTTAGCTAGATTAGATTTTTGTGTTACTAATCTTCATTTGTAGTGTGTGGCAATCACTATTCGGGTGTCGAAGATCATTGCATTAAGAGACTACTAATCTTTTGTTTGTAGATTCGAATGTCGAAGACAAGATAAACAAACATTGTGCTTGTTTTTCATAGATTAGCAAACATTTGATTTTTGTGCATATAAAAAAGAACACTCATGTCTTCTTTGATTGATTGTGTTTGCGGAATGGTAGGTGAGTATGCTCTCACTTGGTGAAAACCTCGTGATCAGAAAACCAGACCCATTCTTATCTGTTATTACCCTAACTTGGTATATCGGAGTATCCTCTCCCCTCGCGCGCATCTTGGGTGTAAGAGAAACGGCTACCAACTCTAGAAATTGGGCCTGCCTGGGGATTTCATCACCCCAACATGACTCAAACCGCAACGGAGCTAAAGCCAAGCTACCCCTGACTGGTATATAAATGTAAACCTTAAGGGAAAACCTAAGGTTGCTTATGTGGATGTGTCATACGGACGGAGTTGTACTCCCTTAAACCCTATTGAGCTTAACCTCTTCAGGCTGGAGTGCCACCTTAATGGTGATTAATCTCTTGCCCCATGTATGGCCACTCGAATGGGGGTCCCTAACTAAAAACTCTTGTATAGAAAGCAAAAATCCTTCTATTTGCTAGCACAACACCGGTAGGTGTGAAGGTATCCACACTTTCGCAGTTTGTAGTAGAGGTGATCAGCTCGCCATGGGAGTTTCATGGGGGTTGGAAGCTTGGTTGGCCTGAGAAGAGAGTGCACTGTAAGGGGGAGCCCGTGCAGCCAAGCTTCTAAATTCACACGCTACAGATATGCGATTGGGGAAACCCGTGTGGAATCTAGTGAATATTGTCACGACCTAACCTAGGATTGTGCTTATATGATGTGTTTTTGGTTACATTCAAAACACTGTGTTTGTCAAGTGTTTTCTAGTTCTATCATAGTTCGAAACAAAACATTCTCCAAACAAATCAAAATTTCCATCAAAATGACAAGAAAATCATTTTGAAATTAAACTGAGTCGCATCTGTCGAACAGCAACTGATTTTCTGCAATGCAATTGCTCTGTTAAACCGCATCTGACACTTAGAACGCTGCATCTGTAGGCATCGTGATGAATTTGAACAATGAAAAGCCGCATATGCCAAATCAAGTCGCATCTGACAGTCAAAAAGCTGCAATCGCAAAAACGAACGGCATTTGCTAAACTGTGACGCACTTGCAGATTCAAACGACGCATTTTCCTGTCAAAATTTTAAACTTTACAGTCGAAACATGAGGTCTTCAACTTGTCAACCATTTTTCAAACATTGTTTCCAGGGAGATTCTGTTAGAAACCAAACTTGAAATTGCTCAAAGTCTTGACCATTAGTTTGCATTAGTCACCATAGGTTTCATCATCCTTCATTCTTTTTTTGTTGCATACATTTGGCATTAGATCATCCATAGGTTCACATTTGGCATACTTAGGATTAGGAAAATCTTAAGTACACTTTGCAAAGTCATTGTTTTCAAAATTAGGCCCTCTTGGACTAAGTTATCAAACCCATTTTTTTAGTCATTGTCCTCTTTTGTGAGATTTTTCCAAATCAAAAGTCTAGTTAGGAAAACTCACTAGTCATTTAGACCTTGTCAACTTGTCATTTCCAACAAAGTCCTTTAGTAGTCAAAATCGAAAACAAAGTTTGAGCTTCGAAGTGCTTAGATAACCTTGTCTTACAGTGCTACACATTGCATATCCTATTCACGAAAATCCAAAAACATTAGTCATTCTAGTCGTCATCTTGAACTTAGACTTCAGGTAGTGTCATACTTGCATTTAGTTGTCATTCCCATTTGAGCAATCTCATTTATGGTCTAAACTAGACTTCAAAAACAAAAGAGACAAATGGAAAACTTTCGACAAGATCCCACATTTACTATCAAAAATCCTCCACATGACCCAAACTGGACCTTTTATGATCCTTTTTTAGACAATAAACCTCCAGTGACAACGCAATCCTCATCAAATAGCCCATTCAAAAAAATTTTACAAAAAGATGAAAATGGCCAACTACTTTAGGAAAATGTAGAGGCATTGACACAAGACCTAGAGGCCTGTCAGCTTGCTGAAGCAATGGTCCATCAGGACAGAGATAGGTTCTTAGCTATGCTCTTGAGTGAAGGAGCTAAGTTACCACAAGGATTTGTCATTAACACGCTAAATTTGACACATCCTGGTCACCCTAATGCCAACAACGCACATAACATGTCACATAGTGGTCAACTTCCAAATACTACGAGCAATACTTCCTTTGGGACCACAACGACAGTGCATACCACTCCCAACGTCCCAAACACCCCCAACATCCCCAACACCACAAATATCATGATAGTCAATACCATGACAGTAAATACCACGGGGGCATCATCAATTCACAACAATCCTCCCTTGACAACTCCATCTACTACCATGAACACAACTTCGTCATATTTGTCTAATGGCATTTCACAAAATCCTTCGGGAGGAGGCACAAGACGTGTATTTATCCAAGGACAACAACAAAACATTAACACGACAACACAGTCAAATGTCATTGCCTCCCAAGGTACAAACACAAACATTCCCCTTGTACAAAATCAACAATTTACACAAGGTAGCCAAATAACACAACCCATGACATCATTAACACACCATAACATCCATGGTCATAACATCCCCCAAATAATGACACACATGGCTGGGGGACACATCCCAACCTACTCATCTAACATTCATACTCATCAACATGCACCCAATCATAACCTTCAACACCAACATGCACCCAATCATAACTTCCAATACCAACAACATGTCAATCCGCACACGTCATACATACCACAACAATCCATACCACCACAATACACCAATATTCATGCACAAAAAATAGGAACACATGGTGTACCAGGTAATCCAACATATGAAAACATAAATGACCTTGATGTTGACGCCCTCCGAACAAGATTGAGGGATGTAGAGAAAACTATCCAAAACATGTCCATTTCAGGCAAGAAATCAGAAATATCAGATGACCTAAATGTATACCCATTCAACACAAGCTTATACATGCCTCCATTTCTGCTAGGATATGTGTCACCCAACTTCACAAAATATAGGGGCAAGACAAATCCCATTGAGCATGTTCGTGAATTTGCAACCAATTGTATGGACATCGCCTACGAACAAACATACTTGATGAGACTTTTTTCTAAAAGTCTGGCGGGTCAAGCCCTTGAATGGTTTTCAACTCAAAAGGATATTCAGACATGGGATGAGCTTAAACAAAAATTCATAAAAATTACGCGTACAACATTGACATGGATACCTCTATCATTAGCTTGTGCAATCTCACGCAAGAAGATTCTGGTGAGACATTTATTCCATTCTTTCAAAAATGGAGAAGCCTCGCTAGTCGATGTCACATTGATATCCCTGAAAGGGAAAAAGTTGACATGTTTGTCCAAACACTTCTAGGGCCCCTAAAATTTGCATTGCAAATGCATTGTTGCACAAACTTCATAGAATTAGTTGAAAAAGGGGTCTAGATTGAGAAAGCCCTTATCGCAAAGGGAGAACTGAGATATGGTTCCAAAAACACAAACGTCAATCCACCCACCGACAAAAACAAATATTGGGTTAAAAATAAGCACGCTACAAACGACGGTGTTGTCGACGCCAAGACTGCAAACACTGTTGGTCCTGTATTGGCCCTGAAAGGGGTTCAACAACAAAACAGACCAACAACGACATTGACACCTCCTCCCAATACTTCTTCAAACAACCAAAGTAGTCAAAAAAATCAGGGACAATACCATCAGATGAGACAATTTCCTAGGGGTCGCACATACACCCATTTGGGTGAACCCATTGAAGAAGTCCTTAAGAAATGCCTCTAGCATGGGGTCATCATACTTCCGAAACCAAAATCGTATGACTCAGGACAATTCAAACCAGCATGGTGGAATGACAATGCACTTTACGAATACCATCGAGCAAAAGGGCATACAACCTCTAACTGTCGACAATTGAAAAACATAATACAGGATCTTATCGAAAGTCACACCATCAAAGTAGGTGGATCACAATTCTCCTCCAATTCAGATCATACTATCCACAAGAATCCACTGCAGGACCATGGTTCTCATAATGCTTCCACTTCAGGTCCACAGAATCAAGCTAACTTCGCCTGAGTGAAGTACGACTATTTTGGTGGACCTATTATAAACAATGTCTAAACTGACAATGAATACATCAATACCATTACAGTTAGTAGAGCACCCCAATGTAACACTACTACTCAAAGTGGCAAGGTCACTATAGCTGGTCCACCTCCCACTAGACAAGCCAAAATCACTATACCAGGCCCATCTACTAAACAATCACAACCTGCTCCATCTAATAAATAGCCAAAACCTGTCCCAACCACACAGCAATGGAAACCCAAAAGTCAGTTCAACCTCATTGACCAGCTAGGAAAAATGCTCGCGCAAATATCTATCCTTGAGCTGCTTCATATCTCTCCTACGCACAAGGAAATCCTAGATAAAACTCTCCTAGAGTCGTCGGTCCCCAAGGACATCGATGTCAATCAATTTGAAACTATGGTGGGATATCTCACTATGCCGCACCATGTCACCTTCTCAGATCAAGATTACTCATCACATAAAACCAACCACAATGACGCATTACACATAGAAAATTTTATCCACAAGCACAAAGTTAGACGAGTTTTAGTAGATGGCGGAGCAGGATTGAACATATGCTCCCTCAAATTGGTTAAAGCTCTAGGGTTCTCTGATGCATGTGTAGACCCAACAAAAAGTATAGTGATCAAAGCATACGATGATGAGGAACGCTCTTCACGGGGCATTATCTCTCTCCCAATCAGAGTGGGACTGGTCATCGTGGACACGACTTTCCAGGTCCTGGATTTGGAACTACCGTATAACATATTGCTAGGGCGTCCATGGATTCACGCCTTAAAAGCTGTCCCGTCCACATACCACCAATGCCTCAAGTTTCCATTTGACGGCACAGAAGTAACCATATACGGAGACCCTCACCCCTTCCAATATTGTACAAACTTAAGGGGTATCTTCGAAAACTGAGTACCTATTAACCGAGAAGCACCTGGCTCCTCATCATCCAAGTATATCGACCCTTCCACACTCATGTCATCTTACACATCCGCTCCATCCACGTCTTCCGCCATACCACCACTTTGCACTAGCCCTAAGACTGAATCCACTATCAAAATCTAGGACCTTGGCTATGGAGAATTCAAACTACACACAACATACAACATAACAACAATGCCCAGGTATCCCAAGGACTATGGTCGGCCATGTTTCAGAATGGAACCTCAAGAAACCTTCAAAGTTCCACCGAATACAATTTTTATCAAGTGGGAAGACATGAGTGAGGAAGACCTTGCTAACATCATAGGATGGATCTATAAGGATACGGTCACACTACCCCCATTACCAATTCAAAGATATGGCAAAGGTTATGACATAATGAAGGCCAAAGGCTACAATGGTACTAGTGGCCTAGGAAAAAATAAAACTGGTCGAAGGGAACCCATAGAAACTTTTCAAATTCTGAAGTATCTTGGATTAGGGTTTGGATCACCTGACAATGACGATCGATGTACCTCTGGACTTTCAAATGAGCAAGTACATGCTTCGGATAGTGTCGAGACTACTAGGGAAACCCTCACCGAAACAGACTCCCATGAGTGGGAATTTGGCTCAGAACGATCCCTAAGTGATTGTTGTCTTGATGATCTATTTGTCGAACCAGGGGAACTAACCTCTGAACAACGGTTTTGGAAAACATTCAAAATTGAACAGGCACCAAATATTCAAAGTCCTACTACCACTTCCCATGCCGTACAACACCCGTCATCTGAACCCCATCAGTCAAATCCATCTGAGGTATCAGACGACATTGACAACCATGGCTCTAAAACCTTCACTCCCTATTTTGACAACGAATATGACACTAGTGAAGGAGAATATTGGATAGAGTCTGATGTCGAGTTGGATGATGATAATCTCATATACAACATCACGGAGTCTGTCTACATGCTACCCGCATCCTCACCATAATTTACAAGCATTGATGATGGCATTTCCTTAGTTTACCCTGAGCTAGTTGATTGGGACCAACAAGGACCGCTAGTGCTAGATACATTTTAGAATGATGAGGCAATTGCTGAATTTATGGGACTGAGAGAAGGCATACCCAGTGGGGACCACAAATCAAGATTTTCTATTGATTTAGACTGCACGACATACTTTGGCGAGACTATTCAGTCCTCTAGTTGCAAAAGTAAAAGTAAAAATAAAGTAAAGAATGAAATGTCTCCAGGTGAAAACCGAAAGACACCTCTTGATGATAAAATAGTAAAAATAAAGGACGTATCTGTGGGTGAAAACCTCTCTGAGGCGCCCAAAGATGGAGGACTGGACTTTCTCCCCGTACAACAAGAGAAATCAGCCATGCTTATTGAGAACACAATAGAGGATAACATTTCAATTGTAGAGGATCCCAAGATGGTCCTCTTTGCTGCATCATTGACTGATGAAGAGAAACCAGAATTTCATAAATTCTTTGCAGAACGGAAAATCAACTTCGCATGGTCCTACGCTGACATGCCAGGATTGGACCCCAAACTGGTTCTGCATCATCTGCCACTATTACCCAATGCTAAACTAGTCAAGCAGAACATGCGCAAAATCCACCCTCAAGTTGCTCTATTGGTCAAGGTCGAGTTAAAGAAATTACTTGATGCCAGATTCATAAGGTCTATAGATTATGCTAATGGATTTCAAACCTAGTGCTAGTGACAAAGCCAAATGGGTTGATTGGTGTATGTACAGACTTTCAGGATCTAAATAAAGAATGTCCAAAGGATGACTTTCCTTTTCCCAACATTGACATCATAGTTGACCTAACTGCAGGATATGAGATGCTATCCCTCATGGATGGTTTCTCCGGCTATAATCAGATTCACATTGCTCTTGAAGATCAACACAAAATGACATTTACTTGCCCATGGGGTACATATTGTTGGAACGTCATGCCATTTGGTCTCAAAAACACAGGTGCCACATATCAAAGGGCTATGACCACGATCTTCCATGACATGAAGCACAAAATAATGGAGGATTATGTAGATGACCTCTTGGCCAAATCAGCAATGAGGAAAGATCATTTGAAAGTACCCGACATCATTTTCAAGAGACTTGAAGAGTATAAAGTTCGGCTAAAGCCTAAGAAGTGTGTTTTTGGGGTCACATCAGGTAAACTCTTGGGGTACATAGTTTCCCGAAGAGGCATAGAGGTCGATCCAGAAAAGGTCAAAGCAATCATAGACATGCCTCTGCCCAGAGGAATCAGTGAACTCAGAACTCTGCAAGGTAGAGTACAATCTATCCGAAATTTCATAGCCCAATTGGCAGATAAGTGTCATCCGTTTCAGTATCTGTTGCGCAAGGGTATCCCCTTTGTATGGATAGATAAATGTCAAGAGGCCTTCTAGCAAATCAAAGATTACCTGCTGTCAACACCAGTCCTTATGCCTCCTATTCATGGAAAGCCATTAATTCTATACATCTCGACTACTAGTTCAGCACTGGGGGCATTGCTGGCCCAAAATGATCATGAAGGAAAAGAAAGAGCAATCTATTACATCAGTCGCACACTGATAGGCTATGAGTTGAACTACACATAAATTGAACGTGCATGCCTTGCTATGGTCTTTGTGTCCCAAAAACTAAGACACTATATGCTCAGTCACCAGACACAACTCATCGCCAAGATTGATCCACTGAAATATCTCTTAAGTCAAGCGGCATTAACAGGCCGGCTAGAAAAATGGGTCATGATACTAAGCGAGTATGACATACAATATGTCGAGCATAAGGCAATAAAAGGGCAGGTAATAGCAGATCAGCTGGCAGATGCACCAATCCAAGTCACTCATCCACTAGTAACTGATTTTCCTGATGAGTCCATTTTTGATGTGGAACTGGTGGCACCATGGAAGCTATATTTTGATGGGTCTCATATTGGTCATGGCTCAGGCACTGGAATCTTGTTTATCACACCATAGGGGGATTCAATTCCTAAGTCATTCAGGATCGCTTTCCCTTGTACAAATAACATTGCCAAATATGAAGCACTAGTCACAGGTCTCAAGTTGGCAATCAAATGGAAAATTTAGACGTTTCCTGTATTCGGGGATTCCCAGCTCGTGATCAACCAAGTGAATGATGACTATGAAACAAAGGATGAGAAGTTGCTTCCCTACAAGAGGATGGTGGACATTTTCCTGACATACTTCCAATTGATTTCTTTTGAACAAATCCCCAGGGCACAGAATAAGGTAGCTGATGCAATGGCTACTATTAGTTCTCTCTTGGACATCCCTAAAAATGTATCGCAATTTGAGTTCTTAGTAGAACAGCTCTTGATATCGGCGTATGATATCCTAGAATCAGAAATGGTTTGCGAACTTGTTGGTCTCAACTCTCCCTAGTATCAGGAAATTTACGACTACCTAAAGTCTCAAACCCTTCCACTGAACCTGTCCAATAACCAAAGGAACTCCTTCATTAGGAAATCTGCAAGGTATGCCATTGTCAGAGACACCTTTTACCATCGTAGTTTTGACGATACCCTCCTTAGATGTCTTGACACTGACGAAGCATGTACGACCTTACGAGAAGTGCACGACGATATATGCGAATCTCATTCAAGTGGTCCTACTCTAGCTAAGAAGGTAATGAGACTCAGGTATTATTGGCCGACAATGGAAAAAGATGCAATTGAATATGTCAGGACTTGTCGCAAATGTCAAATTCATAGTGATTTGGTTCATGCTCCAGCACAAGAACTTCGACCGATCACTTCTCCTTGGCCCTTTGCTCAATGGGGACTCGATCTCATGGGTAAGATTCATCCAACCTCATCCAACGACCACAAATTCATTATTACCGCCACTGAGTATTTCACAAAGTGGATTGAAGCCATCCCATTGACATATATTACTGGCAAACAAATATTGAAGTTCATCCTTAACTACATTATTTGTCGATATGGCCTTCCACAATCCATCATCACTGACAACGGACGTCCGTTTAAAACCAAGACGTACGTGAGTTATGTGAGTGATTCCATATCCAACACCACTTTTCATCTCCATACTACCCACAAGGAAATGACCAAGCTGAGGCGTCTAATAAAACCATTGTCAAAATTCTCAAAAAGACTGTCAATGACGCTGGCCGTGACTGACACATACAACTCAACCCTGATCTGTGGGCTTACCGAACTAGCATTCATATGCCTACAGGGGCCACCCCATTTGCCCTAGTCTTTGGTGCTGAGGCCATCTTACCCATTGAGGTTGAAATTTCTTCGCTACGAGTCTCCCTGAAGGGTCTAACTAATGAAGAGGAGTACCGACAATCACGCTTGCATGAGTTGGAAATGCTGGAAGAAAGACGACAAAATTCACTGAACCATATCCAAGCATATCAAAACCGTCTTTGTCGTAGCTACAATAAAAAGGTTATGGTCAGAAAGTTTGACATTGGTGACCTAGTTCTCATGCAAAACCCCAAGAACCAAGCAGACAGAGAAAAGCCAAGAAAATTTGAACCAAACTGGCTGGGTCCATACATCATCATATCTTCTTTTGTTTCTGAAGCTTATCAACTAGCAACTCCAGATGGAGAACAATTGACAGAGCCCATCAACAGTTTACATCTCCGAAGGTTCTACGCATAGCATCAGAGGATGGAGCTGCAAACCATAAAATACAAAAAAAAAAAAAATTTGAAAAATTAAAAATCATCACCTTGATGAAAACCTGGCAAATAGGCGTCTTGGTGACACCAAAAAAATAAATCAAAAAGTCAAGAAAATAGTAAAGAGAAAAATGATTCGTTCAATAGTGAAAACCTAGCAAATAGGCGCTTTGGACAGGTACCATGGTGAAAACCTGGCAAACAGGCGCCATGCGTAGTCAATCATTGCTCTACCATCTACTGTCACTATATCTAACTTGGCCTAGGATGAAAGGTATTTTCACCATTATCTCGCAAATCGCCACCACATCCTACCCTACTTGTCATAGTAGATAAATGATTGACATCGAGTCGTGATGACTGTCCATCTAGTAAGTCAGCAGCATCCCATCCATATTCCCTGCAAATGGCTAAGTCTTGGACCTGATTGGGGGCAAAACGTTTATCATGAAACTACAGTGGATGTCACACATGATCTTGGCAATTGGAAAAAAGTCCTAAAAAAGACAAAAACATTGGCAAAAAGTCCTGAAAAAAGACAAACATTAGCAAAAAGTCCTGAAAAAAGGACAAAAACATTGGCAAAAAGTCCTTAAAAAAGACAAAAACATTGGCAAAAAGTCCTGAAAAAAGGACAAAAACATTGGCAAAAAGTCCTGAAAAAAGACAAAAACATTGCAAAATGTCCTGAACAAAAGACCAAAAAACATCGCAAAATGTCCTGAAAAAAGACCTAAAAATCATAAAACACAACAAATCATCAAACCACTCGACGAACACAAACACAATGTCATCTCTTGTCAAAGTCAATCAAGTCAATCTGTCCTTGTCATTTGTCCGAACTATGTTGTCTCTACGCACTTGCTACGTAGGCAAGACTCACATTTGAGTCCCCGAGACATTAGGTCAGTCCTTTTAGGTTTGTCAAAATAAAATCATGACGAAATCTTTTCTCATCAAGAAAAAGTCATTGGTCGTGTCGAACTACAAGGTCTCTGAGTGTATGACGTAGGAAAGGCCATATGTTGATGAGCCCCCGAGGCCGCACTAGGTCAGTCAATTAGGGTTCATGGCACAACACTAGCACACACGTCAAAAGTCTTCAATCATTTTCCACATGGGAAAACTCCTAAAACAAAGTAAAACAATCATTTATTCAGCATGGCAATCTCATTAGCACATCACTCATATCATCAAGGCAATATCGACATATAGTCAAACGCAAGTCAAACTCGGTCAAAGCAAGTCAAATCATCATAAACTGGTCAAACTGTCAAATTTTGATTAGTTTTCAGATGAGTCCTTCTGAACGATAACCTCTGTCATTTACGCCTTAGGATGTGTCCTTCCTAGGCGTAGTCATCGTCATTCGACATTTTGAGTGATCCTCTTGACATCTAAAGATCACTCTTCATGACAACAATATTCTTCAGATGTGTCCTTCTGAAGAACCAACTCTGTCATTTATGCCTTAGGATGTGTCCTTCCTAGGCATTGTCATTATTTAGAGGGACCCCTTACGACCATTAGGGATCAAATCCTCTTGACATCGGCATTATTCAGGATGTGTCCTTCCTAAATTCACCAATTCTCGACATTTTCCAAAGTCATCAAAACTTTAAACATTTCAACACCTCGACATTATCAAACATGGCATCTTGGCATCAGAACAATGGATATCCAAATGCACTTGGAAAACACTTGACAATTGTCTTTTAGTTTTTATCATGATATTAGTTTTTTAGCAAGATCCCACTAAGCAGGATTTAGAGAAGCAGCGACGTATCATGTCAATTGACACGCATGACTACTAGTTTCTCAGTGAGGTCCTGATTTTGGGATTTAGAAAAGCAACGACATATCATGGTAAGGATTATTCCTTTTTGTATTTTAACAATCATGCTACTAGTTTCTCAAGGATGTCCTGGAAATAGGATTTAGAGAAGCAGCGACGTTTCATGATTTGTCTTTGTCTTTTTTTTCTGCATGTGGTTGATTATGGCAAAAAGATTGGGGCAAGCACGCTCCTAGTATGAGTCATGATCATCTTTGTCTGTGACTGTTTGTCTTACGTAATGGTACGACCTTGCACACCTCGATCTATGTCATATCATGGTGTTTCTTGGCCATTACAATAGTCTGCCCAATGATGATTAAGAGCAATAAATACTAATGTCCTATGATAAAGCTTTGAAGGATTTGGTCTAGGAATTAACATGCATTTTCATTAGTCTGGTCATCTTCTCTTCTTTGATCTAGTCATCTCCTCTCATCAGCCTCATCGTCTTCTCTCGTCCACCTCATGATAATATCCTGTGACATCCAAAAACATAAGTGCATACATGATCATATAAACACTGCATTAGGTCCATACATACAACATCCACGACATTAAATCATATACATAATCACAAACATTACATTAAAATAATCATCAACATTGCATCTTTCACTAAAATACATTATGCACATCATTATCATCATCATCTCATATAAATAAGCATTGCATCAACATGACATTAACATAAGCATCATAGGACATACATGGCATCATAAACCAACATCATACATCATACATATCATAAAACATTAAATCAAAGAGCATCACATAACACATGTAGGTCGCATCAAAACTGCATCATCATATAGTATCATCTCAAAATGTACAATGTCACAGGATAAAGTCATGAGATATCCCAAAAATGGAGCTCGCAGGCTAAATAATATACATAAAGTGTCACAATATCAAAATGCCCCTAGGGTAGACTCTCATCATCCCCCCGAGGTGAAGAATGTGGCAGTTGAAGCTCTATCACTGGAATTGAAACAATAGGAGGACCTGTCGCAACCTCTACCTGTGCCACTGATGGAGCTGCAAAGGACGGTGTCATCTCAACCGTAAAGGACATCTGCGATGTCACTGCTACCTGACTCTGAGCAGTAGACGGATCACCAACTGGTGGTTGTACCTGTGCTAATCTTTGTTTTGAACTAGTCGACCTAGGACTAGGAGTATGCTGGCACGAATGATGTGACCTGTGCCCTGAAGTGTGCCCTGTCGAGGTAGACCCTCTGACACTAGTATGACTCCTGGTACCACTGCCACTGCTTGACCTGTGTCCACTGCCTATCCTCGACTGTGACTGGGACAAGGTAGGATCCTGTCACTCTAGTGGCACTACCTGCTCATATAGGGTCCTATACTGCCCTAGTCTAGTGCTCACCCTGGCAAGCTCATGAGCCATGTCTCCCATAGGCCCTGTGCATAATGCTGCAAACTCTATACACCACTGAGCTGCATCTTGCTGACGGATCACTACCTGATCCCTCTCTACCCAGGCTACCTCCAGAGTTGACTATAATGACCTGACCTGTGCTGTGCTCTCATCCAGTCTCTGCTGTAGGTCCGCTACCCTCTAATCTGCTGTGGCATCCTAGAGCAGTCTTGAGCTGGAGGGTATCTCCTCCTCTCCCTCCACCATCCGATATCTGAGGAGTCTCTCGACCTCATCCATAGCCTCGTCCTTGTCATCGTCATCATCACCCACCTCCTCCTCCTGCCCTCCGACATCCACCTCCAGCTCCTCCTTGTGCCTCTCCTCCGCCTCCCCCTCATGCCTCTCCTCCTCCACATCCACCTCCGGCTCCTCCTCGTGCCTCTCCTCTGCCTCCCCCTCATGCCTCTCCACCGCCTCCTCCTCATGCCTCTCCTCCTGTCTCTCCTCACCCTCTCCCTCCTGTCTAGGCTGCTCCTCTCTCTCCCCCTCCTCACCAACCTTGGGGATAGCATCTAAGGCGACCCTCGCTACGTGTTGTCGCACTCTCTGGGCCTGTCTCTACCCATCCCGTCATCGTCTCTGGCCATCCCCGCCATTATCTCCATCTCTGCCTCCATCTCCACCCCTCCCTGCATCTCTACCCCTGCCTTTGCCTCTCCCTCTGCCTCCATCTCTGCCTCTGCCACCTCGCCTGGCTTATGGCACCCGCAGAATAACTGACCGTCTATCCATTGGTGCTAGCCCGTCAGGATCTGTCAATGGCATAGGTCTGCATGCCTGCCACCATAAATCATAATCTGGGGTCATCCCTGGATCAGCTGCTCCTCCCCTCCATCCCTAGGCCTGGGCCACTAGCCCATCAATCTACTGTGTCGCAAATACCACTGGGATGGCTGGCCCCCATGCATACTCTCGGGACGATCTGGCATACTTGGTTGTCCCCATAGGTACACCCTGCTGCTCTCTGAATTGCCTAAGAACACACTGTGGTAGATACATCTTGATAATCAAAGACGTCTGTACTGTCCTGCCAATAAGATACATGTATTATCTGTAGAAACTGAGGTGCTCGGCCTCGTCGTCCCATGCCTCATAATCTCTGTATGGCCTCCAGATAAATGTCGCCATGGTGTCGATCCTATGCTGCCACCAACCGTTCTCACCCATCTGTGTCTGCTATAGCACACCGACATAATAGTAAGCGTAGGGCATCCCCTCGGCCAGCTGTGGTCTCTCAATGGGAGGGCGGCATATGGAAATGTGCTCCCAAGCCCAGATCATCATCAGTGTCGTCTCGCAGGAGATGCTCTCTCCTCTCCTGTAAGCAACATCATGTAGCTGATGGTAGAGTGTCCCAAGTAAGCAAGGACTCCAAGCATAAACGGTCCTGTCTCATTGCATGCCAACCAGGACGTCTCCTCAACCAATCGAAAATCCATGTCCTCGATAGTCTGGAATCAGGATACCAACAATCAGAGTCACCAAGAAGGCATCGAAGTGACCATAGTGATCCGCTATGAACTCCCACCTGATCTCATAGCCCTGAATGCCCAGTCCAACACCCTAATCTTGATAGTAGGCATGGAAGGTCTGCTTGCCATGCCGCAGATCATAGACGATTCGCTCTCCTCGAATAGGTACTCAGAGAATCCGGTAGACATCCTCCAAAGTAATGGTGGCCTCACCTGTCGGCAGGTGGAAGGAACAGGTCTTAGAATGCCATCGCTCGCATAGTGCCGTCAGTAGTCCCCTGTTCGCCGGAATGGCAGGCATGAACACAACATAGAATAAACCCAGTCCAATCAATCGTCGCCACTCTCGCGGGCCCAACTGATCGGAAAACTGAAAGGTGGTCGGTCTGCTCTCTCTCGTATAGATAGGGGCAAGCTGCCTCTGCAAAAAAGACAAACAATGCATCAGTACTTTTTGGACAACTGTCAGCATCATGAAAAGCATCTAAGGATACACAAACATATAAATCAAATGTGGACAAAGTAAATTGCGTCGCACCATACATCAAATGCGGTCCAAAATATCAGATGCGTCGCATGATCATGTTTGCGTCGTGAAATTTGATGAATGCGTTGCAATGAGTCAATTGCGTCGGAAAAACACAATTGCGGCATTGAAAATGGCGAGTGCATTGCAATATGACAGTTGCGGCATTCAAACAATCAATTGTGACACGATAAGTCAAATGCGGCGTGACTAGTCACTCTATCCTAAATTGTCTTTGCACTTGCATCGCAACACATCAAATGCGTCGAACGCGAAGGCAATTGCAGCTTACTCGAATGCAGTTGCATCGCGGCGCAGACATTGACTATCCTAGAAACTAGAATTTGGCATGCAAAATGATAAAATGACAAAGTGAGTTAAAGGTACATACCGCTGGCTCTAAGCCCTCTGGCTGCCTGAAGGTCCTCGTGATCTCCCTGTGGTGCTCTGACACTGGAATCACCATCCTCGCTGCTGCGCCTTTCACTCTAAACTCTCGAATTTCGCAAGGTAAATAGTAAAAGTGAATTGACTTTTACCCCTTTGTCAACCTATTTATAAGGTCAAAATGACATTTTTCAAACAAGGTCAATACTGGAGGCTCATTTGACCACCTTTGACTTCCTCGTTAGTTGCTTTAAACATGTCAGAATCTGAAACCGACTGCGCCGTTGTTTTTCTGGTCATTACATTGATTTATCGAGACCCTTTGCAAATTTTTGTGTAGCCAACCCAAAATTTGAAAAATTTTCCGAGGGGGCAATGATACTCCATACCTTCGCTGGGGCATATTCTTGACTTATTTTTCTTTGTCACAACGCGACAAGCGACATTATGACAAAGAGGGGCAAAATGTAAACACCTAAAAATGACCTAGGCCTGCAAGCTTCATTTTTACCACCTTCGTCCTAGCATAATTATGACATTTAATTATGTCCTTGGTCCACATTCGACTATTGATTAAATAATTCATAATTATTTAATTAATTCATGTCATTTATTCTTCATGATTATTAAATAAATGAATTTTATTTATTTATTAAATACGTCATTAATTGTCTAAGCCTTCCCTTAATTAAATAAATCTCTTAATTTATTTAGTTTCCCTCTCTGCATTTAATTCTTCCTGATTATTAAATAAATGAATTACATTTATTTATTTAATATGTCACTAATCCTCTTAATTAAATAAATTGATTAATTTATTTAATTGATTAATCTTATCTTCTAAATTAAATAATTAAATTTAATTATTTAATTGCCAATTAATATTCTTCTCATTTTAAATAAATTAAATTATTTAAAATGTCATCTCAATCTGAACTGTCAGTCCATTTTGATAAATAATCTGAAAAAAGATTATTTATTATCTCACAAAATCATTATTTTGAATTAATTTAATTCAAAATAGTATCTATTCTTCTAAAAATCAAATGTCGGGTAGATTCTTGATTTTCATCGAATCTTGAGTTCAAATCTTATCTTCTTGATTTTTGAATCCTGCAGATGAGCGATCATAGCCTGTGAGTTTTCAAAATCTTTATTTCTTTAATTAATTTCCTCATTTTATTCTCCGCGAGTCGATCAGATTATTTGAGGATATTATTAGTAGTTGATTAAGCATTTTTCCCTAACCCTAATTAGGGATTCTCAGTTAGTCTGGGCCTCTCATTTTAGGTTCGACATCAATTAATCCGTCGAATCCTCAAAATGACATTTTCTATAAAATGGCATTTTCCTCTACCTTACGATTACACCTTGATTGTGACATTTTATATTTGCATAGACATATTATAGGCATTTACTCACTTGCTTGCATTCTTAGGCTTTTCATTACTTAGTATTTATATTTGATCAAGTTTGAACATTGGCATAGGCATAGACATTTAGACATAGCATAAGTCCTTTAGAAGCTTGGTGTGGGACTTAGGCATTTTGCGAGATTTGCTCGTCTGACCCGAATATTGATAGTATTAGGTCAACTAAATCGATAAATCTATGTTTCTCCATCGTCTGCTCAAATCAGCTAGTGTTCAGTCAAGTGCCAAGGTGCAAATTCTGTATTCATTATAGATCTTCTTTCATCCTGTCTCAGTGTCAATCCTTCAATCGTGCAGGCCTAAAGTCTGTCTGGTGTCAAAATCAGTGTGGTGTTATGTTAATCTCAAAATCCAAACCAAAATAATAATCTTTGCATAATAAGAAATGAGCCCTTGTGTCCTTTTTACAATACCTTTTTAGTTTTCCCACCAAAATCAATTAGCACTTTATTATAAAGTGACTTTATTAAATTATCTTTTAAATATTCACCAATGTCACTTTATATCATTTAATTTTAATCATTTAATACCTTTAAATAAATTATTTTTACTAGGAAGCATTTAAATAATTAGAATTAATTAATGTTGTGAGTGTATCAATGGCTTTCAATGCTTCAATATTTTGATCTAGTCTTTTTGTGTAGTGGATTTGGGCCTTTGTGGAGTATTTTGGTGGGAAAACTAAATGAGTATTAACTTTTGGGGAAATTATCTTTTGGAGAGATTAGATTTAGAGAGCTTAGCTCTAGAACTTGAGACGAAAAACCCTTGAATCTGGATTTGGATGAAAAGGCAAAATCTTTCTACATCTTGATTCAAAATCGGAGTTCACATCTGATTCAATGATGAGTGGATCAATTTTGGAGGAAATAGAGTAAAGTCTCTTTTAGGACTACTTTCCAAAAATTTGATAGAAGTTTCCAAGAAAAATATCAGAGGAATATTTAATAATTTTATTCACCAGGTCAATACTTTTGCAACCATACTCACCATTTTGGGTGCCATTCTTCTGCTAAGGAGAGATTTGTATTAAAGGTGTCTTGGACAAGGGAAATCTTGTCATTTATTTCAGGTCAGCCCATGTATGCTGATAAATACTGAATATTATTAAATCATTTTAATATTTTATCAGCTGCTTTGTTACTTGTTGGTCCGTTCATAGAGTCACAAATTAATAGAATATCTATTTTATAATTTGAATTTGTGGGAGATATATGTTGGTGAATGAATTGCATGAAAAATTTCCATATTCTAGAAATAATTTCATAGAAACCTACAAGACAACTGTTTGACGAAATCTCCAGTCACTTAGTTGGTCAAAAATTAAAATTTTTTACATAGAAATTTTCTTTGGGATATTTTAGTGGTATCAGAGATGTGCATATTTCCTTCTTGAGGGTAACATTGGAAGATATTCTTAGATTTCTTTGTTGAGTGACCAACACTCACCTAACATAGTTTTAGTAGCTTATCAAGGTTGGAAAAATATGAAGTCTATGCAAGAACTCATGGAAAAATTCAAGTAGGTCTTTCAAGACTACAAAAGGAATTTTTTGAAGCTTCTACAACATCCTGAAATATTAGATCCTCTTTTTACAAAGAAAAGGAAAGAAAAGACTAATACATAGGAAAAAGAAAAGGATGAATACTTACAAAAAGGGAGCAACTAAAATGATCTCTGGAGAAAGAAACTTTTCTTTGTATGTAAAGAAGGTTGGGAACCCAACCATAGGTGCCAGGATCAAGGAAAGGAGTACCCAAAGTTGTTGGAGCCTCATCTATTAGTTGGGAAGAGAGATGAGGGGTGTAAATCAATGGATATTGGTGACAATGATTCTATGCCTCATGATGTCTATTTGATGGAATCCCAATATGGTTCCTTGGATGTTCCTACATATATACAGGTAGAGAATGTGTGTAATGAGGATGTCAAAAAAAATCTTTTAACACACCTTTAGAGCTATCATATGAGGTGGATGACACCAATTCTTCTGATAAGCATACTGATATCCCATAGGATGATGTTTTCCAATTAGTTGGTAATGATGATTTGACATATTATCATCATGTTGATTATAAATCAAAAAATTTGTATGAGGATGATAGGGACCTCAGGGCTCCCAACATTTGGTAGGTCATTTGAAAGTTAGTGAATACATGATTAGTGCAACCTTAAAACTTTTGATTCAATACACAAAATTTGATGACAATATGTTGTTAGAGGACCCCGAGAACACATAGGGACCTAGATGGAGAAATTTCCCTTGCAGATATTCAATAATTTAGAGAAGCTTTAAGGGTAATGAAATCTAATTACCTTCACCTCCTTACAGATAGATATCATCTTCTCATGCTTGATGAGATTTATTGTGATGCACTAAAGAGGAAAGAAGAGGATGTTGATAAGCTCACTGGTGAGCTTAAGGTCACCATAGACTTCTTAAAGAGCACTTAAATGGACCTTCAAGAGTCAAAGACTTGGACTAATGAGCTCTTTGTGGGTTTGAGCTCCACACAATCTTCATCACCCATAGTTGAAATTCAACCATCTTTGGCAATCATCGGTGATGAGCATACATCCACTGATCATGGTAATGTGTATATTGAAGATGTTGAAACATCCATTTCAATTATAGTTGCAGATGGCACCAATGAGATGAGTGCACTAGATGAGTTTAAAAGGGAATAGTATGTTGTAGCAGGTGTCCTTGAAGAAAAATCATCTATAGGTGAAATATGCCCAAGTCTCTATATTGGTAAAGTGGAGATTTCTATTGACAGGATTTATGATGAAGAGGTGGATTCTGTTGAGATTTATGTGATAGATCACAACATTGTTCCATATTCTCTCCAAGAGGATTGTAGGGCATCATCTAGTGGGGAAAATGGTGATGTTCCCCCTCATGAAAGCAAATCAGAAAGTTCACTTTATGCAATTAATTGTGATCATCAACCTAGTGAGTCACATGATTGGAAGGATAAGTTGAAGGTTATTGAGGATAAGGTTTTTCAAACCTTAACTCACTTCGATAGCATGCACAAGTTCATCGAATACCTCCTTTAGTCAATTGAATTTAAGGAAATGAAGAAAGGGGTATCGACTGGAGCTTCTATCCCAATATTGTGGACTATAAAAACTTCTTTAGAGGTAATAAAATTAGATTAAATCAATTTTATTTTAGACAGATACTTTTCCATCAATGTTGTAGAGAAGGTTTATAGAGTTGTTGCAAGGCCTGTCGATCATGAATTGAGTTGTGAGTCATCTTCTGTTGGTGGCAATGAAGTATAGAATCCATGTGATTGTACTGGCATTCCATTGATGCAAGCGGGTTAGTTTCACCTTGATTGCATGGTGAGGTGTGCTCACCATTTTTCTTTAAGCTTGTGTAGGGATGATCTGATGACACACAAATATGGGTTGGATAAAAGATTGTGTAGTTCACTCTTGTGTGATGTGCTTCTATTGTTAACAGATGAATATGAATTTTTCATGTATCCTACTTTTCTTTCTCCTTATGGTTTCTTCAAGAAACAAGAATCTAAGACTTCTCTCATTTGGATTCCAATGGTTATCAGAGTGGCACAACCAAATTCAACAGTTGTCGGGGATGATGGACTTCCAATTCAGCTATAGGATCTAGGAATTGGTATGACTAGTAAACTACTTCTGTCTACTATAGGGTTTGACAGAGTTATTGTGTATAGTGGTATCCTATTGATGCAACAAGATTGTGATAAAGCATTCTATCTAGGATCTTGGTATTTGTCTATGGTATGCAAGTATGGATTTCATGGGGACAAGAAATCTCTAGGAAGGGAAGGTTGTAATGTCCACATTTTTCATCTCACAAGTATCACAAATTAACTAATTTAATTATTTAATGTTTCCTAGAAAAAAGTACAATTATAAAGGTAATATTAAATGATTAAATTAAATAGAGTTATAAAGTAATGTTGGGGCATTTAAAAGATAATTTAGTAAAGTCACTTTATAATAAAGTGCTAATTGATTTTGGTGGGAAAACTTAAAGGGTATTATAAAAAGGACACGAGAGCTCATTTCTCATTATGCAAAGATTATTATTATTTGTTTGGTTTTCAGGAGAGCTTATCTTCTTGGTGCTTCAAGACAAAAACCATTGATTCTTTAGATTTGGATGAAAACCCAAATCCTCTCTTTGGTGGAATCACACAAATTTTGCATTTGCACTTCAAATCTATCAATTGTGGGAATTTTATGGGTCTTCTTCAAAGACAAAATTTTGAAAATTTTAGGGATTGTTGAAGATCATTAATAGATATTTTAGTGTTTAACATTGGGTTATCTATAGATGGGCATTCCAAGTGATATATTTACATATAAATATTAAGGATTTCATGAAGATTTATATTGTTATCTCCTTATAGCTATGATAGTACTAGAATACAAAATGATCATATCATTTGAGGGTCTAGAGGTTATGCTCTAGAAAGTGTCATAAGGGAATCGATATATTTATATATATAAGTAGATATTATGCAAGTTGTTGGACCTGAAAAATTGCAACGTGAGCATATAATACTTTTAGCCACCCCCATTTCATGGTTCATGGGATTAATGTCAAGCTATAGATTAAGATGATGTGGTGTTCAACCTAGTATTTGCTAATTTGGCATTCGATGTTAGATGTGTGTTGATTGATACACTATTGGGCATGGGATTAATAAATAGGCATAGTTTTTGAAAGAGGAAAAAATGGGTTTTACAGGGACCCGAAACCACAAATTTTACAAACAAAAGATAAGAACATCCAAGACACCATAAGCAAAAAGGATGTAAAAAAAACAACAAGAAAAAGCCATAGCCACCAAAAAATCCAGTAAAGGCCATAGAACCAAAAATCCAGACAAAACGCCAACAACAACTAAATTTGGGCCTTTAAAATTTCCCCAGTCTCAATTTCCAAATCGTTCATATCCTGAACGCCCCTCTTTAAAATCTAAACCATCTGGGTAGTAGGAGGTGCTTTCCTTTTAAGGTTGGCACGGGTTCTTTTCGATATACCTTGGTCCTTGTTCTTGCTTTTATCCTTGTCCTCTTCCAGGTCAACAACCAGCGAGCCTTGTTGCGACTTTTCCAACTTTTCAGACATTGCATTAATGATGATGGCATTGTGCCTAGCCATTTTATGGTTTTGTTCCACAACAGTTTTCATGTTATTTTTTATTTTGTCAATTTCAGCTTCTAGAGTCTTATACTTTTCCTTAGTGTCACCTTCTCCCATTCTAGTACTGTTCTTTTTCCATTTTCCTTCTTTGTTGCTAAGAGCAGCCAACTTCAGTTCCAGTTCCTCTGACTTGCTATTCAGAACCCTATTTCTTTGATTAAGATAGTTATTATGACTATCGGGCTTTCTTTACATAGCCACATGACCAAATAGGCATAGTTATTATGACTATCAGGCTTTCTTTACATAGCCACATGAAAACTTAATTAATATCTGCATCACACCATTCAGAAATATTTGGAGAGTCTATTGGTTAGATAAAAGGAAACCATCGGTACTTTCAAAAAGTTTTCAAGTTAACCTTGCATTAGTTGCTAGATATTAATTAAGGGTAAAGAGCTATGTAACATTTTAGTTTAGTACCAAAAGGAATAAATAAAGCCCCATAGTGCCAATAACTATGCCTATATCTAACAACTAATATCGGGCTTTCAAGTTGGCACTATTGGCACTATAGGCAGAGTTAGTGATGTTTGAGTTTAGTATCAAAAATGAATAAATAGGCATAGTTATTATGACTATCGGGTTTTCTTTACATAGCCACATGACCAAAAAATAGTTGTGCCAACCTTTGAATTCATAATCTACTATTGACATGGTTAGTCAGTCTATTAGGAGCTTGTGTGGGGGTCAATCTAGTCCCAATAATAAATTGGAGGAGCGCTTCAGTTATACTCATCGACCCATATTTTGTATTAGCCTCCAGATTGAAATAGAGTCATGTGAGTTGATTAAGGAAACATATAAGACAAAAGGAATGAATTTGGAGTTTATTTCCAATAGCCTAAGTGTCAAATTGGAAAGGATAAAGGTGGTTCCCATATCACATTGAGAGAATTCAATGATTCTCCCATATCCGCATCACACCATTCAGAAATATTTGGAGAGTCTATTGGTTAGATAAGAGGAAACCATCGATACTTTCATAGAGTTTTCAAGTTAACCTTGCATTAGTTGCTAGATATTAATTAAGGGTAATCTTGAGAATATGAGATGTCAATAATTTGGACTCTAGCAAGGAGGTTTGAGATGCATATCCCCTCTTTTGGACAACATATCCTTATTATTAAATGTAGTGAGAAATCTTTAGGAAGCTTACGTTTGGGTTGACCCTATTTGAGGAGTGACATTAATATATTTTTTTTTTAATCTCTATAAGGGCATGTGGAATTACTAAAGATTGTTGAACTGAAGAAGATATTATTCTAGGTTAGAAGTATAGTCTGATATTTGAATTTAATTATATGCTTTCAATTTCCATGTAAACGTGAATGCTGAAAAATCTATAATAATAGCTCTTTATTCCATATATCAATGTGAATGTATTGTTTTTTTTGTAAATCTTCAAATATTTTTTGCATTAAATCTATTATTTCTTGCAATAACTATTAAGAAAAGCCATGTAATATCATGAAATAAATTGACAAAATTCCCACATATGTCAAATTATAATAATCGTTTAAAAATATTGTGCATCCACAAGAGGGGATATTTTAGCAGTATCGGAGTTGTACATCCTACCAACTTGAGGGTAATAGTGGAAATATATTCTTAGATTGCCTTCTCGAGTGACCAACACTCACCTAACATAGTTTCAGCAGGTTATTGGTTGGGAAAAAATGAAGTCTATGAAGGAAATCATGAAAAAATTCATGTAGGTCTTTTAGGACTATGATAGGAATTTGATGAAGCTTCTACATCCTAAAATATTAGATTCTCTATTTGCAAAGGAAAGGAAAGAAAACACTAATACAGAGGAAAAAGGAAAGGAGGAATACTTACAAAAAGGGAGTAGAAAAAATTATCTTTGGAGAAAGAAACCTTGCTTTGTTTGCAAAGAATCTTGGGATCCCAACCATAGGTGTCAAGATCAAGGATAGGAGCACCTAGAGTTGTTGAAGCCTCATCTATTAATTGGGAAGAAAGATGAGGGGTGAAAATCAATAGTTGTTGGTGATGAGGATGGCATACCTCATGATGGTTGTTTCACAAAATGCCATGATGGTTCCTTAGATGTGTTTGTATCTATATAGGTAGAAGATGTGTGCAATGAGGATGTTAAACCAATACATTTTAATACACATTTAGATCTATCCTATGAGGCGGATGACACAAGTGCTTCTGATGGGCATGCTGATAGCCCACATGATGATGTTGTTTGATCAATTCGTGATGGTAATTTGACATATTATCATAGTGTTGATTACAAATCAAAAATATTGTATGAGGATGATAGATCTCAGGGGTACCAACAATTGGGAAGTTAGTTGAAATTCAGTGAAGACATGATTAGGGAAACCTTAAAAAAATTGATGGCAATATATGCTATTGGAGGATGTTGGGAACACATAAAGACTTGGATGGAGAAATTTCCCTTGTAGATCTTCAAGAATTTAGAGAATATTTTGGGGTAATGAAATCTAATTACCTTTACCTCCTTACATATAGAGATCATCTTCTCATGCTTGATGAGATTTATTATGATGCACTAAAGGGGGAAGAAGAGGAGGTTGATAAGCTCACTCATGAGCTTAATGTCACCATAGAATCCTTGAAGAAAAATCATCTATAGGTGAAATATGTCCAAGTCTCTACATTGGTGCTGTAGAGATTGTTATTAACAGGTTTTGTGATTAAGACGCGGATTCTACTAAGAGTCAAGTATGATAGATCATAACATTGTTCCATCTTCTCTACAAGAGGATTGTAGGGCATCATCTAGTGGGGAAAATAGGGATGTTTTTCCCTCTTTTGAAAGAAAATTGGAAAATTCACTTTATTTAGTTGATTATGATCATCGGCCTAGTGACCCACATGAATGGAAGGGTGAAGATTACCGAGGATAAGGTTGTTCAAACCATAACTCATTTTGATAGCATGCACAATTTCATCAAATACCTCCTTTAGTCAACTAAATTTGAGGAAAGGCAGAAAGGGGTATCGATTGGAGCTTCTATACAAGCTTGCAAACTATCAAACATGCTTTAGAATTAATAAAGTCATATTAGCTCCATTTGAGATTTCAAATAGAGACATTTCCATCAAGGTTGTAGAGAAGGTTTATAGAGCTGTTGTAGGGTCTTCCCATCACAAACTGAGTTACGAGTCATCTTTTGCTAGTTGTAGTGAAGTATGAAATCCACATGATTGTACTAGCATTCCATTGACATCAGCGGGTGAGTTTCACCTTGATTGCATAATGAGGTGTGCTCACTAGTTTTCTTTTGGCCCTTGTAGGAATGATCTAATGAAACATAAATACGAGCTGGATAAAATATTGCATAGTTCACTCTGGTATGATGTGCTTCCATTGTAAATAGATGGATCCAAATTTTGGAAGTCTCCTACTTTACTTTCTCCTTATGGTTTCTTCCAAAAATTATTATCTAAGACTTGGCTCATTTGGATTCCAATGGTTATCAGAGTGGCATGGAAGAAGTCAATAGGTGTCAAGGATGATGAAATTTCAATTTGGCTATGGGATCTAAGAATTGACCTATGATTGGTAGATTTCTTTTTCTACTACAATGTTTGATTGAGTTGTTATGTATAGTGGTATCCTGTTGACATAACATGATTGTGACAAAGCATTCTATGAGTTCATTTGGGATCTTGGTATTTGGCCATGGTATGCAAGTATGGATTGCTTGGGGATAAGAAATCTTTGGGAAGGGAGGACTGTAACTTCCCCATTTTCCATCTCACCTCAAAAAAATTAATTAATTAAATTATTTAATGTTGCCTAGAAAAAAGTGTAAATATATTTATGTAATATTACATTACTAAATTAAATGGAGTTATAAAGTGATGTTCATGAATATTTAAAAGATAATTTAGTAAAGTCACTTTACAATAAAGTACTAAATGATTTTGGAAAAAAACTAAAAGGGTATTATAAAAAGGACACGAGAGATCATTTCTCGTTATGCAAAGATTTTTTTTTTTTGGTTTTTAGGGGAGCTCAACTTTTTGGTGCTTGAGGACAAAAACCCTTGATTTTTTGGATTTGGGCATAAACCCAGATCTTCTCTTTGGTAGAATCACATGGATTTCACATTTTTGCTTCAAATTTTGATTGTGGGAATTTTGTGGGTCTTCTTCAAAGACACAATTCTAAAAATTTCAAGGATTGTTGAAGATCAACTGTAGAAATTTCAATGTTCAATATTGGGTTATCTACAAGTAGACATTCTATATGATATCTTTACATATATATATCCAAGCTCTCATGAAGATTTGTATTGTTGTCTCCTTATATTTGTGATAGTATTGAAATACAAAATGACAATATCATTTGAGGGGCCATAAGTTCTACTCTTGTAAGTTTCATAAGTGAATCGATATATTTATATATAAGCAACAAATATTATGCAGATCGCGGGAGCTATAAAATTACAACATGAGCATATAATACTTTTAGCCACCCCCATTTCATGGTTCGCGGGATTATGTGAAGATGGATATCAAGATGTGGTGTTCAACCCAATATTTTCTAATTGGGTGTTCCATGTTAGATGTGTTTTGCCTAATACACTGTTAGGCATGCGATTAATAAACAAGCGTAGTAATTATGATTATTGGGCTTCCTTTATATAGCTACCTGACCAAAGAATATCCATCCCAACCTTTGAAGTCATAATCTACTATTGAAATGGCTATTCAAACCACTAGGAGCTTGTGTGGGGGTCAAGTTGCTCCCGGTAATAAATTGGAGGGGTGCTTCAGTTATAGTCGCCAACCTATATTTTGTATGAGCCTCCAGATTGAAATAAAGATATGTGAGTTTATTAAGGAAACAAATAAGACAAAAGGGATGAATTTGAAGTTTAGTGCTAGCAGCCTAAGTTTTAGCTTAGAAAGGACAAAGGTAGCACCCATATCACATTGTGAGCATTCAGTGATTCACCCCAATCCTAATCACACCATTCAAAAATCTTTGGAAAGTCAACTGCTCAAATAAAAGGAAACCATAGACACTTTGAGAGATTTATTGGGTTAACCTTACATTAGTTGCTAGATATTAATTATGGGAAATCATGAGAATATGGGTTGTTAGATATTTGGACTCCACCAAGGAGGTTTGAGCCACATATCCCCTCTTTTGGATAGAAGATACTTATTATTAAATGCAATGAGAAATATTTGGGAAGCTAACATTTGGGTTGACCCTATTTGAGGAGTGACATTAATATTTGTTGTTGTTAATCTCTATAAGGGCATGTGGAATTGTTGAAGCTTGTTGACCTGAAGAAGATATTCCTCCAGGTCAAATTATAGTATGATATCTGAATTTATTTATATGCATTCAATTTCCATGTAAACATGAACATTGAGCAATCTATAATAATAGATCTCTATTCCATATATCAATGAGAATGTATTGTTGATTTTTATATTTAGATCTCCAAATATTGAATGCATTCAAGCTCTTATTTCTTGTGATAACTACTGAGAAAAACCCTATAATAACTTGAAACTATTTGATAAAATGCCCACATATGTCAAATTGTAATTATTTTTTAAAAATATCGTGCATCCTCAAGAAGGGATATTTTAGTTGTATCAGAGCTATGGAAATGGGGTTTGAATTTTTTATCCAGATATAAGTATTTCAAACACTAAAATATATTCTCTTGAGGATATTTCAAAGGCCTCCTCAAATTTCAAAGATCCTAAATATGCATAAATACTTATTTATTTTTATGAATTGAATTTGAATGATGCAAATTTGTGGGAATACTATGGTTGTCTCATATGTGGTTTTCACCAAAATCTTGTCAACCAAGAATTCTAAGGGTTGGGTCAAAAATAATAATAATCCTCATCCAAAACATCTATTAGGCATAACAAAGAAAATTTTATAGAAATTGTTTGGATGATTCAATTTTAGTATAAATCAAAGATCATTTGAGAAATGGAAACCTTGGTATATGAAAACTGATAAACAAAGAATCTCCTTTTCTTGAAAAAATAAAGTGCAATTACATTATAATTATAATATTTCTTGATATATACATTGTACTTTATATACTAACCAAATTATATAGGAATGTTGTATTAATACAACACCTAGAAAAATTAAGGAGCTTATAGTAACTTTTTTTGGTGAAACACCTAATGGATAGTAGTCATAACCTTAAGAACCCCCCCTCAATAAAAGATAAAAAATCCTGGAAAATCATTCATTTTTTGGGAAAAAATATAATTTCTATTGGCAAATCTTTCCATTTTTTTGAAAAAAATATTAATTTTACTAGCTATTTTTTTACATCACTAAATTTTGTAGAAGATTTTAGTGAATCTTGGAAAATTATAGGGAAATGGATTAATTATGATGGTGAATCCTTTCATTTAAAAAATAATTCTCATGGAAAAGTGAGGGCTCAATGGTGGAAATGATTGATGGGTTTAACGGGTAGAGTTTATAAGGTTTATTTGCCACCATTGATTTAAAATATAATATAATGACCCTTATTGTATTCTAAAAGGTAAAATATAATTGTGATCTATAATGCTCATGGGGCCCGAAGTTTCTTTTATTTTGGGCCCCATGAACATTACAGATTGTAGGTACATTTTACCTCACAAAATACAATGAAGGTTGTTAGATTATATTTTAAATAATGGAGGAAGTTAAATATTTAAAATATGGCCCTAAAGCAACTAATGATTATGATATACTATTGGCAAATTACTTTAGATTTCTACTATAACTTATAAAATTTAGGTGAATGTGATCTAATCATGTATCAAATGATGTGTCAAATTTTTGAGTTAAAAAGTTTAATAAAATAAATTCTTTGGTGATTTAAATAAGAACAAAATATAATTTTGTAAAAATGTGGCGATTCAAGTCTTGTTATAGCTTGAACTATTAGCCAAAATTATATTCCCAAATTTCAACTATTAGCTAATTGACGAATATTAGCCACTAAAAAAATACTATTGAACAATTATTTTATTCAATAACATATATTTCCTCAGCTCTAGTAACAGTGTCTTATGGGAAACTCAGTTTATGGGGGACCTTTTGTGCTAAACTGAGTTACCTCCACATTTTTAAAGAAGTCGACTTCTTCTATAATGGGGGTTTGGAAAGGAAAAAGGAAACAAATATATAAAAATAAAGTCTAATATAAGGTGATGTTCCAAGACTTAATAATAGGCACGATAAATCATAGATCTAAGGGCTCGATTGGTATTTGTAATGTCTCGGAAAGGTAGAAACTAAAGATTAATGTATAGATAATCCATTAATTGACATAAAGGGTATGTGCAGGATCATGATGGGCCAAAAAGTGGCGATATGATGGGTATTTGTAGGGTATGTGGCTGATGACTTTTTTCTACCCAAAATTGATGAAATGAAAAGAATTTTAAAGGAGATTTCTGCTTTCCACCAATATAAATTATGCTTTACTTTGAATTTAATAAATAATTATTATTCATTTTCTCTTTGAATTATGACTAAATTCCGATTGATAGGATGATTGAAAACATCTATAGCTTTCAAATGATATCACATTTTTGAATCCAAAACATGCATCACATTTTGTACTTCACATACTATAGGATTAAAAAAATAAAAATTGAATTTCATGAAGTTTTGACCAAGTTAAGGTGGTCAGACATATGAGCTTTTATATTTTTTAAAAGTTGTAATAAAAAATTCATAATTAATTATTTACTTAGAAAAATTACAAAAAAATATGCATCACACATCGGACATGAGTCCCTCTACTTATGTCTAAAATATTATAAAAATATTTTATCATTTTATTGTGGTTAGGGTGAGGAGATACACCTAATTCTTATTTTTTCCTAAAATTTTTAAGTACTATTGCATTGAAATTTCAAATTTTCACCAAATAGAATTTAAAAAAACAAACCTAGTAGTTTAGAAACTACATTCAATTTTCTACATATTATATTCTTACATATTTTTGAAATAATATTGATAACTTATTCAAATTTTTACGTCAAGTTGCCTAACTCTGATTTTTCTAAAATTTTTGCCACTTAAGGGCCTATTTTTTCCATGATGATCCTGCACATACTCTAAAATAACATTGCATACATTCCTACTGCCAAGAAGAGTCATAAGACATGATCTAGACCAACAAACTTGCATTCAATTTATAGAAATTCTCAAATGAAATATCCAGAAAATAGCAACATAGTCTAAAGTTAATCAAATAGCATAAAAGAATAGAAATGTCAAACAATTGGCAAAGTCTGTGAGTCTTTGCAATAAAAAAACCATAATAAAGGCCTGGTGTCTTTTCTAAAATCAGTGTTCTTTTGAAAATGCAGACCCTTCCCTTAAAATAGAGAGAAGTATATATAGCTGAAACTCCCACCACCTTGGCAAGCAATAATAGAAAACATTTCAGGATCCCTAACAATGATGCATAATTGAGTATTCCTCTAGGTTGTTGCAACAGAAAAAGATTTGAAACCAAGCATTTGGTCATTCCAAGCTCAGGTGCATCATCTGCAAATGATGGAAGTGGTCTTAGCAAGGTCAAGCAAGCAAGTGTCATCACCCTATAAAGAGAAAGCAATTATGACATGCGGTAGCCAGTCGCAGTGTTTGGTTTGATTCATCCATTGCCCAAATACAAAACCCACTGAAGAAACATGTGGTAGTATAGCCCAGCCCGTGTGAGTCTTTATCTTTCACTGTCAAAAGCTTGTGCTAAGGTGACACGTGGTGTGTGGGTGGAGCTCTACTCAAAAGTGAAAAGAAGCGGTCATCAATTGTGCGTAGTGATGATACATGGCAGCACAACGAGGCCACTTTTAAATGCAAAGGAAGGAAAACTTTCGGGGAGTGCAAAGTAGACATGTGGAGGGGGCAACAGAGTTTGAGAAAAAAGGTCGAGTGGCTCATTTGTGATGCGCGGGCCGATACATAACCGAAAAAAAATATACCCAAAGGGAGCTTGCTGAATATTTATTCACAACTTTTGGCAACTACCATGGGCATTTTGCTTGAGGAACAGAGAACCCAAACTTTCTCTAGTTTGTAGACTAGAGCGCCATTCATCGAGTGATGGATTCAAAGCTTCGAAAGAGTCGCCTGCAATGGCGGCCAATCATCCTCAGATGGCCTTACTATGTTGCACAAATTCTCCTATGCTCCACCGACGTCGAGCACTTCCTTGTAAGGCAATGTCTCAGGTAAATTGTCCCCTACCTCGCAATGAAAGAATAGTTGTGCAAGAGGATGAATAACCCCCTCAATGTCAGTTGCAGTGGGAGGATGGTTGAAATTCTGGAAAGCATCCAGGTCATTTTCCTTCTCCTTTATTCTTTTTGCAATCTGCTCAGTTGTAGCAATAGAGCCATCTTCAAGGAAGGAAGATGAAAGACCCATCTCACTTAACCTGGAGAAACTCACTCGCATGTTGTCCATTGTATGGTTCAGAGTAGCTATGGCTGCCTTAGTGCACTGGAAGGTCGAGTGGCAATGGATAAACTTGTTTTCCATCTATGCAGCAACATTCCAATCTTCAATTCCTACCTTGGAGAGGTCTTCATTAGAGACCGAATATAGCTTGGTGAGCAGATTCTTTGCTTCTAGAACCCTTTCCAAGATAGACCACAAGAATTGCTCAATTGTACCATGAACTTCCTAGCTCAGTTTTGTTGCCTTAGAAATGAACCAAAGCGTGGGCTACAGTGTTAGGAATTTTTTTTTAATATTTTTGCAATGAGAAACATACAACTGCCTAACTAATGGAATAAGATTCGACTATGCAGGGGAGGCCAGGAGATCTTTTTTTAGAGAAGCGATCTCTACGTCCTTTGAGTTAATGATCTCAGCCAATTCTACACCTTTTCTTTTCTTGGATTCCAATTGCTACCTAGAGCTGCTCATTTCTTTATGCTAGTTTTCCTTGGCTCGGGAGTGGTTTTCCAATTGTATGTCAAGAGAGGAATTTGTCTCCTAAAGTTCTTTTTCTAATTGGGCCTTTCGGCCCTCAAATTCAACATCTTTCTCCTGTAACATTTTCTCATTTTGAGCTTGTTGATGCTCTAAGGCCTCACTCTTTTGTGCCATCCCTTGATCATATTCAATGCGATGTTGCTCCAACTCTTTGTTCCTTAGCTGAAAATTTTGTTCTTCCAGAGCCAATTGGCTCTGGTATTCTTGATTCTTAGTATGTAGCTCATTAACCATAGTGGGGTCGATAGTTTGAACCTTCACAAGCTCCCCCTAAAGACTATTCCTTTCATCCTCTTATGTCAGCACCCTCTATGTCAAATGTGCAACATCCACTTCTAGAGATTTCTCCCTTTTCTCCAAAAAACTAGCCTTTTCCTTTAATGATTTAAGCTACTCATCCATTTTCTTCAGCTAGCGACCAATTTTAAGGAAGTCAGAGGTGACCACCTGTTGCATTTCCTCCATAAGCTCAAACTTATCCTATGGTTGGGACACCTTCATGTCAAACCCTACTACATACACTTTGCAGTCTTTTGGGCACATCTCCCCTTGTGGCTTGGTTATCGTCGGGGTACATGGTTGCAAATTTCAGTGCTTGCTGGGTCTCATCATAGAGAGTTTGCATCTTTGGTTCTGCAGGCTTACTAAAATATTTTGCCTTGTTCTTTTGCATTCTATTTGTGTGTGTTTTCCTTTTGGAGTCAATCTGCACCATGAGTTGGGTTAGTGACGAGACTAGCCCACCTACGAAAGGAGCACCGGGAGGTAGGGCATATAGATAGGTAATTTTGATAGGCCCGGGTATTATATTTTTCTGGAGAGTGATAGTTTGTGGGGAGAAGGGAGGCACATTCCAAAGCTTGGTTTGAGAACTAGTAGAAGGGCTTGTCATTTTCCAAGGTTCAATTGGTGAACTGGAAAAAGGACTCATGGGCTGAAACGGTGAAGGAGTTGTTATCGTGGAGTTTTCCTGCTGTGAGAGAAGGGGAGGATTTGCAGTGATAGTAGAAGTAGTGGTGCCAACAATGGGTAAGCCTTCAGAATTTGAGGCAAGGAAGGATTGAGCGGTGACAGCTGGTGTAAGGGTTTGCAGAGGAGTAAAAGCGGATGGAGTGGCCTATGAGAACTAGTTGAAAGCTCCCACATGCATTGGATTAAAGTTGGGAAACGAAGGGCCAACACTCATGGTGGGGTTTTTCGCAGAGACGGTGGAGGATACCAAGGATTGAGAAGCAAGAGAAGGAGAAAAAATTACCTGTTGACTAGTCGATCGTGGCCCCTGACTCATTACTAGCTCTTCCTCTCCTTCGAGTTCTTGGCTAGCTGCAAGCACCTAGCTTATGGCGGGTTCTTGTGAACTTTCTCCAACAATGTCTTATGTACGTTGCCGCTTCGTGGGTGGGGTTTCCCCAACCTCGATAGATACTATCGGTTGCTTCTATAACACTCTAGTTGCCTTAGCGGTCCAAGTGAATGTGTGCAAGGCCCTCAATACATTAAATCGCACATTTGTAACTACATAGGTGGGATATCTTGTAGAGCTTTTCTCTTGCGGTGAAGAGGACGCGGAAGTCCCTACGTCTTCTTCTTCTTGTTCTTCAAACCCACCTTCGGGGTCATTGCATTTATTGGTGTTGGAGTCAGAAGCCCCCACTTCTTCTTCTTGTTCTTCGAACCCACCATTTTTCAAATACTTTGTCATCCTTCAAGCTTCCATAAGGAGCATCCAACTGTCCTGTTTCTTGGTGATATTTCTAGAAGGCTCTTAGTTTCTCATTAGTCCATTTTTCTTCTATCCGCAACTTGTTGTACATGGTGTGCTCCATTTGGACACTATCCTTAGCCTCTGCCACAATGAAGTAAAATTTGTGCCATGGCTCTCTGTGATCTTGTGTGGGGATACGTGCTAGTTCAACAAAAATTTCATCCTTGTCCTCTCGTAGGTTGCGCCTCTTTAACTAGTAGGGTTGAGGAGTGTGAATAATCTTCAAATGTGGCTATGGAAGATAATTGAAAGGATTGTACTCCAATTTATCACATATCAAAACCAACCCTAAATGAGCCAGTTTATCCTACAATAGCTAGTGTGACTGTTTCTTTGCTAGGGCCATTGTTTTGAAACTCTTTGGACAAGTAAAGAATCCTTTCTTCTTGAGGCTTTGGCTACTGCAAAAGGTATAATCAATAATGCACACCTACCAATACATTTTGAGTGTGAGCACTCTATTTGTGACACAGGATGGGAGTTGGAAAGGTTGATTAGTAAAGCACCGCATCCAGAGGATTATGAAATCCACACCGAAGAACTAGTCACAAGCGGGAGTGACACTCTGTATACATCTGGTTTGATCTATGTTGAGCCAGATCATGTCACCTCCTCCTTGTAAATCTTGCAAAACTGGAGCTATAAAGTAATCCGAAAATGCATAATAGTCATATGTCATGGAAAGAAACAGTGTCCATGTGGATACTAGTTTCCTTCTTTGCTTTTCATCAAAAATAGACAATTCAAAATATTTGTTGAAGAAATCAAGATTTTGATGCAGAAACATATGAACCAGGAAAGAGAGAAATCTGAACTTCCCTTCTACTGGGTAATTCTCTATTTTCCTTATCATTTCCTCCATGAGGAATTTGGTGAAATTGTACCAGAAGAAATTATGTTTCCTGCCGAATTGGAAACCTGGCCCTAATTGAAAGGTGTACACCATCTCATCAGAGTCCAGGCCGCACACAAATGCTAGCATTGAAAAGGCGTCTTGCATGTCTTCAATAAATGATTTGTGCAACAATGGGATACTTGGAAGCTGAGCGCCTGGGATTTCCTTCTTGTCAACCTCCTTAATTTGGAAATCTAGGCTCTTTTTCATCCCCTTCCATGTGTTTTCTCCTTTAACAGGAGTGAAGGACTCAATTTTCTCTTTTTTGGTACTTGGGTCTGGGATTCATAGCATGTGCCAAATGGTTGGTGGGCTGATATTAACATTTAAGGTTCGGCCTTCGATGTTGTGGGTGCTTGGGTTATAACACTGAATGGCTCCATCAACTAGTTCTAGGCAATAATGTACTAGCAGGACCATGTACTACGAAAGCCCATTGTACCATACATTTTTTTCTATCGACATCGCTTTCTAGGATGCCTTCATCCTTGCACAGGCTGCTTTTCTCAAAGACTTAGTGTTTTTTGTGAGGTGTGAGTCATGAATATTGTCCCATTCCTCATGGACCCGTTTCTGGTTTCTATAATCTTTGGGCCTATCTAGCTCTATATTGTATTCACCAATTTCAGCTTTCCTAGTATACCAGGCATAGCATATGATATATCTTCATAGATGTAAACAACCTTTGATGACCGTATATCCCTAAGAAAGGGTTGGTCAACTTCCTCCTAAATTTGTTGTGATGAACTCTTTTCTATTTTCTTCTTAGATGAAATCTTCTATAGGGCTTGAATTCTTTGTAACTTTTACTCAGCTCTAGATATGCCAAAAAAAATTCTTCACTTGGCTTAGCGTATTTCAAAAGACATTTAAGCATTAAAAGTTTTACATGTAATATTTTAGCTATCTTTTCTCAAGGTGGTAGAAGAAAGTGCGCTTTTTTCATTTAATTTGGCATGTACTGCCAACTCCTTGGCTCGTCTGAAAATGGGATACTTGGCAGCTGAAGTGAAAAAAGGAATAATTGCATTTAGCAACTGTGTGATATGAGGTGATTTCCTTGGAACTTGGGTCAGCGATTCGTGTTTTAACTTGGCATTAGTATGTGTTGGCAATTAATTTCCTAAACGGAATGATTAAGCCAAAGCAACAATTTGCATGTGAAAAGATATGAATCATGCCTTGGGTTCTGGGAAATGCCTGTGAGGTGACACAATAGCCTTTGGACCATGTAGCTCACTGTCGATGAGTGCCACCATTTTTAAGATGATTAATTATCTCACATTAACTCTGCATGCATTGAGCCATACTTTAGCAGATGCAACTGGTCAGGAAATGCGAGTAAACCCAGGAACGCTTTTCAAGTTGGCACTTGGTTATCATCACGTTTTTTAGAAGCTGATTAACATGTTTTTCCTCATTTTTTCTATAAATAGGCCTCTAAGCAGTGAGAAAATCACACTTAGCATTTGAGAAATTTTTAGCAATAGGTCATTGGCTTAGTATTTGGCTTTATTACTGGCAAGGTTCTTCATAGGCTAGGCTATAGACAAGTTTCAGAAATAGTAAGCAGGTAATAGCAGTGTGTCGGTAACATGGATACTCCTATTAGGATAGTGTCATATAAGTCACTGACAACTTTCCTTGGTGAAATTTCTACTGGGCATTTAAAGAGGATGACGAAAAACAAACACTCCCTGGCTTTGATAGCCATGAAGTGGGTTCTAGGTCGGGATTATTTTGAGTACGAAGATAAATACCGTGTCAATACTGGCATTTGCTCGCACTTTATTGCATCTATGTTGGATATTGGTATCTCGAGGCCCCTGGTTATGAAATTAGTCAAAGAAATCTTTCCCAAAAAGTACTTGAATGGTCTAGGTGAGGTCATTGCTCACGCTACATATGGGGTAGGCCTACCAACAACCAGTAACCTCAGGCACTATATTGAGGAAGAAGTAGTCATCTCATGGCTATCGTTTCTCAACGGATTCCACCTCCAGACACATGACGAGCACCAACAGAGAGTTACCAAGCCTTGCACTTTCTCTTATGCATTTCCTGGTAGACTGAATTTAGGAACCTTGTATTTCCTTTGCCAATGGCTATTGTTCCAAATGATGCTGCTTTTGCTATTGTTGTGCCCACTGATGAGGACGTGGTAGATGTTGCCATTGATGCATCAATAGCTGTTGCTCATGTCATTGGATGAAATGCCTCCTAAACTTCTTTTTTTTGTATATATGCCTGAAAAGGCCATACATATAGTATATATGAAAAGAAAACCATGTATAATCACATAATTTTTGCATTACGACTCTCTAGCCACTTTTTCCATGTAAAAATGAAAGCATATATATATATAATGAAATATAGCTTTATAAAATCTATGGCTCTTTTTCTTTTGGCATCTTGTCATATGGGTTTCTTTTCTTGATTATTCCTACAAAGTATTTTTACTACCTTGTTCTCTACAATGATGGGTTGCTTTTCCGTTGAAACACAAATTAATTTCTAAAAAAGACCAGTCAACATAAAGGGAAAGAAAATAAAAGCATTATTAACATATGTACAATAGTAAAATTTTCCACTCAATGGAACATTAAGATGAATCTCGTTGACCGAAATTCACAAGGCTTCATGTTCCATGCTTTCCAATTCGAAAGCATTATGCTCTTTGCAATTAATGATTTTAAACGAACCCTCCCAAAGGCTATCAAATTTTCTATGCTGACCTGCCTTAGCAACCCTTTCATTGAATTTCAAAACTAAGTCTCCGCACTTTAGGCCTTGGTTGGATGCCCTCTTGTAAAACCATCGCCTGACCACTTACTAGCGGTTTGTCATGGCTATTAGGGACTTCTCCCTTTTTTCTTGTACTTCTACTAGTTTTGCAAGCCAAACCTCCATGGCACCATTTTGTTCTATTTCGAGGGATTTCAGCAATTGAAGCGTTGGAATCTCCATGGATATAAGCAACAGTGCCTCTTTTCCATAAAGCAACTCATAAGGAAAAGTTTTAAGGACTTGTTTACGAGTTATGCGATCTGCCCAAAGCGCCACTCATAGGTTTTTGTGTCATTCTCTCTAGTGCTCTAAACCAATTCTTTTAAGGAGTCGGATCCGGTTCTTGTTCATTGACTCAGCTAGGCCGTTTCCCTGCGAGTAATAATTCGATGATGTCTTAAGGAATATGCCATTTGTTAATGCAAAGTGACATACCTTTGCACCTAGGAAAGCTCTGGCATTATTGGAAATGACAGTCTTCAGTGGGTTGAACCTTGTCACTAGCTCTTCAAGGAAATCCACTATCTTCTCTTCTATTTTGTTTTTAAGCGGAGCAACTTTTGTCCACCTTGTGAAGTAATCTGTAGCCATTAGAATCCACTTGTGTTTGACACTGGAAGTGGGATTGATCATCATGATGAAGTCTAGACCCCATTGTGCAAATGGTTTGTCCGCCACTAGAGGATTGAGAGGCATTGCAATTCTTCCTTCTTCCTATAAATAACTTGCATTCCTTACAAGGGTATGTGCAAGATCATCATGGAAAAAACAACCCCTTAAGAGGCAAAAAATTTAGAAAAATCAGAGTTAGGCAACTTGATGTAAAAATTTGAATAATTTATCCATATTATTTCAAAAATATGTAAGAATAGAATCTGTAGCAAATTGAATGTAGTTTCTAAACTAATAGGTTTATTTAAAAAAAAATCTATTTGAAATTTCAATCAAGAGTACTTAAATTTCGGGAAAAATAAGTAGGTGTTTGTCTGACCACCCTAACCACAATAAAATGATAATATTTTTTTATAACATTTTAGATATAAGTAGAGTCATGTCCCAATATGATGCATATTGTATATGCATAAAATTGGTCATGACCGATTAATCGGCATTTAATTAAATATTTATTATTTAATTAATTTCTCTAAAGTCCTCTACATATGATTAAATTTAATTAATTTAATTATATTGTTCATTCAATTTATTCTTCTATCATGATTAAATAAATCAATTTTTATTTAATTATTTCACATTCATATGTCTACTTGATTAATTAAATAAATACGTTTTATTTATTTTAATTAATTATCACTTTTAGAATTTAATTAAGTCTTTTTTATTTAATTAAATTTAAATATTTCTTTTCAAATTATTCTTCTAATTAATTAAATATTTTATTTAATTAATTCCATTTACATGTCATTTCTTAAAAAGTTTAATTAAATATCTTTATTTAATTAAATTTCTTCCATATCTTTTCAAATCATAATTTATGAAATCCTCCATTAATCTTCAAATTTGGGATAAATATTCCATTTTAAGAAAAATCTCCATGTCACCCATAAATGAATAATTGAATTTAATAATTCATTATTTATCTTCTTCAAAATCTTTCCAAAATCTCATAAAAAGATTATTTTTTACAATTCATCTTTATCATCTCATCTTATCTCTTTTTGAAAAAAAAGGAAACAAAGCTTGCTTTCTAATTTCTTCTATTTTTCTCTCTAGTCTTATCCATCTTCAACTGTTTGATCTGCCAAGAATTTTCACAGTCGTTGATCACCTTAGCCAATCAGAATTCTTTGAAAACTCTATAAATATCCCTATGAATCCAAGCATTGGTTACACCCACAACTTATAACGCATATAGATTATAGATTACTTGCATTCTAGCATTGTTTCTAGCATCTTTAGTTTTTATCAATCATGCTAGTATCAGCATAATCATGTCTTAGCATAGCATTGCATGCATTCATATTTAATCTCGTTCTCTAGGAAGACCGTTTGTTGAGCCTAGCCCAAGATCTGAGAGCCAGCTAGAATCTACAAAAACACTGGAGATAGAGGACGATAGGATGACATCAAAAACAAAAGAAAGAGTTTGCATTTATTTTCATTTAAATTCTATTTTTAATATAATGTTCTATCAGCGTGTTTGATTTATTTGTTTTAATCTATATTTATCACACTCTAAAATCGACACACATTTTTGTAATTTTTTTCCAAGTAAATAATTAATTATGAATTTTTATTACAACTTTTAAAAAATATAAAAACTCGTATGTTTGACCACCTTAACTTGATCAAAACTTCATGAAATTCAATTTTTTTTTAATCCTATATTATGCAAAGCATAGAATGTGACACATGTTTTGGATTCAAAAAATGTGATACCATTTGAAAGCTATAGATGTTTTTCAATCACCCTATCAATCAGTACTTTAGCCATAATTCAAATAGAAAATAAATAATAATTATTTATTAAATTCAAAGTAAAGAATAATTTATATTGGGGGAAAGCTAAGAATCTCCTTTAAAAACCATTTTCATTTCATCAATTTTGGGTAAAAAAAATGTCGTCAGCCACATACCCTACACATACCCATCATATCACCACTTTTTGGCCCATCATGATCCTACACATACCCACAAGATTTCACCAAGGAGTGCGAGTCATTGAAAAGTGTGGTCCAATAGTAACATGCACACATGATTTTGATGGTGGTGGTCTTAGCGGAGAAGTGTGCATCTGCAATGCTATTGTGGAAAATGTCGAGGATTCTCTTCACTTGCTCTGCAGTAATGCATTGCAGGAGGAGACCATTGAAATTCCTTTTGAAAAGGACCCCTTCCACTAGTGCATATCCACAATTCTATAGCCGATAGTATCTCCTCTTTTGGGAGGAAAGACCTGGTGGATACTTTCTTGTTTGCATAAACCTCACTCTATCTATTAGCCAGTAGCCCTTGGACTCTGTCTCATTCATTAGAATAAGCTCTTGTTTCTCTTCTTCGGTAGGTATTTGTTCGTCATGCACCATGTATTCACACAGTCCTCTTCCATGAATTATTTTGGTGGGTTTGACCTCAATGTCATATTCAAGGATCTTGGTGATCCAATTAGCTATTTTTTTTGTGATTTCTCCCTCCATGATATATTCGCGCACACTAGAATGTGTGACATAGACAATCACTTTGTTGCAGGAAATTAGATGGTAGAATTTTTAAAGTCCTTTTACTATTGCAAAGGCTTTCCTTTCAACGAAATTATAGTTCATCTCATATTCCTTTAGGGTTTGGGAGTAGAATTCCACCGGATGTTCTCATTTTCCTTCATTATCCTTTTGAGTCAAGACAGTAGCAATACTAGACTTGCTACTAAATACATACATTATAAAGTCCTTAGATAAGTCTGGATTAACTAGTACCAAAGCTGAGGAAATAGCATCCTTAACTTTTTCAAAGGCTTCTTTGGCTTCCTTCATCCACTTAAATGCTTGATCCTTTTTAAGAATCAGGGTGATTGGCTTAATTATTCTTGTGAAGTCAAAAATAAACTTGCTAACAAAATTTACCTTTCTTAGGAAGGACTAAACACCTTTCTTGTTAACCAGAAGTGGGAGTTCCTTGATGGCTTTCACCCGCTCAGGGTCGATTGAAAATCCTTCTTTGGACACCACGTGTCCCAATAGCTTGCCTTGCATCACTCCAAATAAACATTTTTTTGGATTTAAGGAAATCCTGAACTCCTAAAATTTTTGAAAAACTATTTCTCAGTGATCAAAATGATCATCCTTAGACTTAGAAAACACAGTAAGATCATCCAAATAAATTAGGATAATCTTATTGATTAGCTTGTTGAAAGCAATGTCCATTGCTCGCTGGAATTTTTCTGCTGCGTTGGATAAACCAAAAGGAATTTTAGCATATGCAAATGTTCCCCACTTTGTAGTGAGCATAGTCTTGTGTTGATCCTCTTCTTTAACTCGGATCTAATTATAACCAGAGAAGCCATCAAACAGGTAAAACATTTTTGATCCTGCTACTGTTTACAGGATTGACTCCATAGAAGGAAATGAATAATGATCCTTCAGGGATGTTCTATTTAGGTCTCAGAAGTCCACACATAAGTCGATATCTCCATTCTTGTTTCGGACCGGGACCAGATTGGATACCCACGTGCTATGCTTGATTGAGAAGACAATTCACGACTCGATTATCTTTGTTAGCTCTTGCACCATTAGTGCTTCAATTTTGGGGTTCCCTAGCCTTTGCTTTTGTCAGACTAGTTTTGCACCCTCCGCTAACTTGATTGTGTGTTGGATGATGTCAGGATTGTATCCCTTCAAGTCATAATAGGACCAGGCCACTAATCCTTCATATTTCTCATATAAATTGATGAGCCTTTCTTTATCATGATGCAGGACATCTTTCCTGACTTAAAGGTTTCTACTATCTGAGACCTAAAGGTCTATATAGTCACTTTTGTCTACCAAAAACTTCCTTCTATCATTCCTTGCATCATCACAATCAAAAAGGTTTTCAAGAATAACTAATCCTTTTGGAAGCTTGTTAGATTTGAGCTACATGATTTGTCCCTCATAAGCCTTGATAATCTTCATTTGGAGCTGATCAGTGAATTCCCCCAACTACTGAATGAATGAGGCAATGTGTTTATCACTTTCAAACACCTGCCAAATTTGATCATTATCGGGAATCGATGGTCAAACTATTACTCATACAGAGTGTTTGTTATGTATAAGGTCGGAGGCAGGATCAAACTGGGATCCGATTGCTACAATGCAATCCATGTCGCCATTTTGTTCTTGGGGAATAGTCTAGATGTTGAAGGCTTCAAAAATCTCAACCAGGTCCCTGACTCGATGCCGATAGGATCTCGTGCGGACATTCCTTGGTACGGAAATTCCCCAGACTTGATTGACCACCAGTTCAGAATCTTTGAACACCATTAATTGCTTGATGCCCATTTGCTCTGCAAGGCTTAAACCTTGTACTAGTCCTTCATATTCGGTTTCATTATTCGAACAAGAAAAATGGAAGTGGAAAGACCTTAGTATTTTTTCATTTTGTGGGAATACCAAACATATCCCCACTCCGGTGCCTACTTTGCATCTTGCCCCGTTGAAGTACAATGTCCACAGCTTGGAGGCTGGACTATTTATTGGCTCCTTTGTGATCTCTGGAATCTCTTGCTCCTCATCAAAAATGACATATGTGCCCAACCCAGTGGCATGGTAATTTCCAAAAGGATCTATGTCGATGAACTCATTTAGAAGAGCCTCACCCTTTTCACTTCGATCCTTGGTCACCTCCTCATCCTCTAGCAATTCAACATAGTACATCTCGTCTTTAGTGATGGAGGTATGGGTGGCTTCAAAGTTGATCATAGCTTCCTCTGCAACATGGTGTGCATGCAATGGTTCAGACAATAACTTCAACTTAGCCCCATGCTTGGTTTGGACAATCAAGTGTGTCCAATCCAACGATAAGTATCCTCCTATTTTAGTAATAAATTTTTGAGATAGGAAAACACCGAACATAGGAGGAACATCAATGATGATAGTATCCTAAGGCATGGTGATTCTAGGACAGAAAAAAAGAGTTAAGGGAAGATCCTTAATGATCCCCACTGTTTCAACCTTGTTCTCATCAAGCTGCATAAATCCTTTCTTCATGGGTTCATAGCTAAGTCTCAAGGCTTCAACTATTTTTTTGGGCATGACTATGGTGCTAGCACCTGAATTGATCATTGAATTGTGCAATAGTTTATCACCCATAATAAGGGTTAGGAAGAATGGTTTCAGCTTACCTTTAACTTCCGCAGGGGGTTCCTCTAAATTATTTGTGAGAACTTTGGCTTGAGGCGTTAGATCTACGACCTTTTCTTTCAAAAATTGTTGTGTCAGATTAGAACTAGCATCTTCCTGGAGAGCCTTTTGAAGCAATGTTTTCTGCTCTGGGATTGCCAGGATGTCCCACATGGACACATTGGTAGAGGATTTCTTTAATTGTTCCACCACATTGAACAGTGGCAGGTTCAAGGATTTTTGTTCTTTGATTTTTTTTATCACAATTTATTTCCATGGTTGAAATGGTGGTGCGACTATGGTGATGCTAGGAGATTGATTAGAGGTGCTCCTATTTTGCGGTGTGACTGGTTTTCCCCGTAAACCTTCACTTAGAGAGAGTGTTACTGAACTTGTGATGCCTTTGATGTAGAAGGATTGTTTGCAGACACCACCTCTTCCTCTTCCATCCATGAGAAGAGCGCGTGATCAAGAGTGATGTCAGATTCTTGTTCTAGGGACATCCCTTACATTTGTGCAGTAAGAACCATGCTCTCCATTTGTGGTGAGGCATATAGATAACCTTCGTGGTTTGAAGTCACACCTTGTCTACACTACTCTGCAACCTTCTATTGTAAGTTGCCACATGGGCAGTTTTGGGGCATGTGCACATCACTGCAAGAGAAGCACCATAGATTGATATCATCGACGAGGTTGTTCTATCTCACAGTCAATTCCCTACTCAAGCTTGGTGAAGCGCTTGTCAGTGGACTAGGTATCAACACTATTTGGTTGGCTTTCGAAGCTGGTGGATTAGTGTGGGGATCACCTTAGTACTGATTCTGTTGATATGAATATCATCTTCCTTGATAATTCTAATAGGCAGGCTTTGGAGGCATTGATTGGTTTCACTTGAGGGTGGTTATGTTGTTTGCCATAGTCCACAACATTTCTTTAAGATCGCTCATTTAATCCTTGGAAGAACTAGATGTAGAGGCAACATTTTGTGGCACTGCTACATATGTGTACATTGGCTGGGGAGGTGTGAGTGCACTAGTCGACATGACCTCCTATGCGAGCATCAATATTTTAGGAAATATTGACATGATAAGCCGAGGAGGAAAATTTCTGCAATATATCAAATGATTCTCAACTTTAACAATGACATTGTAAGCATCTGGCAGAGTAGCTCCTCCCAAAGACTTAATCATCATAGAAATGTCAGGGTTGATAGACTTCTGAAGATAAAATATGAATGCCAACTCAGGAGTTGGGCAGATAGCAATAGGGGTACTCTGCCAGTTTATGTGTCCAATCAGGCATTGAAGTCCATCATAGCCTCTTGGGTGGCTCATTTTATGACAAATAGTTGATAGTACAGTGAGGAGCGATCTCCGTCATTTGAAAACCTCTCATAGAATGGGTCTACAAGCTCATCCCAGGTAAGGATAGTGCTAGCTAGAAATGTTCGATACCAATCTAGCACCTTACCTTTGAAAGATATAGTGAGGAGCCTTAGCGCTACATTTTGCGCAGTGATCCCATGAACCAGACACACGTCAGCCACATCTTGCAAATGTTTTGTGGGTGTTCTTGAGCCATCTTCGGTAAACTTGGGTATAACTTTCATAGCTGAGATCGGTATAGCAGCCTAGACAGCGAGTGCTACTGGCGTTACTAGGGGACTTCTGGTGTCCCATGCCACATAATTTCTATTGGCACCTAGCAACATGGTTAGAGGAACGGGCGAAGGAAGTGAAACTGTTATCAGCTAGTTTGCGGTTTGCACTATTCCTAGTGGTGGTATTAGTATACTGAGGTTTTTTGCAATTTGGGATTTAGTTACAAGCTGATGGCTCGTACACCCTTCTAAAGCACAAATTCATTTAAGCTTTGTCCCACTAGGTGTTCCATAAAAAGAACAAACTATTGATGGTACCAAAAATTGACAAGGTAATAGTGTCTTATGGGAAACTCAGTTTATGGGCCTGACCTTTTGTGCTAAACTGAGTGGCCTCCGAATTTTTAAAGAAGTCAGCTTCTTCTATAATGGGGGTTTGGAAAGGAAAAAGGAAACATATATATAAAAATAAAGTCTAATCTAAGGCGATGCACCAAGACTTAATAATAGGCACGATAAATCATAGAGCTAAGGACCCGATTAGTATTAGTAATGTCCCAGAAAGGCAGAAACTAAAGATTAAAGTATAGATAATCCATTCATTGACATAAAATAACATTGCATACATTCCTACTACCAAGAAGAGTCATAAGACATGATCTAGACGAGCAAACTTGCATTCAATTTATAGAATTTCTCAAATGAAATATCTAGACAATAGCGGAAAATTCTAAAGTTAATCAAATAGCATAAAAGAACAGAAAGGCCAAAAAATTGGCATAGGCCTGGTGTCTTTTCTAAAATTAGTGTTCTTCTAAAAATCTAGACCCTTCCCTCAAAATAGAGAGAAGTATATATAATTGAAACTCCCACTACCTTGGCGGTCAATAATAGAAAAGATTTCAAGATCCCTGGCAATGATGCTTAATTGAGTATTCCTCTAGACCATTGCAACAAAAAAAGATTTGAAACCAAGAATTTGGCCATTCCAAGCTTAGGTGCATCCTCTACAAATGATGGCAGTGGTCCTGAAGAGGTCAAGCAAGCAAGTGTCATCACCCTATAAAGATAAAGCAATTATGACACGCGATAGCCAGTCACGATGTTTGGTTCACTTCATCCATCACCCAAATACAAAACCCACCGAAGAAACACGTGGTAGTATAGCGTAGCCCATTTGAGTCTTTATCTTTCATCATCGAAAGCTTGCGCTAAGGTCACATGTGGCGTGTGGGTGGAGCTCTACTCAAAAGTGAAGGGAAGCAGTCATCAATTATGTGCAACAATGATATGTGGTAGCATAACAAGGCCTCTTTTAAATGTGAAGGAAGGAAAAATTTTGGGGAGCGTAGAGCAGACACATGGAGGGGCCAGCAGAGTTTGAAAAAAAAAGCCAAGTGACTCATTTGGGATGTGCGGGCCGATACTTAACCCAAAAAAAATATACCCAAAGGGAGCTTGCTAAATATTTATTCACAAGCCACACAAAAAATACTATTGAACAATTATTTTATTCAAAAGCATATATTTATACATAATAAATAGGTGTGGGAACCATCCATTATTATGAAAACATATGCATGAAAGTGTTCCACATGATTTTTGAAAATAATTAGTGGATGTGAAAAGATTATACAATGTTCAATATTTATTAATAGATGAAGAAAATGGAAAGCATTGTGAGTTAGTTGAAAAAACTACTGTGTATGCATTCATCAAATAAATTAAAGATAATATTTTATACAAATATTTTAAACACATGCAATACACTTGGTGGCTTGATGAACAATATGTAAAAACACATTTCCAATTAGTGGTTAACTTTGCAAAAAAATACTCTTTCTTCACAAAAATAAATTGACTTACTATTATAATTCACTATAGGTGGCCATCTTTGTTGACATTCTATATAGACATGCATATGAAATTACATAAGATAATAGAAGTTTTGGAAGGAGTATTGTTTTTATTTGAGTTTTAACTTGTTACACTCATTAGAGTTTATGCAATGTTATTTTAAAATATTGTATAATAATTTAAAAGAAAGAGAAATTCAAATGGCACAATATCTCATATGTTCATACAATTGTACAGAGCAATTATTAAAAACTTAATTTTTTTGTTGGTTATATAGCTGTTATCAATAGTTTTGCACCCTACTAAATGCAATATTCAGCAAACTACTGAAACATGGAAACCTTCTTCAGATGTGGGTGATCTGAACGGATAAGGAATCTCCAGAGCGAGTTGGTTCTCCGAATGATGAATTCTATTCTAAGTGGCTTTTCAGGAAAAAGGATAGAAGGATAAACTGGATTTAAAATCTAAAACTGAAATTCTATCATTCTCAAAATATTGATCAACTGTAAGAAGACCCTGATAATAACTCACTCCCACCAACTCTTTAAAATTAAAATCTCACAAACTCACAACACATGTTGTTCAATCAGTGATTTATGCAAAGGTTAAAATAACACAAAGCATAACCTGAATTGGCATGAAACTCCTGCAAAGCACTTGACAATAGCAAGAAAAGAAAAGGATCCAACAAATTTGAATCACAGAACAAATCAAATTACTATTCCAAGTCATGAAAAAGAACTGAGAAAGGAAAACTCTGCTATTTTATTGAATGATGGAGTGGAACTTCTCAGAATCTGAGAACACATCAGTTTACAAACTCCCCAAAATGTGTAAGGGAAAGAAACTCTAATATGAATTGCTGAGAATGGAGAGCTAAAAGACTAAGTCTTTGAAAAGAACTCTCTAGAAACCCTAATCCGAGCTCAGAAAAAAGCTCAAGGAGAAAGGCTTCAAACAATCTCAAAAACTACATAAAAGCAGAAAAAAGCATACTACTTTTATGATTACACTGTCAAGCCTCTAAAAATAGACTAATCTTGCTTTAAAAGCTCAAAAAACACCTTATCTCTCCAAGATAGGTCTGAAATCCGACCAAGAGGAAAAGTCAACAAAAAAGATCTGCTAAAAATAGCAAGAAAACATAAAGCAATTTATAGAATATCGCTTTATAATTATGCTTTACAAGATGCAGATTTGCACAATTTGTCTATTTTTGCAATTTAAAGATTGAAAAATCTTTTGCAAAAAAGAAAACTCCTTATTCCTCCATTACAATGTTCTGATTTTTCTCACAAAGTCACAAAAACACATTACATAATCATCCCTCATACCTTCGATTTTAATTGATTTCTATAAAATCAACCTCAAAAATAAAACCCTAAAAGATATTGACCCTAAGCATAGGGTATTCACAACTCACCTTTAATTGCTCTTCACTTAAAACAATAACCTAAGGCGCAAACCCATATTCCTCTAAGGCAAAACAATAAGTTCAAAAAACCTAAAACATCACCCTAGCACATGAATTTCGGCCTCCACCATATACATTAAAATTTAATTTTTGAATAAAAATATGAAGCAAGGACTGACCTAATTCAAAACTCCCATGTGCTTTATCAAAAGGTAAAAATTCAAAAGGCAATTATAATGTTGGCTGACATCAAGGCATGAACAAAACAGGGTCAAACCCTAAAATGATCATTTCGTACTCATCATTTTGAAGAACTTGAACTCTTGCATAAAGGAGTGCCGCCACCATCATTAAAGCTCAAACTGAATTTCACAAGCTCAAGAGAACCTCACCACTATCCTCAGATAATCGGATCCCGACTAGTAAGCTTGATTTGTTTGCTTAGCTGTGGCTTTTACTCCATTCTTAAAGAATAAGAAAGGCCATTAAGGCCGCGGCCTGTGCTTTGTTTCTGACTTTATTCTTCCTGGCCGCTACGTATGAGCATGAACTCATGCCTGGAAGCTCCCGACTTAGCTTTGCTTGGGCTTTTGAAAGCTCTCCTGAGCTCTGGACGTGGCTTGTTGTCTTCCACCGGCATATAGTGGTAAGAGTCATGTATTCCTTTCTGATAAAAGCTTGTAAAAGCTTCCTTCATTCACATTCCTTATCAAACAAATGCTTCTAAAAGCTCTTATTTATTCTGTTAAAAAGAAAGCTTCATGTTTCTGTGTGTTATCATTTTTGTCTATCAGTTTCTTGGCCATCACACAGGCCGCATCAGATGTGATTCATAAAAGCTTTGCTTCCTAGATTTTAGGCTCAACCCACAAAAGAAATTCTCCTCCTTGTACATTGATAATGGATCCCTTTCATGGGTATCGTAAAAATTGAATGAGAGCTGCATTTTCATCACTCAGAAGCTCAATTCATAATAGAACTTTGCATTTATTGCATTCTACTATTGTTTTATGTCAAACCCATATGGGTTATTTCTGTTATTGTATTTCTTGCACTTTGAATGCAAATCCCAAAATGGGTATCATAGATGGTCGACAATAATGAAAACCTATGTGTTTATTGGAAACCCCAACGTGGGTAACTGCTGTTCGTATTTGTTTACCTTTAGAACTGAAGCCCCTGTAAGAGTAACAAAAAATGTGTATTTTCACTGAATTCAGCTTATGGGCTCGACCCATCATATATTACATGTAGTCTTGCATTTCGGCCCAAACCCTCATATGGGTATACCATATTTTGAAGAACAATGTATGTATTCCTACTGGGGTTTGACTCACAATAGCTTTATATGCATTTATATTTCAGGAAAGACACTCACATTGTTAGCTGTAACAGAAAACCCATATTGGCATTTGATGTTTGAAGAAACGATGCTCATTTTTGTATCTTCCATTACTCTGTTTATCGTTTCTTTTGACGGTAGTGGGCACCATTTTGCTTCAAATCTATCACTAATGTCACCCCTTGTCAGAAAAAGACTTCCTTTTGAAATGACTGTGATGAACTGTCTGTCTTAGTCCTAAACATGACTGCCATAATTTAATGCTTTTAAAATTAGTGAAATGTCTTTGGTCACTCATTATCGAATGCTCTATGGAGGACTTCCATCCTAGCATTTAGAACAACACTATCTACAACTGCTAACTATCCTTTGTTCAATTTGATTGCTCTTATAACTTTTACAATCATAAATTATATTCGTTCCTCTTGTTACTGTTTATACTTTAAGCATCATTTGCATGCCATGTTGAATTCTCATGCTTCCATAATCTAATTTTGACAATTTTTCCCATGCATGCCCTGCTTGACACCTGTAACTCACTGAAACATTGAATCATAATGAAATGCACCTAGCCATTTGTTCTCTTGCATACATGACACCTCATAACTCTTTCCGGAAATAAACTGCTTGCTCTTTCTTTAATATTCTGGAATGATCACTTGCTTGATAGTACTATTCATGATGCAGTATTTACTTTACCAGTCAACTCAGAACTAGAAATTCATACAACACTCAAGTGCACTATCTTTGTTTATTCTCATGAGCAATATGGTACTCTTCATGCATTTTTATATTTCACTACACAAACTGGTCTCAAAAACTGTTCTCTTTGATGATGAAAATCAAAACAAAACATTAAGGCATAATGTATGCCTGTTCACTATCTGAGAAAGAATTGATGAATTGAAGCTTACACGACATAATCAACACAAAAAATGAAGTTATTCAACAATTTTTGATGTAAATGTAATCATTTAAATTCCTTAAGTGAGCTAAACTCACTGTTCACCTGTAGCCTTCAGAAAGCAACCCTGATCATTATGAATGAACAGTTGGTCTTGTTGCTTGGTGGATAATTCTGTTTTACTCTTTCAGTTGTTCTCATTTCATTTGATGAATATGATGAAGTATCTTTTAAAATCAGCCCATTTAATGAATAGGGCAGCATGCCGAGCTCGACCCTTGTGGGAGCCCGTTTTACTCCACATGCTTGGTCTTCGAATAATGTTCAACTTCATGACTTTACCTATACCTGCACAAGGAAGCAAACAATGTTAGCAAAAAAAAATAGAACATGTTGATTATGATATTGCTACTTCTTCTTCAGCTCACTTCTTTATACTGCTCTTGATAGGATTTGATTGTTTCAATGCATTGCTAATAGTATGTTGTACTATTGTAGGTGCATCATATAAGTTACATCATAGCTGGAGCCACTGACACCCCTCCTTTCCTCTTACAGGTCGATGAAGCTCGAGATGACGAGGTGCATCATTCAACATCAAGCATCGATAATCAGGCAATGATGATTATGCTATTGCTTATGTGCTTTCCTTTCTGCATCTTCAGTAGTGCAATGTACTATTAGAAATATGTTGTCACAATTATATCCATGGCTTGTGTGGATCTTTGATTTCAATTCTGCTTTTCAATTGAAAAGAAAATGCATTTTCATGCAATGTTGTAATATCATTCTGATTGTGAAATCAAATGAAGCCTTGTAAAAATATGAGTTCTTTACGAAATGAATGAAAGCATCTGAAATGTTATTTTGCTCACGTACTCAATTTTGTATTTCTTTTAAATCTGCAACATCTGAATGGCACTTTGCAACTCTATCTTTCTTTAAAATGCATAACTATTGTTTGATGCATAAAGATAATGCGAAACAACATTTAGAGTTCAATCTGCAATGTCACTTTATGGTAAATAAAAATCAGCCCGCTCCTCCATTTGAGATGAGGCGAAAAATATGTAACAATAGCTCCCAAAAAGAAAATAATATCTAAGTTATGTGGAGTTTCTTTGAATTTAGTCATGGTAAAAGAGAGCATGAGGGAGTTGGAGTATGTGTAAAAAGAGCTCTTCCTGGGAGCAACTAAAATTTTTGGGTGAATTTTTTTAAGATGCATGTGTATTTTTGGATTAGCGTAATGTAAAATTACCTATAGGATCAAGTGAAAAATCTAAAGTTTGATGATTATTTTAGTTAGTTGAAAAATAAAATTTAGTGGATGAACAAAATTAAATTTATTTAAGAGTTCAAATGCAAGCATGTGGACTATATCGACTAGGGAGCTAGCCTATTTTCATTAATTTTGCATTAGAGGTGAGTGGTAAGCATGTGTAAATATAAAATGGATTGAAGAATAGAAACAAAGATCCTTAACACATATAAAAACACATGATCAACATGAAACAACATTTGAGGAAGAAAATAAATTTCTTGTGCATTAGATGACTATGATTGTGTTTCATATCTTATACATGAAGGTACATTAAGTCAATATCAAATTTTATTAGATTATTTTATAATAGATAATTATATACACATGCATGATTTTTTATGAATTATATGTCACACTTTACTCAATTTGTAAGTTTTTAAAGAGCATGAGTATATTATTGATGTACCTAAGAGAAATGAAGGGGAAATAAAGTATTTTTAGCTTGATGTCTTGAGATAAAACTTAATTTGTTACATCGTAATGTAGATGATGATAATTATGAGTATCCAATAGGTTATATGGTTGTTTTTGGCACTAGGCTATGTAAATATATAATAATAAAGAATGGTTTACATGCATTTAAATATTATTATTTGCTTATACTAAAATTATACATTAGTCACATTTGGTTGTGGAAATAAATATACCAGTGAGATGTTGAGGGAAACCTATTACAAAAAGTTACAGATAATTTCTATAGAAGAACATGAGACAATTATATATTATTTAAAAAAGAGAGGATGTAGATGGTACAATGGAGTAAATTTTTAAAATAGCTTGTAGGTATGTAGAAATTTCTAAACCTTTTTTATTCTTATTTTTTGACTAATGTATAGTTCTATTTATTTAATTGATATTCAATGCATAGTTAGTGGATTTACTATCATGCACTAAAAAATTAGTAAGTGATTGCATGTACCTTTCCTCTTAGCTCATTTTAAGGTATCCCATAGATATGTTCCATAAATTAAGTAATTTTAGTTCAACAACTTTTGAATTTGTTCTAATATGTTTAGGTCCTAGGATTAAGTCTATATTTATAGTTAATTGATTGTAAATCATACCCTTTAAAAATCCCCTAGCCATCCATGCTTCATGAATTAAGTACTTGTACGATTTAATTTGACAACTTTAGAATTTGGTCTAATAAGTTTAGGATTAAGTAGATAGTTAATTTATTTCATAGCACAAACTTAGAAAATTAGTAGTTGATTGAAGTTTCCCTTAAGTCATCACTTAGTTACGTTCCAAGAATTAGGTAGGTTTAATTTACTTCAATAACTTTAACATTTAGTTTAATGAATTATTTAACCTTAAGTAAATTTATAATGGGTTCATAATTATTACAATTCCCTTATATAATTATTAATTAGTTGAATTTCCCCTTAAGCCATCACCTTAAGCCATCACCTTAACTTCCATACATGTTACAATAGAATAATTCACTCTTTTCTATAGATTTTTTTTTGCTTTATACTCCTATGCTTGTTATATCTTTTCTCATTTTTATTTTAGGTATCCTACAACTAGTTAGCATAATTTTGAAAACTTATGCACTCAATGTGTTAAAAAATACTATATTTTCTTATTCTAGCCATCATTTGAATGTAAGGAATTTATAATCTAATTTTCTAATTTTATTATAATAGATTTCTAACCTAATGTAGAGTTACGAATTTTGTATTTATAGTTAATTTATCTAACTACACTAATTATATGGATATTTACTTGTTAATTATATTTTTAATCATTTTTCCTTTAGCTCTTATAGCTAGTTGGCATGATTGTGACTACTTGTGCATTCAACACGTAACAACATATATGAGTTTTATATACTAAGCATCACTTGAATGTAAGGGATTTCTAGTCTAATTGTCTAACTTTATTTAGTATAATTTCCTTGCCAAATTTAGTATTAGGACTCATTTATTTATAGCTAATTTATTTAATTGAACCAATTATATGCATATCTATGTTGGAAAAAAGCAACATTGAGAGGGGGGGTGAATCAGTGTTCTATGAAAATCTACTTTATTATTTTGATTATTAATCCACTTAAAATATTTAACCAGGAGAAATATATGCAAAAATAGAAAGCAAATAACCACAAAACCATAACACAAGTATTTTTACATGGAAACCCTATTAGGGGAAAAACCATGGTGGATGGCCAATCCACAATATAATCTGAGTATACTCAAAAATAAGTTTACAATATAGGAATGCACTTGCATTCAGGCACACTACCTAGAGCTCACTACTCAAAATAGGAAGGAAAAATGCCTTATAGAGATTTTGATCAGATTCAAGAGAATGAACTGAAGGAATAACATCTACAAATGCTTGATTATAGTTATGGTTAAGCTCAGTTGACAATCTTCTTTCCTTCTAACTGATACTAAGTTTTTTCTCTGCTTTGCTCTTACTCGCTCTACAAAATTTTTATGTGCAAGTGAAACTATGCATAAAATTTCTCTAACATTCTTCTGATAATCGCAATACACATCTACACACCATGAACACACCCTAAAAAGATATAAGAGATCATACATATATATCCATGACTAGCAATTTAATTACATGTCAGCTCAAATAAAACTTGAAAATATTTGCAACTTGTCGGCTCAAATCTTAAGAGTTATCCAATGTGCATCCACAAAAATCATCCACAACTTAGCTTGGACCCAAAACATAATGACTGAACACAAAAATATTTGATAAAACATTCCTTGAATATCCGCAACCTGTTACATCAACTGAGTCGGCCCCAAAATATTGATAAACAGTTTAGTAACCAACTGAATCTCCAAACTCACACAAGACTTAATACGAGGCACTGAGATTTCCAGTCAACACATTAGATGTACTGATAAACCTCCCATGAGATCCACAACTCAAAATAACAACTGGAAAGCTACAAGTGAGTCAATGATCACCAAATTGTCAGATTTTTTGTTCTTCCTGATTGTCCTCAATCTGACTGCCGATATAGTTAAATGATGATATGCGGATCTGTCACTGACTAGGGTTTCCATCAATGACAACACCAAAAAGAATTTATAGTGTCTCTTTCCAACAATCTCCCCCTTTGGCATTGATGGCAACACTTAGTGAAAAGTGACTAAGTGTTGAATCAAAACCAACATGAGTTACACTGCCCATTTCAAAACTTCAAAAAGAAACTTCAATCTTGGGAAAAAAAATCCCCCTATGATGACCATACATTTTTCATTGTACACTTCTCCCCCTTTGACATCAATGGAAAAAACTGGGGAAACTGAAACAAAATTTCAAAACTGTACAAGCATGAACTTGTAACTTACAAGATTTGAAGACATCAGCAAAATCTTGTTTCAACACTCTTAAATTGTCATCGACATACACCTTTTTGAGACTTTCCAAAATTGTTATGTGACAACACATTAAATAGGATTGAGCCTCTATAGTTTCAAGATTCTTTAGGTCACTAATTGCTACAGTAGCTTTCGCTTCCTTCAAAGCACTCATCATTATCTTAATCTTTAGACAAATTATTCCCCTGAGTTCACATACTCTCCCAATTTTTTTTATCATTTTCATTCTTTAAACATCTTATTTTGTCAAGTAGAGCTATTACTCGACCTTCTTGCTGAACCAAATCACCAGCTAATGGATTGAAAGTAGCAGAAATGGTAGCTAATTGATTTTCCAGATCCTTCACCTTTTTCTCATTACCTTCAGTAAACTTGAACATAATCAAATAGGACTTATAGGCTTTTCTAGCTTCAAATATAGAACCTTGAGTGTTCTTTATGAAAGTAGCTAATGAAATCTTATCATTTGCAATCACTGCCTTCAACTGACTAAGTCTTTTCCTATTAAACTCCTTTTGCACTTTATCCTTGACAAATTTCTCAAGAGACTCAAATTGAGTACTTACAACATTTATGAGCTTCTTTAGCTCTTCGGAAGAGGAACCTGGTGGATACATGACATGAGTAGGCATTAATTTTTGCAGAACTCTAGATGCAAGGCTTAGCAATTCACTATCCTCTATGTGAGACTTAAAAATATTCTCACTGGCCTTAGCTTGATCAATTGATGCAACCTTCATCATCTGAATTGGGGATAGAGTAGATATATTGATTGAACTTTCATCCAATTCAGGATCAAAATCTTCCTATTGCTCCATTAGAGATCTCTTCACTACCTTGGCAGTGTCTCTTGCCTCCACTCTAATTTCCTAAACTTTTTCTTCTTCAGCCTTGGGTTCTTCATAGTCTATTTCCGAATTGACTTTGAGTGCCTCAACCTTTTCATTTTGCACCACCTTTTCCCCAGCTAGCACCACCTTATGAACTTTAGTTTCCATAGGTGTCTCTATATTTTCCACATTAGGAGAAGTCATAATATCCTAAAATTCTAGAGGATTAGATACATTCATATTCTCTTCATTCACATTCTCTTTTTCATTTACATTTACCTCCACATTTACTTCCTCATTTTCTAGAACATTTTCAGTATTCATTTCCTCAATGTTAATCTTATTCTTTGACAAAAACTCTTCCAAAATTTCCTTGGTTTCACCAACAACAACATAAATTTCACCAATCATGAGTTTATTCACCCTTGTCTTGCTCTTAAATTCCTTTTTATCCTTTTCAAGGAGTGAATCCATCTCTTCAATTGACATTTTTGGGCATAAATCTACAAGAAATCTCTTCCTCAAATTCTCTTCTTCTATTCTAGCACTTACTCTTCTTGACTCCAAAATGTCATATAGATTCTTGGGTAAGCCAGACATAATCTCAATAAGAGCTACATTAAAAATGTTCAGATGTTTTATTATAGCTTCTTCTAGAACTCTTTGAGTAGATTCATCAAAGATTTCATACAAGTCATGGAGGGGCTTGAGAGTACCGTCATTGACAACTGCATTCACAACTTCATCAACTGACATACCAGGTTTGTCAACTTTAACCTTCTTTTCCTTTTCTTCTTTGTCGGAAGATCTTCTCTTGTTTAACTTGACAACCTAAGTTCCAGTAGCTTTTACTTATCTCAATAATTCTTCTGATTTTGTTTCCTCATCTTCTGAAATAGGCTTATAAGTTCTTGTACTTTTATTCTTCTTCCTTTTACCAGAAGGCTTGTCTTGAGTTGGCTTGGCTACAGGGGAACTCCTTATAGATCTAGTGCGGATAGAGGATGCACTAGGACTAGAAAAAATTGTTTTTACTTTCACTTTTGTTGCTTCCACCTCATCTCTCCTTCTTGCTTCTCTCAAAGCTTCTATAGGTAAGCCCATCCTTTTTGTAAAATCTTTTTTCTATTTTCTTACTTTCTTGACTATCACCAGTTTTCTCAATTCCTCATGAACATGCATACTTTTCTCTACATATGTTCCAAACCTCTCTTCTCCCTGATCCAGAGGTGAATTCAACAAGTGTTCTGCATACATCTTTAGAACGCTTTCCTCTACTTTGTATCCTATTGGCCTGATATAAATTGTTCTGGGATCAACAACTTCCATATGACATTGGTCAATATCGACCATGAAGCATAGAGTATCTTTATACTATTCCACAATTGAACTGGGAATTGTTTCCCTGGCATGCATCATATTCTAGAAATTTTTGAATTACCCCCAAAGGGTAGTATTCTTGACCTGACGATCACCCATTCCAAACAACATGTTCCTTATTTGAACAAGTATAGGTTCATTATTTTTCCAATGTACACTTCCAATACGGGCGAAACCTCATTCATGAAATAGAGAAATAGGAACAATAGAAAATTACCATATTTAAAAGTATTCTTCTTGTTTTTCTTGATTTTGCTCAGATTTTCCAACAACTGACTTCTGAGCAGCTCACACAAGTCATATTCTACATTTTGCTTTACCATTTCATAAACTGCATAGATGGTCGTACCGAATACATAATTATCCTGGCTAGAATGGTATATCTTGTAACCAATGACCATTGATGTGAATTTCACATCCACTTCAACAATGTCTTCAATTGTCATTTCCCTTCTATCCCATTGTGCACCTGTTGCCTCAGTAACTTTGTCATTCTTTATGGATTTCAAGACTGGAAGTCTATCGGTGGAATTCAAACCTGTTACTGCACATATAGCCTCTTTTGTGATTTTCAAGGGTATATTTAGCCACTTGAATTTGGCATGAACACAGCTCAGAATGTATCTAACCCATTCATTTTCCTCAAATACGGGAAATCTCGCAAATTGCACAAACTTCTTCTCTTCTAGGGTTTCAAATTTTGGTTTAACAATAAAATCTTCTCCAACTATATTATGGGAATACAAATTCATTATTTGAGAGGTTTCCAACTCTTCAATGTTTGCATGAATATATTCCCTAATATCCTTCGTGTGCAAAACTCCATATGTCACAGATGAAAATGTTCCTAAGGGCTCAGTCTCAATAGACTTATAGGGATGCCATTTGAATTTAGGATGGGGTTTATCCTTGACTTCGACTACTAGAGGAGTGGCCATGATTGAAAATTCAAAAAATCACAGTTTTTTCAAAAAATACCTCTCTGTTGGATCAAAGTTTGATTGTAGATTCCTCTCCATGCTTTGAATCTCTCCACAATTCAACAAGGTTCACTCCAGGGCTCTTCAAACTGCTTTCCTTCAAAATGAAAAGTGACAAATGAAAGATAAAAATGACTTTTTATCACTTGCACAACTAACCGTTTTTGTCGCAATAAATGCCTTAACCCTAGTTCATCTGATTTATTCTGATTTCAAGCACTGAGACAAATAATTTTTCTACAGATCTCCAAAATTCTATAATATTGGCTCCAATTTGGTTAAAAAATATCTGAAAATCATTGATCCACCTACTAGACTAGTCCACATTCCAGTATCACTTGCCTACAAGGGGATTTGAAGGATTTTTTTGATAGCTCCCCCTAGGTCAAAGGCCTAAAACTAATTCTCAGAGGAATTACCAGAAGCAGATTCTAGTGCAGGCACATTTCCTTCGACAGAGGGATTCTTTTTCACCCATTTCTTCTGCATTCACCTCTTTATAATATCTATAGTGACTTTCCCTTTTCCTTTGACATCCTATTGTGTATTCTATTTTACCGAACCTCTTTTGTTCCAACAGAATCTAACAATATGTCCAAATTTGTTGCAGTTGTAACACACAACATTTATCTGATCAGACCAACTGTTCCACTATTTTTTCCTTGATCTACATTGGTTAGCAATATGCCCAAATCTATTACATGCATAACATCTGACATCTCTATGAAATTTATTCATCACAACTTTGCATTCACTTGAATTATGACCATACTTATAGCAATTAAAGCACTGACCTGAGAATGATGGCGCACTTGGATTCATCTGGCTTCCACACTGAGAAGCCATATGACCGAATTTGTTGCAAGTAAAACAATAACCATTGAATTTTGAGCATTTGGTTGTCTCACCGGATTTCTTCTTGCTCCATTCATCTGATTTCCTTGTCAAAATATTCCTTGTTTGGAATTCCTTTGTCCAAAGTTCCTTTATCTAGATCTAAAACTTTTGCCTTCTTCATATCCAAGACCTTTCCTATCACCATCATTCCTCTGACCTTTAATCAATTCATCAAGTTTGGTTGAACTAGCTTTGAATTTTTCCTTGTACTCATTTGCAACAGTAAGTTCATCTCTGAGATCATCAAGCTATTTTTTAAGCATTTCCTCACTATTTTTAGATTGTTCCAATTCATTGTCCAATCGGCTGCATTATTTAGATTTTTCCTTCAAGGATTGAGCAATCTTTTCTTCACTCTTCTTTCTATCTTCAATTTCCTTTGTCATTTTCATCATGATAGGCTCCATCTCATGCTTCAGGGCAGCATTTTCTCTGGAAAACTTTTCACACTCTTCTATTTTCTCCTTCAAGGCATGATTGAGTTGTTCATCTTCCATGCTTTTTTTCTTCAGCTTGAGTTGATCACATAATTCCTTTCTTTTCTCCCTTGATTCATTGATTTTGTCTTTCAATGACTGGATGATTTTTTTTGCATTCTCAAAACTTTCCTACAGTTCTCGGTTCTCATATTTTTACTGGTTAAGATCATCCAGGGCCACCATAAGTTGTTGTTGAAGACTGCTTGTATCCATTGAAAGCACTTTCCAAGATCTCCCCAAGCTCTTAGACTTATTTTTAGGAACTAGCTCTAATACCAATTGTTGGAAACAAGCAACACTCAGAGGGGGGGTGAATCAGTGTTCTACAAAAATCTACTTTATTATTCTGATTATTAATCCACTTAAAATATTTAACCAGGAGAAATATGCAGAAATGGAAAGAAAATAACCACAACACCACAACACAAGGATTTTTAAGTGGAAACCCTATTAGGGGAAAAACAACAGTGGATGGCCAATCCACAATATGATCTAAGTATACTAAAAAAGAAGTTTACAATATGGGAATGCACTTGCATTAGGCACACTACCTAGAGCTCACTGCTCAAAATAGGCACACTACCTTACAGAGATTTGGATCATATTCAAGAGAATGAACTAAAGGAATTTCATCTACAAATCCTTGATTACATTTCCAGTTAAGCTCGACATTGACAATCTTCTATCCTTCTAACTGATACTGAACTTTTTCTCTACTCTGCTCTGACTTGTTGTACAAAATATTTATGCACAAGTGAAATTGTCCATAAAATTGCTCTAACATTCTTCTGATAATTTCAATACACATCAACACACCATGCACACACCCTAAAAATATATAAGATATCATACATATATATTTGTGACTATCAATTTAATCACAACATGTTGGCTCAAATTAAACTTGAAAATATTTGCAACTTGTTGGTTCAAATATTAAGAGTTATCCAATGTGCACCCACAAAAATCATCCACAAATTAGCTTGGACCCAAAACATAATGAACAAACACAAAAATATTCGATAAAGCATTCCTTGAATATCCACAACATGTTACATCAACTGAGTCAGCCCCAAAATACTGATAAATAGAAAAGTAACCAACTAAATCTCCAAACTCACACAAGACTTAATACGAGGCACTGATATTTCTGGTCAACACATTAGATGTACTAATAGACCTCCCATGAGATCCACAACTCAAAATAACAACTAGAAATCTACAAGTGAATCAATGATCACCAAACTATCAGATGTTATGTTCTTCCTGACTATCCTCAATCTGACTGTCGGTATAGTTAAATGATGATATGAAGATTTGTCACCAACTAGGGTTGCCATCAATGACAACACCAAAAATCATTTTCAATGTCTCTTTCCAACAATCTATTGGTTCATTAAATATTTTTATCACTTTTGTTTCAAATATCCCATAGCTAGATGACATGATTGCCATATTATTTTTCTTATACATTAGATCACTTGTAGAATAGAGTGTTGTATAATGATAATAAATTCATAACTCATTGTTGTATTGAATCCTTGATGGATACTATAGGAAAAGAATATGGGTGAGTGATAGAGGTGTGGTGTGAGAAGGTGAGTCACACTACATGGCATGCTTATGAGAGCTTCTCTGGTTTCTATTATCCCTATGGGTTGGGGTGACTAGTTTCCTTGTGGATTTTTTATCTATCTTCCTTATTTTTGTGGTTTTTCTTGATGTGAACTATTCTCAGAAACTTTGATTTCGATTTGGTTCAATTTTTTTGGTATGGTTTGTTGTTCCTAGACTCACAAGTTTCATTTTTGAACTTTTTATTTCTCTTTTCCCTATTTTGGTTTGGTAGCAACCGATATGGTGACTATTGGGGATCTAGGGGACCCCCAAATCCATCCTCTAAAGAGGTGTTGAATTGGATAGAGTAGTGTGTTGTTAATCATATAATTGTTGTGAATTTTTTAATACATGTGACTCATGAATCCAGTTATTTTTAATATTTAGGGATTCATCTAAAACCTAATGGTTGTTTGGAGGAAAATATAGATAGTACAGTTATGGTTATCAATATAGAAACCATTGTTTATGATGTTTGGTATCTATTAGAGCATGCCATTATATGTAAATTTATGGGCCTCATGATTTCTATGTCTTTTATAGAGATCTAGGTTAGGAAGAGTTAGAACCTTGAAGGCGATATAGAAATCATCTTAGTTGCAAATGGCTATTTCTCGATTGTTTCTTCTTAGTTGGTATATTGAAACATAATTTTTAAGGAGGTCCTTATTTCCACAACCAAGTAGGAATTTTTATTAAACCATGGAATGTGGTGTTTGATCTAGTGGAGGAGATTCCTTCAAAAATGCTTGTCTAGATTTTGCTCTCAAGGCTTCTAATGGAGTTCTAGTGCGATGATATTTTTCAATCTATAGTGATAATCATAAGGAATTCTCTTGATCCCTCTCACCAAACCCTTGATAGGAAGGTTGATGCATTTTCCCCTCTTTGTGTGAAAATTAATGAGAACAATCCCCACCCTAATTCGTTGGAGATAAAGTTGGGTGGGATGAACTGGATTCAACAAAATGATTATAAGACACTTCCTTTCTTATGTCACATATTCCTTTAATATGGCATCTACAAAGAAATTGCATGAAAATGAGTTGTAAACCATCTATTTTTGGTCTAGAGGTACATGAAATTAATCCTAATGCTAAAGGTAAGGACTTAATTCAATAATATATACCAAATTATGAGGGTATTATTCTTATGAAATCTTAATCAAAATAAAAATTGACCAATTGCAAGAATAAAGGTTTTTTTTAGCAATATATTCGAAACTCTTGAAATTATAGAGGAACAAGACTTTGGTGAGCATGCCTTGTCCAACCAAGATTTACATCCTATGGAATTTGATTTGGAATTAAAATATCAATTCCCTCTTAGCCATTTCCTTCTCTAGAAATGCAAATTCCAATTTTAGAATATTTGATTCCTTTCTATGGTAAAGTTAGCAATGAGGATGGAAATCAGGTTGTATTAAAACCACATGCAATTGAGGTGGGTCCCTTTTCATTAATCTTAGTTCAAGTAGAGGAATTTGGAGCCACCAAAATAATAGTTAATGTGTAGGATTTATGGGCTAAGGATGATGGAAAAAATTCCCCTCTTGTTAGGCCTTAAAAACATTAAGAAAGAAAGTTTGGAGAAGAGTTCAAAACTAGGAAGGAAAAAGGATAATGAAAAGGTTAAGTTGATAGTAAATTCATTATTAGAATTGGGTGTCATTAAGATAATTGAAACTCATTTTTCATATTCCCTATGATTGCACTTTCTTGGATTGCTATGGGTTTGAGTAGCATCCCTTGACAAAAGGTTACATGTGTCCTTATCTATTAACATAGGTCAGAATTTTTTTATTTAGGAAATAAATTTATCTATTGATGATATGATAGGAATGTTCTCTAGAATTTGGAAAGGAAATAAAATCCTATGTATTGGAGCTATGGGTAATGATGGAGGTGTGGCATGTTTATAATAACCTTACAACATTACCTTACTTAGCATTAAGATGTAGAAACTCAAATTATTTTTTTCCAAGGTAATTGCACAAAGATGGGGGACCAAAATGGGGTCTTAAGTGGCCACTTTTTTTCTACAATCAGGAAAGACTAACCTTGGATGATAAATTGAAGATAGTTACACTCAAAATTTTAAGATGCAACAAAACCAAGAGTTGTACTACTCTGAATCTATTTTCTAAAGTTCTTTTTTTTAAATGGTATAGATTAAGGGGTTCAAAAGGGGAGGCCACACAAATTGGTCCTATTTTTTCAAAAAAGCATAACATAGTGTATGGTGTGGCCCCCATAAAATGTTTTAAAAAAGGTAGTATTTTAAAAATCACTTCAGTGAGAAATTAGCTAACACCATATAGTTTATCCCTAATTTTTCTATTATTTTTAATGAAATATGAATTTTTACTAATTTTTGAAGTGGAATCATCCTAAGAAATAGGAATTTGAGCATGCTCCCCCCTAATTTTTTAGAAGATTGATCCCAAAAAAATAAAAATGAATGTGTAGAATGAATCTAGTTTCTAAAATTGTAATTTATTTGAAATTTTGATGAATGGTTAACAAATAAAGTGAAAAATACCAAACATTAGTTTATGACAAAAAATGGATACACTAACAAAAGGAATTAAAGTTGAAAACCTTAAAAAATACTCAAAATGTAAAAATAATTACATTGTTAGATAGCTAAGAGAGAGATTAATATTACCATGGTGCTATATTTACTTGACATTGAAACACATGAAAACTTGATGGGGAGCATGCTCAACATAATGTCAATTTTCTTACAATTTGCAAAAACACGTCTTTGGAAATTAGAAATTCACTCCAAGCTTAGAAAATTTCTAAAGAAAGTAACAACACAAACACAATATAACACATTCATTTTATTTGAATTCTTTCACATAACGCGAGTGCATTATAATGTTCTCGCCTTATATTTTGCATTGAAAAATATTCTCTCTTTCATTTTTTCTTTCTATTTCTCTTTATCATTCTTTATGAGTGAAATTGTTCATTATGTGAAAGCTTTCACAAAATGTGAGCACATTAGAATACACTAGTATTATGTTTTGCATTGAAAAATTTCCTCTCTTGCATTTAAGTATGTTAGCGAATGAAATGGCTCAAGATAAATATACTCAAAATGATGACTCTCAACCCAAATTTAGCACTAGCATAAATCTGCTAACAGCTCTGAAAAGACCACATTTGCGTTTGTGGATTTTCTCTAAATTTTGTCAAGGTACAACTCCCTCACAAGATTTTCAATGAATCTCACTAAGCTAAAGAACATGATTATGCTTTTGACCAAAAATAATGAAAGGAAACAAATGCCAATTCATAAATATGAAACTAATGTGAAAGTGTAATACATAAATAACCAACACAAAGATTGAAAACCTATGACCAACCAATCAAAAGAAAAGATCATACTATAATAAATGAACACCATATAGCCCATCCTACAAAGAAGATATAACTATATTGCACACATGACCCAAAGATCATAGTACTAAGCATATCATTACTAAATTAGTGGCCTTGCTTCTTCGTCGTTTCTTGAAAATTGCTAAAATCAACTGGAATAATTAATCTTGGAAAATGAATAGAAATCAGGCAAGGAAAACCAATCTTGATCTCACCCAAAACCACTGAATGACCTTTCACATAATTGAATAATTAATGCAACATCAAGGGAATATCAAACTATATCACGTGTAGGTTATTTGATGGAAAATGTAATTTGAACTAGCTCAAATCAGCAATAAATTGGGACTAAATTTCCATCTCATCAAACCTAGGAGAACACACTAATGTCTAACCAATCTTCTATAAATTCAACTAGTGTCACCTTTCTTTTTCAATCAGTAGCATCAAACATGGCGAGCTCTTAGAGTAACAAAAATTACGCAAATGACTACATTGTTTCGGAAGAGATCAAGTGCAGTCCACTATTCAAGCACATATCAAGTTAGCTGAAGGAAGTTTTCATGATTCAAAGCAAGGTAAAAGAAGAAGTGCTTTGCAGCATCTTGAGTGAAGCATTTATAAGTCAATACCATGTACATAACACCACCATGTTGGAGCATTTTACATATACAGTCATCAGGACATCTATCCGTCATGATTCAGGTGTGAGAGCACTGGAGCACCTAGTAAATCTTGAATTCCACCATCACGTCAATGTGGCGATCACCGGGCTCAACCACTACTCTAAAAATGGACCGATATTTGACACCATGTGCATAGTGTTAGCTCTTTAGGACAAGAAATTGGAGGAGGTTGTGGCTCTTCTGTGTGTAGGAATCGTAAGAAATGATATGGGGCTCTTCATGTAGTTCCTTCAGTCACACAAGAACCTATTGTCACCAACTCAAGTTGAATGTCTCCAAATTATGATTGAAGGCATTCGAGTCCTAATATTTTCCCTTTCTGCATGAATGAAGATGTCTCTTTTTGTATTTTTCTCATGATATGAACCTTTTTGAGTCGAATTAGAAATTTTTGTAGTGCCAATGCAATGTAAAAACGTACTTATATATAAATTAAATATCATTTTGGTATCTTTGTATTCTTGCATGCATGGATTTGTTTGTTTTAGTTCATATCTTATCTGAAAATACTATTTTCTTTCTCTGCATAATGCACTAGTTATGGTAATTAAACTTGTTATTTCATTAATCATTGAAAAGCTTCATGGGTGGTGAAATGGGTAGTTTGCACAACTTAGTAAAATATCACCTAGGTTTTAAATAGTTTAAAGAATACTGCCTACAAGCATAACTTGTGAGGGAAGTGATTAGGTAAGTTCTGATACACATGAAAATTCATCCCATGGGTTACTTGGACACATACATACACCTTTCCCAAAAAGGACTAGGTTGAACAAGATTATAAAACACCGACTAGCAAAGGTGGTAACAATACAAGTGGTAAAATAGGAGGTTAGAAAAACCTAGGAAAACCCCGCCTTAGTTCAAGAAGTACAAAAAAAATCCACCCAAACACAGGTTTAAGTAAAATGACTAAGGAAAAAAGGGAAGATAGTTTACAAAAAGGGAAAGGTCACATTTAAGAGTAACAGTGGCTCTGATTGGGGACAAGGACTACAAAAGGATGTAGAGAACCTAGCATGTAAGACCAACCCCTATCCATTGGGCATGGAGTCAAATGAGAAGGATACCAAACCAAACAAAAATCCAAAAATGAACACACCAAAATTGCAACTATTTACAAGGTAGGACTAACCTACCAAAGAAGGAAAAGGAAGGGTAATAATCATACAAATCCATTCACCAACTAAGAGAAGAACAAACCCTTCCTAAAATGGCCAACCTTCTTGTACAATCTTCGAAGCATATTTAGAAACATTGACACTCCAACATTGATACAAAAAAAAATGTAATCGTAGTCAAATGATTTCCCAAAAATCCACTCTTCATCAAAAATTACATCCTGCTACCATCCTGTCAGCACTAGAACATCCTTTATTTGCTAATTTCCATAGTCGAGAGTTATCAATCTAGGTATATCTAGTCCTGGCACAAAATTGTGAGTTCTACACTCCTCCTTGATATTACATTTCTCAAGCACCCCTCCATTTTTTGAAGAATCACCATAGGAAACAATATTCTCTTTAACTTCATTACACTTTTCCTTGGCCAAACTATTTTCATGGTAGATAATTACCTTTGGAAACTGATATAAAGTAGGAATTGATTCATTACTAACCTCTAATTGTTCACCAATTAAGAAAAATTTTCCTTCCTCTAATGCAAGGTTAACAATTTCCCAAGCATCTCCTTTCTCATGACTATTTTTGACTATTGGTACACATAATTCAGCCTCAGACATAAATCGACCATCGACTAAATCTGCAAAGAGAGTATTGTCATATACTTCAAATTCATCAAAACTATAAAGAGGGTTAGGATGAATTGACCATTTCTCTTCCTCCTGAGAGGTACCATTTGCAAGATCTTCATTTTCTTCCAAATGGAAACATATATTCTCATCTACCACTTCTTTGAAGGAGAAAATTTCATGTTTTGGAATAGGAAGGTAATTTGATATCTAGTACTCCTTTGAATCAGCTTCAGAAAAGAAGTTACCTTCAAAGGGAAAAGGAGAGGAAATCAATGTCTTCTTCTATGGCTCATCATCCTCATCATCACTGAATGAACTAAGATCACTTTCAACCTAAATGAAGTATATAAAATGAAAGTATGATCATTACAATGTTGATCTCATTCCTCATTAGGTTGCTACATGCTATCAAAAAAATTTAGATTAATGTTTTCAGCAGTAGGGAAAGGAAGTTCTACTTCTTGATGACTTTTAACCTAAAACTTAGAAGATATCTTGCAACTAGCTTCAGGCTTCACATTTGTACCGAGTCTCCATTTTCCCAAGGCTATAGAATCATCCTCAACCTTCACTACTTCCAATTGATCTCTCTCAATCCCTTGAACTTTATCTCTTTTGAGGATTAATTGGATGTCTGGTTTGAGAGAAAAAATAAATATATGATACTAGATCTCTTCACTGGGTCTTTCTAGAACAAGAATTCATTGAAGAGACCAATTGAATCAGTATACAAAATCCCTCATTGTTTCAGCCTTATTCTTCATTATCTGAAAGAAAAGAGATAGGGTAGCCGCAATGTTAATTGGAATTTTATACCATTGGATAAATTTTAATTTGAGGAAATTTCATCTAGTAATGCTTCCTTTTTCAAGTCCCCTGTACTGTTCTTCCACTTTCTCAATCAAACTATCAATGAAAATTCTTACAAAAAATCATATTCTTGAATTCCTAAAATTGTACTTACCGCAGTCATAGCCAAGATGTGTTCCTTAGGGTCTTGTTCATTTTGACCAAAAAATTTAGGGAACTATTTTTGGGAACCCTAGGGTAAATCATGGTATTGCGACAAGGAAAGGGGGCCAACTTGATTACACCAAAGATTGAAAGCCATAGACAGTCAGAGTCACCAATTCACACAAGAGTAAAAATTGGGAAAGAAAATTATTAGATTAATTTCTAGGTGGTGGGTGAGCCGGAGGTGGATTCTGAAGTTGAGGTATGGGTGGGTCCCTTGGATGATGAAACGGTTGATTAGGCTAATGATCAGGATGATGCAAAGGGTTTTCGTAGTACATGAACATCAACCTTGAAGGGAATTCAACCACAAGTGGAGGTGGACATTGGGAAAACTCTTCCTCATCTTCCAAGGCAAGATTCGCTCACATATAATCTACTGCATTTTTTCTATATCTCCAAGAGAGTGTATTTAATTGTGAAATGATGTCTTCTTGCTCTGCTTCCACCCAATCTAAATCTAGTTGCAAAATAGGAAATACATTATTATGAGGAAGTACCATCTTGTTACATGATGTGATAGAGATTGTCAGACCTTTCAATCAATTCAATGTATTTCCCCAATGAAGACCAAAAATATGTTATCGAATGAAATGGCTCAGGATAAATATACTCAAAATGATGACTCTCGACCCATATTTAGCACCAACATAAATCTACTAACAACTCTGAAAAGACCACAATTTCATGTGGCTTTTCTCTGAATTTTGACAAGGTACAACTCCCTCACAATTTTTTCAATGAATTTGACTAAGCTAAAGAACACGGGTATGCTTTTTTCTAGAAAGCAGGAAAGGAAACAAATGCCAGTTCATAAATATGAAACTAACATGAGAATGTAAATCATAGCCATAGATAACCAACATAAATATTGAAAACCTATGACCAACCAATCAAAAGAAAAGATCATACTATAATAAATGAACACCATATAGCCCATCCCACAAAGAAGATATAACTATATTGCACACAAGATGCAAAGATCAAAGTACTAACCATATCATTACATTCATAACAAAAAGGTCACAAATTATTACAGGCTGAAATAAATGCTCTATTCCTCTTGATAACACCAAAATGTGTATATCTGGAGAACCCCTATCTTCTTCTCTATTTTCAAATATATAGTGAAACAATCCCACTGAATGGTCACCAAAGTCATTACTAAATTAGTTACCTTCTTGTTTCTTCAGTGTTTCTTGATAATTTCTAAAATCAACTGGAATAATTAATCCTGGAAAATGAATAAACATTGAGCAAGGAAAATCGATCTTGATCTCACCAAAATCCATCAAATGACGTTTCACATAATCGAATAATTAATGCAACATCAAGGGAATATAAACAATAGCACATGTAGGCTATTTGATGGAAAATGTAATTTGAACTAGCTCAAATCAGCAATAAATTGGGACTGAATTGCCATCACATCAAACCTAGGAGAACACACCAATGTCTAACCAATCTTCTATAAATTCAATCAGAGTCACCTTTCTTCATTAATTCAGTAGCATCAAACATGGCGAGCTCTCATAGTGATGACAATTCTACAAATGACTACATTGTTCTGGAAAAGATCAAGTGTAGCCTTCTATTTAGGTACATATCGGATCAACTAAAGGAATTTTTCAATGTTCAGAGCGAGGTAGAAGAAGAAGTCCTTCACAATATCTTGGGTGAAGAATTGAGTCAAGCCCATGTACACAACACCACCATGCTGGAGAATTTTATATATATAGTTATTAGGAATTTTGGCCCAGTGACTGGGGTGTGAGAGCAATTGAGTACCTAGTAAATCCTAAATTCCACCATCACGTCAACATGGAAATCACTAGGCTTAGCCACTACCCTTGGAATGGACTAATAGCTGACACCATCTACATAGTGTCAAACCTTCGGGATGAGACATTGGACGAGGCTATGGCTCTTCTACATGTAAGAATCATAAGAAATGATATGGGCCTCTTCACATAGTTCCTCTGGTCACATGAGAACCTGCCGTCACCGACTCAAGTTGAACATCTCCAAACTATGATTGAGGGCATTTGAGTCCTAATATTTTCCCTATGTGCTTGAATGAAGATGTCTATTTTTTTATTTTTCTCATGATATGAACTTGTGTAGTCAAATTAGATAATTTTGTAGTGCCAATGCAATGTAAAAACATACTTATATATAAATTAAATATCATTTTGATATGTTTTTCTTCTTGTATGCATTGATTTTTTTGCTTCAATTCATATCTTATTTGAAAATACTGGTTTCTTTCTCTGCATAATGCACTGGTTATGTGAATTAAACTTGTTTTCTTTTAATCACTGAAAAGCTTCATGGGTGATGAAATGGGTAGTTTGCACAACTTAGTAAAACATTGCCTAGGTTTTTAACAGTTAAAAGAATACTGCCTACAAGCATAAATTGCGAGGGAAGCTATCAGGTAAGTTATGACACATGACAACTCATCGAGCAGGTTACTTGCACACATACATACACCTTTCCCAAAAAGGAGTAGGTTCGAACAAGATTATAAAACACCTCCCAATAAAGGTGGTAACAATACAAGTGGTAAAATTAGAGGCTAGAAAAACCTAGAAAAACACCACCTTAGTTCAAGAAGTACAACAAAATGCCGCCCAAACATGGGTTTAAGTAAAATGACTAAGGAAGAAAGGGAAGAAAATTTACATAAAGGGAAAGGTCACATTTAAGAGTAACAAAGTATAAGTTGACATTTATGTATAGGTTGAAATTTACATATGGATACTTAATTTCTTATAATTTAAGGTATATTTCAAGTCATTATTTTTAGGATGTTTGAGAGTAGTTTTGGATTTCTAGGAGTTATAATGAAAATTCTAGTTGTTTGATAATCTTATAATTTTTTAGACTTAGTCAAATTTTAGTAATCATTATTTCAAATTTCATTAATCAAGAGGTCAAACTTTAGTAATCAACAAGTTATATCATCTCTCTCTCTCGATCTAACCTCTCTCTGACCTCTCTCTCCCTCCCTCCCTACCTATCCCTTCCTCTTTACTTATCTCTATCTGCACTCTCCCTCTCTCTACCTACCTTTCCCTCCATCACCTCCTACCACTCTCTCTCTTTATTGTATCTCTCACCTCTCTCTCTCTGCCTCTGTACCTCTCCCTCCATCTATCCTTCCCTCCCTATTTATCTATATATTCCCTCTCCATCTCTCTACCTTCCTCTCCCTATTAGATGCATAGGACAATTGAGAGGGGGGCGAATCAGTTGTACATTAAAATATCAAAACCCTCATTAACATTTAGATCCTTTTTAGCCCCTAAAACCTTAATCATATTTAGCATGAAAGTAAATAAATGAAAAAACAACACATCAAACACCATGCAATATAGAACACCAGATTTACATGGAAAACCCAAGAAGGGAAAACCACAATGAGGATTAGCTCACAATATAAAGTAATTGAAAAATAAAATACAATAGGATCACTACCAAAGGGCTCATTGTTCAATTATAAAGAAGAAAGAAGAAGAATCTTACAAAGAGAAATCTATTTCAGAGCAACAAGAATATCCACCACAACAACTCTACATTGTATTCAACCTTCAACTCACTGCCTCCAGTAACTTCAGGTACACTACAAATGTAGACACCTTCTGCTCACTTCTTCTAGTAGTCTTAGTTGTCAAAGCTCACACAATTCTTGATCATAATTCACACATAACACCAAAATAATCTACACAACATCACACACTTCTCCATCTTGTATTTATACCATCTGCAACCTGGAAAACATTCTCCAAGGTTGGCTATGTACCACAAATGTGTAAATGCAGAATAGGTTGGCATCAAACACCTTTGCGGTGGAAAGAGATGGAGGAGTACCATGCCAAGGGTTAACTAGAACCCAATTCTACATTGACAAACTTTGCAAATCATCCACAAACAATATAAAAAATCCACAATTAGCGCTAACACACCAAGTCAGCCAAACCTTCATTAATGGCCTTAAGCAATTAAGTTCATGCTTCATCGGGTCGAAAAAAAATCATGGAACACAGAGAAAAATTATATGGTACTCAAGAATATTGCATCAACAACTTAATATCCATCAACACTTCTACAACTACATACAACTAAATAATAATAAAATTTTGTGCAACTAGACACACAACTCATCAATCCAACCTTACAAAGAAACAAAACATGAACCACTTCAAGGGAAGGTAGATATAGACAATATTAGCATGTTCCCAAATTTGGAAGCCAAGAAACCTCAACATAGAGAAATGTGGAGCATCTACATTTCTCCTAGACAACTTGCTTCACAGTGCACACACTAGTGAACATAACTTCCACTGTCACATGATCCAAAACCTAAAACTCTAGATATAACACCTCTAAACACCTTTTATCAACATGTTCAAACCGCACAAGCATAAATTCAAACATGAATAAATGCATAGCACAACATTGAACACTATTTTGTCACACTATTCATTCTTTTGTTCAAATTTTCTCAAAAGCACTTGGAAACCAAGTGACTATGCTACATTTGTAGCTTCTCATCACAACCACAATATCTATAAAAAAATCATACCATCACACTATAGGTTGACATCAATAACAACACAGATATCCAAAAATATTCCCTTTTTCATTGATGGTAACACCTAATGAAAAACCACCAACAACAAAAGAAACCCCAACTCTTAAACAAAACTACCATTACTTCTATATTTAGACTCTTCTCCCCCCTTTTTTGTATAATTTTTCAGAATTTTCACCCCCTTTGACATCAATGGAAAAGGAAAACACTTGTACCATTCACACATACTCTCTTTTTTCTCTCCCCCTTTGACAACATTAATAAAGGGCAATACCTACATACATTACTCAAATGACACCTGCTCCCCTTGACTTTACCAATCAAAAAAACTACCGGCACTAACTACTCCCCTTGAGAGGTAGCCTTTGTTAGTCCAAAAAAAAGAATAAGTATTGTATTTCTCCACCAAACTGATGCACACTATTATGTATCTAGTTGAAATAAGGAAGAACAATAACCTCTAGCTTCTGTCGAAGATACTCAAATGTATCTTTTGGAAGTGCCTTAGTAAAAATATCTACAACTTGATTCTTTGTAGACATATACTCTAGCTTCACTTAATTATCTATAACCTTCTCTCTTAAGAAGTAATATTGGATTGAAATATGTTTTGGCCTTGAATGCATTACCATATCTTTTGAAATATTGATAGCACAAGTACAATTGTTGCATAGGATAGAGATAGGTTTATTATATAATACTTTGATATTCTTCAATGTATACCTCATCCACAAAACCTATGTGCAACAAGATTATTTTAAAATATAATCTTCCTCTACAGTAGATAATGATACTTGTGGGCACTGATTTTGGGTGTCCAAGATGCTCTTGCTCTTCTAATTTTTTCAACTAAAAGGAGATAAGTGGGCCCAAAATGCTAATTTATACACTCAAGATTAATGTAATGAGGGATGTAATATGCCTAATTATGATGTTTAATGCAATAGACTGAAAAATAAATATGATTATTAATGCAAAACCTAAGAAATGTAAAGTGTTGGAAAACACAATGATGTATGCAAAAACACTAATAATGCAAATGAATGATGACAAAAGTAAACAAAACTGGAGAGGTGCACTTTGAATCTAAATTCTGATGTAGAGAGGCTCTGGAATCTTGTAGAGTTGACTGGAAATGTTTACTGAGACACTTACACCAAGCTAGGCGACTTAGTTTAATTTTAGGGAAAATATGTCAGAATAGGAATCTGCCAAATGGGTACTCAGAAATGTAGAAATCAATTTTCAGGCCTGGCAATGGAACTAATTCACCACAGATGGAAACTTAGTCCACCTGGGAATTTCTAGAATTTTGAGACAGGATTTTGTAGCTTTCGATCTGCACTTTCTTTTCTACTAGGTTTTTGATCCCGATTCTACAAAAAATGGGCTTAAAGAGATCTCCAAGCTTCAATTAGGGCTTTGTTGACTTTCATGGATTGTTGACCACTTTTTAACACTTTCCTCTTTGAAAAGTCCGCATACAAGACTTGCAAACACACATGCAAAGAGGTGGAAAAGGGTTAAGGGTTAGAGTATAGGGGTTCACTTTGGTCAAACTCCACTTTGGTAATAAAACCCTAGATAATGAAATGAAATGAGAAGAGAATGATAAATAAATAGCATGTAATGTCATAAACTTACCAAATCCTTGATGTGTAAATTTGAAGATATGCAATGAAATGCTCCAATGAATGACTCGATGATGCTTAGAGTGCTTGAATGCTTGAGAATGATTAAGTGAATGAATTAGGTGCTTGAGACTGTATAGGTGTTAAAATGAGAGGAAAATCCCTTTATTTACACTTGATTTTCCATTATTTCCCAAAAAATAACACATCACATGCCAACCTCAAGGGTAAGAGAATAAAATCCCACCAGAAAAATGAAATTATTTTGATTTTTGTACCCAGTGGGACTAAGTCGCCCTAAGTGGTGGCTTGGTCCCACCAAGGAACTTTCACTGGGTGTTAAAAATCAATGTGCCTTAAATAAGGTTTAATGGGAATATCCTAAAAAATACATTTAAGTAAGGAAAAAAAGTGCATTAAGGGGTCATTTAAACATGAGAAAGGGTTGAATTAGTAATGACAAGTCTAGAAAAGCATGAGAGTTTGTTACAACTCTTTACAACACTTTGAATTAAGACTTGGTATGTGATAAAAAGAGGTTATTTAAGTGGATTATAATGAAAGGGTCCTAGAAAAGTGTGAAAGTGGGTTACAACACTTCAAAAAAAAATTGCAAGACATCCTATAAGTCTTAATGATTTTCAAGTGTCCAAGACCTAAGGTGAATGTTTTGACCACATTACAACACTAAATCTAGTTAAAATCAAGCCAAAGTCCATAAGAAAGACTCAAGTGAGTGTAAAAATGTCAACTATACATTTTTTGGTGACACAATACTTTATCTTTCTTTTTACTTAGCCATGAAACTAGTATGCTTCCAAGAAAGAAAGAACCTCCACTTGTACTTATTTTCTCATCTACACAACCTGCCAAATGTGCATATGTGTAAGCACTCAAAGAGAAATTAGTATCCTTAGGATACCATAGGCCATTGTCTAGAGGTCCCTATAAATATTTGAATATTCTCTTAACTATTACAACAGGTGACTCTCTAGGATCTCAAAATCTAGCCACAAGGAAAACTACATGCATGCTATCTAGTCTAGTAGTTGTTAAATATAGCAATCAACCAATCATCAATCTATACTTGCATTGATCTTTCTTAGGAGATTCATCATTTTTTCTCAACTTGCAACTAGTAACCAAAGGAGTACATACCGGTTTAGAGTCTTCCATTCCAAACTTCTTCAAAAATTCCTTGACATATTGTGATTGTGAAATTAATATCCCTTTCTCCGTTTAATTTATTTTTAACCCAAGGAAGAAATGCATCTCCCTGAACATTGACATATCAAAATATTTTTGCATATCCTCTGCAAACTTCTTACACATTTCCTCATTACCTCCATTGATTATGTCATCAACATACACAACCACAATGAAGATTTTATATTTTTCAACTTTAAAGTAAATATTGCTATATCTATAGTACCTTTATTGAATCCCTACTACAAGTACCTATTTGACCTTGCATACCAAGCTCTAGGAGCTTTCTTCCGTGTATATAATTCCTTCTTCAATTTGTAGAACATATTTGAATCTTTTGATAATTGAAATCCTTCTGGTTCAATGTACCTCTTCTTCCAACTCACCATTCAAGAATGCAAGCTTCACATCCATCTGATAAACTTTGAAATCTTAATGTACTGCAAAAGATAAAAAATCCTAATGGCTCTTGTTCATGCCACTGGAGTAAAAGTCTCTTCAAAATATATTCCATCCACTTTTGAGTAGCCCTTACACACAATACTTTCCTTGTTTCTAACAAATTTTCCATTCTCATTCATCTTATTCCAAAATACCCATTTAGTTACAATTACATTATTGTTTTTTGGTCTTGGGACCAATTCTCAAGTTTAGTTCTTCTCAATCTACATTAATTAGACTACTTCCATTACTTTGATCCAATGTTCATCCTTGCATGCTTCATTCATTATTTTAGGTTCTATCTCAAAAAGTGAACACAAATTTACTTATCACTCTATCATAGTATATTTTCTTCTTTTCAGCACACCTTTGCTCTTATCTCCAATAATATGATCTTCAGAATGATTTCTCTACACATACTTAGGAGCCTTAGGATTATTTTCGAGGGATTCTTCCTCTTTTTCCTTTTCTTCTTCTCTACAAGATGATTCATCTAATTCATATCCCTCTATCAGCATTGGTTATAATTTAATTCTTCATCCACTTTGACACTTGCACTCTCAACTATCTTCTTCAACCTTTTGTTGTAGCACAAGTAGGCTTTTCTCTTTGAAGAATATCCAAGGAATATTCCTTCATTCAATCTTGCATCAAAATTTCCTAAGTTTTCTTCATCTCTTTGGATATAACATTTGCTTCAAAACACTCTCAAATATTTGACATTAGGAATCATTCCATACCATAATTCATAGGGAGTCTTTGAATTGTTTATTCTTTCTTATACTCTATTTAGTATGTATACTACAATGTGTATATCTTCTCTCCAACAGACATCTGGTAGGTTTTCTTCTTTCATCATTGTCCTTGCTACTTCCTAAACAGTTATATTCTTCATTTCCACAACTCCATTATTCTGAGTCCTAAGAGTTGACAACTGCCTCTTTATTCCATTATCTTCACAAAAATTATTAAGCTTATTGGAGGTGAATTCACAACCTCTGTCAAACCTCAAATATTTTATTTTTGGATCCATTTCATTCTCAACCATTGATTTAAATGCCTTGAACTTATCTAGAGCTTCTAATTTTTCTATAAGAAAAGTTACCCAAGTCATTCTAGAGTAATCATCAATTAGAAGCATGAAATACATGTCACCTTAAAATCTTTTGATTCTTGTAGGTCCACATAGGTTTGTATGTACCAATTCCAAAGGTCCTATGGTAGAATATTCTTTGATATTGAACCTTTTTCTTATTTGCTTCCCAACCTGACATTATTTGTAAATTGCATTGATAGGATTTGTAATTCTTGGTAGATCTCTCATAGTTTGAGTAGAGCTAATCCTCACTATGATATACAAATTTATATGACACATTCTTCTATTCCATAGGAAACTTTCATTCATTTGAGTCATAAATCACTTACCATTTGCACCTTTAAACTGATAAACCTTCCCATTTTTCTTTGTTCCTGCAGTAACCAAAGTTTCAGAGCTTCCTTTTCTAATTTCATAACCATCATCCTGAAACAAAAGGTTATATCCTCTACTACACATTTTTCCTACACATAGAAGATTATGCAAGAGACCCTTAACATAAAGAACATCATCTTTTTTATGCTTTCCATCAAAACTAATTGAACCTTTTACACAAATCTTAGTAGATGTATCAACACAAAACTTAACAAGACCACCTTAAAACTTCTCAAGTTTAAAAAACTTACTCTTATCACCTTTCATATGATTTTTGCATCCACTATCAATCATCTAGTATTTTTTCTCCTCTCTAGCATGGAAATAATTCACCATAGTCCCTTTGATATTATCACTTGTTTTCAAATCAATTTCCTTCATACATCTTTCAAAGTTAGTAGAATTAGTTCCAATATTTAGATCCATTAACAATCATTATCATTTTCATCATCTAAATGGTCAGATTCACCAATTGATATACTAGCATCCTCTTTAACATAACAAATTCCCTTGATAGATTTACCATTATTATCCTTGTATTTGTCATTTGAAACTTTGGTTGGACATTTTGAAGCATAATGACCTATCTTTCCACAATTTAAAATTTTTAAAGGAAACTTACCTCTATCTCATCAAGATCATCTAGATTTAATTCATCATTCACTTTTTCCTTCCCAACTTTAAAACCAATTTCCTTATTTATAGCATCTATATAAAATTCTCTCAATTCAAAAGTAGTTAAGGAACCAAACAATTGATCTCTAGTATATTTATCGAAATCATGAACTTTCTCAATAGTATAAATATATGGGTATAAGTCTTAGGAAGGGTTCTTAATACGTTTTTTACAATATCATTTTCTTCTATATTTCCTCCAAGGCCATTGAAAACATTGATAATTTCATCCACTCAAAGCATGTAGTCTGCAATCTCTTCATTCTCATACATCCTTAGGTTTTAAAATTTATCTTTGAAAATTTGCATCTTTTCTTGCTTGACCTTATCATCTCCTTCATATATACTTTTCAACTTCTTCCAGATCTCTTTAGAAAATTTGTAGCTTTTTACCTTCATAAGTTATGAACCACCAAGACCACTTAAAAGAGCATTCCTTTCTTTTCCATTATTCTCATAAGCCTTGATCTCATGATCACTCATTGGGTCATTTGCAAGTATGGTATATCAATTTTAAATAGATTTCCAAACTCCAAACCCTAGGGAGATAAGGAAGCCTTCTATATTAGTCTTCCAAAATGCATAATTCGTTCCATCAAACAAAGTATCCTCCTTCCTATGTGTCATTTAGATCTACCTCAAGTGGTTAAGCTTCTACCAAGGAACCTAGCTTTGATACCAATTTTTATATGCATAGGAAAACTAAGAGGGGGGTTGAATCATTTGTACATTAAAACATCAAAACCCTCATTAAAATTCAGATCCTTGTTAGCCCTTAAACCCTTAATTATATTTAGCATGAAAGTAAATAAATAAAACAACATATTAAACACCATGCACAATAGAACACTATATTTACATGGAAAACCCAAGAAGGAAAAATCCATGGGGAGGACTAGCTCACAATATAAAGTAATAGCAACACTGAATACAATAGGCTCACTACCCACAAGAAAGAAGCCTGCTCATTTATAAATTGGAAAGAAGAAAGAAGAAGACTATTACAAACAAAAATCTATCTCAAAGAAATAGGAATATCCACCACAACTCTACATCATCCACAACCTTCAACTCATTGCCTCCAATAATTTCAAGTAGAATATAAATGTAGACACCTTGTACTCACTGAGCTTCCAATATTCTTAGTCATCAAAGCTTGCACAAAATCATATTTTGTACCACAACACACCACACTAATCCACACAACATCACACACTTATCCATCTTGCATGTATACCATTTGTAACCTTGAAAATCTTATCCAAGGTCGGCTATGCACCTCAAATGTGAAATTACAAAATAGGTTAGCACTAAACACCTTCACAATGGAAAGAGATGAAGGCATACCACTTCAAGGGTTAACTAGGACCCAAATCTACATCGACACACTTTGTAAAGCTTCCATAAATAACACAACATATCCACAATTATCACTAACATGTCATATTGACTAAACCCATAGTAACAACCTTAAGAAATTAAGTTCATGCTTCATCAGGTCTGAAAACAACTCACGAACCACATAGAATAATAAAATGACACTTAGGAATATTCCATCAACAACTTAATAGCCATCAACACTTATACAAATACATACAACTGAAGAATAATAACATTTTGTGGAACCATACACACAACCATAGAACACAACTCATTAATCTGACCCTACAGAGCAACAGAACATGAACCACTTCAAGGGAAGGTAGATAAAGAAAATATTAGCACATTCCCAAATCTACAAGCCAAGAAACCTTAACACAGAGAAATGTCAAGCCTCTACATTTCTCCTAGATAACTTGCTTCACAGTCCACACACTATTGAACAAAATTTCCACTGCCAAACAATCCAAAACTTAAAAATCTAGATATAACACCTCTAAATGCCCTTGATCAAAATATCCAAATCACACAGGCATAAATTTAAACATGAAGAAATTTGAAGCACAACACTGAACACTATTCTGTCACACTGTTCATTATTTTATTCAAATTTTCTCAAAAGCACTTGGAAACCAAGTGACTATGCTACATCTACAACATCTCAAACACATCCTCGTCAAAACCACACCATCTACAACACAATAATAGAATAACACTAGATCTTGACATCAATAAAAATACTAATGGAACTTGGTGCTTGTCCTATTTTGACACTTGATGTTGTCCCTTTGGCTAGTTGTTCACCTTCTACATATACTGAACAAGATTGGGATTTGGATGACCTGATAATAGGTTGACTCACATTTTCCTTACTAGTCTTGTCTTTGATTTTCATTTCATTTTATTTGTGTGATTGAATGTGCATAATGTAATCTCCCATATTGTTCTATTTGATGTCTTTTTATGTGCATTCCTCTATTTGTATTTGCACTCCTCTATATTTCGTAAACCTTTATCTTTTCTTTTGTATTTTTTTTAGGGGATGATGCAAGGCATCAAGACATTTAGGTCTCTTCCATGTTGAACAAAAATATTTTTCTTTTTTTTTTCTTTCTTTGTGTCATTCTTTTGGTTCTACGAGTATTTGGGGAATGTTTATGTTTCCGAGCTCTATAACAACATTGTAGCAAAGACATACTAATCCTAAACCCATGGATCCATTATGTGTTTGGTATTTTCATTTTTGGGAAACCCCTCTCTTTTTTATTATGTAGCTTCATTTTGAAACATATGACATGGCATAGGGCTTTCCAAATAAGCTCTCATGTCTACTTTATTGTTAGCATTGATCATTTGCTACTTTAAAGTAATTTCTCACAACATGGTGTTTAGCAATTTCTTTAAAGTGGGGGCATACATTGGCATTTATTATTTGTGAAATTTTTTACGTTCCTTATGTTTCATTGTGTGATCTTCTTACTTCCTATGATGTGTCTTCTTCTTTTTAGTGTCATTGGTTTTTATGTCCTCCAAGAGTGTGACCTTTCTTGGCATGCAACTTTCCTCTTAGTGGTGATACTACGTTTTGCATTCTCTAAGTTGTGAACCTTTAATCCTAGAATTGTCCTCTCTTGGAGATATTAGGCACGATGTTTCCTAAGAGGAGACCTTACAAAAATTAATCAAAATCCCTTTGAACATGTTATTTTCTTTTTTGTTCATAAGTGTTTACCATAACACAACTTACTAACCTTGTGAAGCTCAAACCATTTTATGGCCACCAAGCATTGTTGAACACCCAAAATTCTGAGAGGGGGGGTGAATCTGTATTCTATTAAACCATTTAACTACTAACCATTCAATAATTAAAACTGTAGACATCCAAATTTGGACACTTAATTTATCCAAATTTACCACTTTTCATCTAAACATCCTCTAATCTGAGTTAATTAAGTAATATTACTATTATTTAATTAATATCCTTAATTTTGTCAAATCCCTAAGGTATTTAATTAATAATTAAATACCTTACCTTAATCCTCTTTTCATCAAATGAATTAAATAAATATTACATTTATTTAATTCCTCACATGTCATTTTCATCAAATGAATTAAGAATGTGCACATGCCTAATCCTTGATTAGGATGTGTCACATCCTCCAACTTTTGCAAGTTGGCTTTTAATCTTCATTAACCCCTAATTATCCTCTAATTACTAATTAGTTAAACCTAATTAGTACCTTGGTCAACTCTCCCCATCCCCAGGAATTTTTAATTCCTTTTTATTCACCCTAGGTTCCCTCTTCCTATGTGAATTTTAATTCACATTTTATTCCTTCTAGAATCCCTTTTCCCATGCATCTTCTAGAACCTTTGACTTGTCACATCAAGTCACATGTGACAAACTCCCACCTTTTTGGAAACTCTCTCTTATCCACTAGATTCTCCCAAGCATGTGAATTTTTAATTCACATTTATTCCTCCAAGAAATCTTCTCATCTCCCAATGTACTTGGAAGGTACTTGTCCTTCCTCCACATCATGTACCTCCCTTCCACATCACCTACACATCATCTCACCCTTAGCCCTCTCACATTCCACATGTCAAAATGTGAGGGCTTGTGAGTCCTCAACTCACCTTAGCCCTTCATCTTGACTTTGTTGGATAAATCCCAACCATTGAATTCTCTAGAGAATTCAAGATCCTCTATAAATACCCCATCCTCTAAGGCATTTTTAAAACACATAGCCATTTTGCAACTAAATGTTGTCATTTTGTGCACTCATCTAGCCATCAACATTCATCCATTTGCATCCACATTCAAGCATATAGTCAAGACTTGCATTTAGCCATATCAAGAGCCATCAAGGAGCATACAAATCAAATCAAAATCAAGGGCCAACCAAGGAGTTTCAGCTGCAAAAGGGAGGTATAATCATTTGTCTTCATTTAACACTTTCCTCTTTGCATTTACAAATTCCTTAGGCTAATCTTGAGGTGTTTCCTTATGCTTTTCCATTGCATTTTATTTGCTTAGAATAGGTTAAACATTTGGTATCACAAAAACATATATAACTACAACTGTTAACAAAAACATAAAAGGAATCATAACATCACACGACACATAAACACTGGGATTTTTACATGGAAAACCTAGAATGGGAAAAACCATAGTGAGGATTAGCTTACAATATATTATAACTGGTCATAAGATATTATAGGGGCACACAGCCAGGAAACACTATCCTTGAAAGGATCATAGCCTGAAATGATTACAAAACAGAGTGTGTCTCATTGCCAAAAAGATCAACTAATGAATACACCTTCTATGTGTTGAGTTCAATTCCAATTAGGCTCTAGAAAATAAAATTGTGCACTGGTTTGCAGGTTCATAATAACTACCTTCAACTTCGCACAATATCACATTGTCGCCTTTCATTGCTTATACTTGTCACATATCACACACACATACACATACATATATATCTTCAATACAAAATTGTTTCATATATATACACTGTTATATCTATATACATTAATTAGGTCAACCTAATTGAGTGTATACATAATCAATTCAAAGTAGCTTGTCAGCTCAAACCAAAAATTCTTTTGTGCTCAAAATAAAAACATGCAAGACATAAATTAGGTTAGTCTAGACCTAAGAAATTTCACATTAACATCCACAAAGCGTATCCTCATACCACTTGTCCATGTTGGCCAGAGGAATATACAAAACTTATTTTCTGAACTTCTATCATTTATATCTTTCAACCCATTCAACCAAAATTGTTGAAATTTTTTCCATAGATGCAATTAATATTCTTAAACAATATATTAAAACCACATAGGTCGATCTTTTAATGTGAACAATTCTAGACTAGATTACCAGATTAGAGTAATAGAAGCATAATTTATCAAATGAGAAAAAAATGTCACCAAACAATTTCACCATCAATGAAAACACACCAGAAGGCTTCTTCTTCATTCTTCCAACAATCTCCCCCTTTGTCATTGATGGAAACATGTGCCAAAAAAGGATCTTCAAAACTTTCTTCACTCGAGCTATGCAAGCTCCCCCTTTCAACTATACAAAACTATACAAGACTTCTTCAAAACAAAAAAAATTCCACAACAATAGTAACTTCTCCCTACATAGAACCTTATCCCCCTTTGAAATCAAGGACAACGGGTGTGTTGATGATGAAATTTGCAAAAATGAAAAAGTAAGAAAAATTTAATTGGAATTGGGGGCACCTTGTAATTCCTTGAGAATAGCTTCCCAAGTAGGTTTTCCATCATCCCAAACCCCCTTCGCTCTGGTAAGTGTTTTATGCAATGATTCTTGTTCTACTAAGAATTCTTCTCCTTCTTCCAGAGTGGATGAATTAAGGTTCATATTTTCTATTTTCTCTGCACCCACCAAGGCACTTGATTTTGTTGGAAATATATGCCTCAATCTCACAGGCTGAAACCTCTAAGAGAGGCAAGTCGGTGTGACATGCTTTGGGTCTGGCCGACTAGCAGTTTTGGATCTGGTGGTTTATACAAGTTGCTGAGACAATGATTAAGTCATGCCGAAGGAGCTTATCACTATGACTTGTGACAGTTGTTGTAACCCTATGTCGAGTGGAGATCTCTAGCCGATAGGCCATTCATATCGTATATCCGAGAGACCCTTGGCCGAAAGGCTTACTTCAGTGTGAAGTCCCAGCGACGAACGAAGTCTCGCCGACAACGTTTCTTTTGAAGCCTTCGGGGAGAGTCTTGGGTGTTCGGTAAGAAGTATTAGCGATAGGAATGTCTCATCAACAATATTCACTCAGGGTAACTCAAAGGTCTTGGGAAGAACTCTTAGTGACTAAGTGAAGTCTTGCCAAAGGTGGAGGCTTCAGTATGAAGTCTCAGCGACTGATGAAGGTCTCACCGACGGGGATACACTTGGAGTCTTCGTAGTGACACAAAGACTTTGGTATGAAGTATTAGCGATGGAAAAAAGTCTTGCCGATTGTCGTTTGGTGCTCGGTATGACTTAAGACTTTGGAGTAACATCTCAGTGATAGCGATATGTCTTGGAAATAGATGATCACTTCGGAGTAACTTTGAACCTGGTATGATCTCCTGGAAAAAGTGATAATTCTTGCCGACTATTGAGCATTTCGGTATAACATAAAGACTCGGTATGATCTCTCAGTGAAAGCGATAAGTCTTAGCGATAGCTCTCTGGACTCGATGTAACATCTTGGTGATGAGGAGGACTCTTGGTGACATCGATGGTTAATTCTTGTGGCATCAGGGAGACACGGTTAGTGTCTCACCGACATGCCAACATAGGTTGATCACTTTGACCGAGAGAAGGCCATCCTACATGGTGAGTCTACGACCAATTAGAGAAGGAAAATGGGAACCACTAGCAGTTGAACTGTTACGGCTATTACTGAGAGGAAGCTTGACAGACAGGGGTATCATGGATTTACTCAGCAGTGGTAGATGATGTTTGGATCGATGGATCGACGGATCAACGGATTGCTATGTGATTGTATGATCAGTGGATGAATTCTATTACGTGAAGACTGTAACGTGAATGTTCTATAATAAGGTTGTTCATGGTGAATGCTGTTGTAAACTGACATCAGAAAGATAAGTCAGAACTCTGTTTGTAATATTTATTACTATAATACAAAGTGACTTCTCTTGGTGTGGTGGGTTTTTCTTCCATAAGGGTTTTCCCACGTATATCTAGTGTTCATATGTGTATGTCTAAATTCTTTGTTTCTATTATCTCTTTCATGTGCATCTTAATTGGACTATAATTGTAAAAATTTAAAAGTGTCTCTGCATTCTTCCCTGAGGTTTTGACATTAGGAGAGTTGCTTCCGCATCTAGCTTTCCTTACAAGTGGTATCAGAGCCTGGCCAGTTGTGTTATCCTTGTGGTTACATTAGGTTTTTTGAGTCATTTCTGTTTAGTGGGAGTCTTGTAGAAGTTTGTCAAATTTGAATTACAGATTGAGATGGCAAGCATGTCAGGAAAGATTGAAATAGAGAAGTTCAATGGCAACAATTTTGAGTTGTGGAAACTTAAGATGGAAGATCTATTGGTTGATCGTGATCTGTGGCTTGTTGTGTCTGGAACTAAACCTATAGGCATTAAGCAAGAAGATTGGGACCTTGTAGATAGAAATTCTAAGGGGTTGATAAGGATCTGTTTGGCAGACTCCGTTCTTCTCAATGTGCATAAAGAGAAGACTGCATCTTCCTTGTGGAAGAGACAAGCATCTATTTATCATGGGAAGTCCTTGGTGAATAAATTATTCCTAAGGAAGAAGTTGTACACTTTGAGAATGCAGGAAGGAGGGTCTGTTGCTGATCATTTGAACACATTCAACATGTTGATTGCACAGTTAACATTTGTTGGTGTGAAGATTGATGAAGAGGATCATTGTATGTTGATATCGTGTTCTTTGCCAAATTCATGGGATCACCTGGTGATGGCTATTGGGAGTACAACATCTAGTTTCAAGATGGAAGATGTTATTTCTTCTTTGTTATCAGAAGAGATGAGAAGGAATTCTTCTAAGATGGCGAAGGAGGCCCTTGTTGTTAGAGGAAGATTGAAAAAGAAAGGCAAGAAGAAGGAAAAGAAGTCCAGATCAAAATCAGAGGGGAGATCAAAGTCTCCTAGCAAGAAGTCCAAGGTGAAGTGTTGGAATTGTGGGCAACCTGGTCATGTCCAAAAGGATTGTAAAGAGGAGAAGAAGAAGAAGAAGAAGTATTCTTCCAACAATGATTCTTCACAGAGTGATGCAGATGCCTTCATTGCAGCCTTGGCTACACAGACATCAGATGATGTCTGGTTGATTGATTTTGGAGCGTCTTTCCACATGACATCTCATAGAGACTGGTTCACAAAGTATGAAGAATACGAAGGTGGAAAGGTGTACTTGGCAAGTGATTCAACTTTGGAAATTGTTGGCCATGGAAGAGTCAGAATTCAATTCCCTGATGGAAGAGTGAAGGGAATTAATAATGTAATGCATATACTAGGTCTGGCTCGAAACTTACTTTCTGTTAGTATGCTAAATGATATTGGAGTGCAAGTCACATTCTCTGGAAATGGCTGCAAGATGAATAGAGGCTCAATGGTGCTAGCAAGGGGTGCTCGTATTAGTACCTTGTACAAGTTGGATGCACACGTTGTTCAATGCAACAGTGTCTCTATAAAGTCACAGAAAGCTACTCATGGAGGAAAAGAGGGAAATGTTCCTAATTGTGTAAACTCTATGGAAGTTAAACTTCTAGCAGAAAAGACTATGCTCTGGCATCATAGGCTAGGCCACATTAGTGAGAAAGGTTTAAAAACCTTGAAGAATAAAAACCTGGTTGAGGGGCTCGAAGATTGTAACCTCGAATTTGAATTTTGTGAACATTGTATATATGGAAAACAACTTTGTGTTTCATTTTATTCCAGTCCTCATAAATCTTCTGGTTTGCTAGATTATATTCATTCTAATGTATTTGGTCCAGTGAATGTTCCTTCTTTGTCTAAATCAAGGTACTATTTATCGTTCATTGATGATTATTTGAGAAGAACATTTGTTTATTTTTTGAAAAGTAAATCAGAAGTGTTCAGTCAGTTTAAGGAATTTAAGAACCTTGTAGAAAATCAGACTGGAAGGAAAATAAAATGTTTAAGGACTGATAATGGCAGTGAATTTTGTTCTGATGATTTCGAGAGGTATTGTAAAGACCATGGAATTAAAAGACATAAGACTACACCTTATACTCCACAGCAAAATGGATTTGTAGAAAGGTTCAATAGGACAGTGATGGAGAGAGCACGAAGTATGCTGAGTAGTTTTGGCTTGGAGGAGAAGTTCTGGGCTGAGGCTGTTGCTACTGCATGTTACTTGATTAATCATTCTCCAAATTCTTCTCTTGTTGAGAAAACACCTTTGGAAGCATGGTATGGTAAGAATCCCTCTTTAAGACATATTCGTGTTTTTGGCTATGAGGCATATGCTCATGTGCTATATGAGAAAAGATCTAAGTTGGAGAACAAGGCTATTAAATGTATTTTTTTTGGCAATAGTGCTGGCATAAAAGGATACAAGCTTTGGAATCCTAATATAGAGAAGGTTGTATCCAACAGAAGTGTAATCTTTCATGAGCTAAAGCCTTCTACCTTGGATCTGCAGTTAGAGACAAAGTCGGAAAACAATAAGGATGTAGTTGAAATTCCTCCAACACCAAATAAAGAGGAATTGAAAATTCAAAAATGTACCTGAAACTGAGGAGAGCTCAAGTAGTTCTGAAAGTTTTGAAGAAGAAGAAGAACCTCAACCTCAGCAAGTGAGGAGGTCAACTCGTGAAAGAAAGCAACCTGATAGGTATGGGTTTTCTTTGATAGATTCTACTTGTTCCTATGCTTTAATTTCTAGCACTGATGAGCCTAGGACTATGAAAGAGGCATTTAGAATGTCTGATTCAAACTCTTGGTTGGAAGCCATGAATGAAGAAATGGCATTATTAGAAAAGAATGATGCCTAGAGTTTGGTGCCATTTCCTAAAGGCAGAAAAGTTGTGGGCTGCAAATGGGTATTTAAAAAGAAGATTGGTCTAGATGGAAGTGTGGAAAAATATAAGGTGAGGTTGGTTGCGAAGGGTTATTCCCAGGTAGAGGGAATTGATTATGGGGAAATTTTTTCTCCAGTAGCTAAGCTGACATCTATCAGATTTTTTTTTGTCACTTGCAGTAGCGTATGACTTAGAGGTCGAACAGATGGATGTGAAGACAACATTTCTTCATGGTGATCTTGAAGAAGAGATTTATATGTTCCAACCTGAGCACTTTGTGGAGAAAGATAAAGAGAAACTGGTTTAAAAGTTAAAAAAGTCTCTGTATGGGTTAAAGTAGTCAACTAGAATGTGGTACCAAAAATTTGATACTTTTGTATTGTCTTTGGGATTTGTAAGATCAAAATCTGATCATTGTGTCTATTACAAAGCTAAAAGTGATCAAGTTCTTATTATTGCTCTCTATGTTGATGATATGTTGTTCATAGGCAATAGTAAGTTGATGATTTCTGATCTTAAGTCTCAGCAGGGCAAATAACTATTTTCTGTGACAGTCAGAGTGCAATTTGTCTGGCAAAGAATCCTACTTTCCATGCCAGGATGAAACATATAGATGTACAGTACCACTTTGTACGAGATATGGTGGAGGATAGAAAGGTCAGTTTGGAAAAAGTTGATACTCTAGAGAATGTTGTAGATGCATTGAAGAAGCGAGTGAGCACAGACAAGTTTAGGTGGTGTACCAGTTTAATGGGCCTTAGTGCCCATGATTTTTCAGTAGTTTTGTTGTGCTATGGAGGTGCCTGTGTGATCTTCATCAAGTGGGAGATTGTTGGAAATATATGCCTCAATCTCATAGGCTAAAACCTCTAAGAGAGGCAAGTCAGTGTGACATGCTTTGGGTCTGGCCAAATAGCAGCTTTGGATCTTGTGGTTTGTACAGGTCACTGATACAATGATTAAGTCATGCCAAAGGAGCTTATTGCTGTGACTTGTGACAGTCCTTGTAACCCTATGCCAAGTGGAGATCTCTGGTTGATAGACCATTCATATCATATATTGGGGAGACCCTTGGCTGAAAGGCTTACTTCGGTGTGAAGTCCTAGCGACGAACGAAGTCTCACTGATAGCGTTTCTTTTGAAGCCTTCGGGGAGAGTCTTGGGTGTTCGATAAGAAGTCTTACTGATAGGAATGTCTCACCAATAGTATTCAATCAGGGTAACTCAAAGGTCTTGAGAAGAACTCTTAGTGACTAAGTGAAGTATCGCTGAAGGTGGAGGCTTCGATATGAAGTCTCAGCGACTGATGAAGGTCTCGCTGACAGGGATACACTTGGCATCTTCGTGGTGACACAAAGACTTTGGTATGAAGTCTTAGCGATGGATAGAAGTCTTGCCGACTGTCATTTGGTGCTCAGTATGACTTAAGACTTTGGAGTAATGTCTCAGTGATAGCGATATGTCTTGGCGATAGATGAGCACTTTGGAGTAACTTTGAATCTCAGTATGATCTCCTAGCGAAAGCGATAAGTCTTGCTGACTGTTGAACATTTTGGTATAACATAAAGACTCGGTATGATCTCTCAACGAAAGTGATAAGTCTTAGTGATAGCTCTCTGGACTCGATGTAACATCTTGGTGATAAGGATGACTCTTGGTGACTTTGATGGTTAATTCTTGTGGCATCGAGGAGACACGGTTAGTGTCTCACTGACATGCCAACATAGGTTGATTGCTTTGACCGACAGAAGACCATCCTACGTGGTGAGTTTACGACCAATCAGAGAAGGCGAATGGGAACCGCTAGCAGTTGAACTGTTGTGGTCATTACTGAGAGGAAGCTCAACAGATAGGGGCGTCATGGATTTACTCAACAATGGTAGATGATGTCTGGATTGATAGATAGACGGATTGCTGTGTGATTGTATGATCAGTGGATGAATTCAATTTTGTGAAGACTGTAACATGAATTTTCTATAACAAGGTTGTTCATGGTGAATACTGCTGTAAACTGACATCAGAAAGATAAGTCAGAACTCTGTTTGTAATCTTTATTACTGTAATACAAAGTGACTTCTCTTGGTGTGGTGGGTTTTGCTCCCATAAGGGTTTTCCCACGTATATCTGGTGTTCATATGTGTATGTCTAAATTCTTTGTTTCTGTTATCTCTTTCATGTGCATCTTAATTGGACTGTAATTGTAAAAATTTAAAAGTGTCTCTGCATTCTTCCCTGAGGTTTTGACGTTAGGAGAGTTGCTTCTGCATCTAGCTTTCCTTATAGATTTAGGAATGTGTTTGGACATTACCATATCTCCAAGTTGTCCAAACTGCCTCATTGCATCTTCTTTCTACCTTTGTAAGGTGAAAAAATTTCTCTATAAGTTTTCAATAGAAGTCTAGATAGAATAATGTCTATCATCTACAATTTTAAGGCTTCAGAGGGATTGGAAATTTGAGACTCTATTGAGTCCATCAAGTCTTTAATGCCTTGAGTGGCATCTGGAAACCACATGCAATACACAAATAGTATCTAGGATTCCTCTTCACAATCCTTTACCTCTTTCAGACATTGCAACACCTTGTGTGCAATTGCACATTTATCCTACAGTACAAGTAACCTTTTCTCCAAAAGTCTTGACTCAGCCTCATTTTTAGTCCGATTCTTAGGGCCAGAGGTATATTCCTTGAGTGAATCAACCAAGAATTTTAATTTTTTAATAGGAGCTAAAGAATAATCAATCGTAGCACTGGGAGCTATCTCTTGGAAATCCTTAATAGCATCATTTACCAATTCAGTCCCTTTTGATAAGTTTCAACAATTTCCTGTGTACCATAATCAAGAAAAGTACCACAAATCTTTATCCTTTCAACTAGTGAGATTTTAATAAGATCCACATAACCTGGATGTGATGGAATTTGAATCAACTAAGGTGGTAGCACAAGTTGAATCCTCGTTTTCCTTATCAATAGACCCTTAAGAGTATTTTTAGATGATTCTCTAGATGGCTTTTATGACTCAGTAGTCTTTGGAGATTGTTCTTCACTTCTTCCAACCTCTATTTCTTCCTTATTTTCTTCTTTCTTTTCCTCTTCTTCTTCTCTGGAGGGTTTTATTGATGGTTTGTCTTTTTTTTCATCCTCCTTGTCTTCATCATCTTTCCCATCATTTCTCTTTTCATCCTCCTTCATCTTCATTATTATCTTCTTCACCATTGTTTATGGTATTTCATGATGTTCTTGTGAATTATCACCGGTATCATTTTTATGTTGATCTTCAATGTTTTTGCTAGTTGTTTCCTTTGAATCATTTAGAGGACTAGATGTCTCTGAAGTAGCATGTATATCACCAACCTTATCCAAAATAGGATGATCCTTTACTTCTATGAAATTAGTAGGCTCTTGTTCTTGAGTTGTATGAGATGAAGAACTAGTTCTCATTCCATAATTCTTTGTCATTTCCCTTACTTTATCAAGAGTCTCTTTCCTTAACCTTTCAGTACTATCCTTCTCTTTAGTCATTAGAAGGGTGACTCTTTGTTTTATTTTTTCATCAACAGTTAAAACTTCATGCCTTCTTTGTACTAGAGCTTTCCCATACATTTTCAGTCACCTTCTTCCTTATAGTTTCCATATTCTCATAAAAAATAACCATATATTGAATGAAAGCATTTACAATTGTTTCCTTGTATTCTTTATTAACCTCATCAAACAATTTAGCAATAGCTAGCAATTCCTCAGTTTATATCATATTATTTACTAAAGCTTCCATATTTAGAGGTTAATGATCACTTATTGGAGGAGAGTTGGGCATGTCCTCCATAGTTTTAGATGTGCTTTATTCTCTCTTTTTCTCATGCACATGAATTGTGAATGCATTTTATTCATCCTCTGCCTCCTCTTCATCAGATGAATCCACAATATTTTCTATTCCAATCACCTGTGAGACATTTTCATTGTTGTTGGAGGCATTGGTTCTTACATTCCTCTTCAACTATCTTTTCTATTTCAAGCCAAGGTCAATATCTTCTTGCATAGCATCACTCATGTTTCTTTTCCTATTAGCCTTTCTTTTATCCTTTTTTTGGGGGTAGTAGAAGGTGCAACAAGGGGTATATTCTTTCTTTTAGAAGCTGGGTACTAGGTCCAAAGGAAGTAGTTACATTAACTGCTATTAGAGCATTGTGATCTACCTTCTTTCCTTTCACTGTTGCAGCTACACCGAGTGTTTTAGGTAATGCAGAGCTAGTTCTGAAAGGTTCTCTTCCTGATCTTCTAAGCTCGAAGGACACTTCAACTGATTTGGTCCTCTTCTCTTCGACAATTTCCCTTATCCTTTCAACATCATCCTTGAAATCTAATGCATTTGGAAGAATGCCTCAACATTAGTATTTACCCTTTTTGTCTTTTAAGGTGTTGAATGTTCCAAATGCACTTCAATGGACTTCTCTTCATATGTACCATTTTCGGGCATAGTAGGATCCTTAGGGATGCTTAGTAACATCTCAATGAGTCTCTCAACCACCTACTCATCAATCTCATATCCTAGAGGTGCTATCCATAGATTTCTAGGTTTGAATGCCTCTATGATACACTCATTAGTAGATACTAGGAAAGTTATCTTCTTTGCAAATTTCTCTACTAAGATCCTTGGAACTCTTTCTCTTGCATACATATTGTTCTAAAAAAATGTGAAGATTGCAGTTAGAGCATCACCCTATGTTTTGAAATCTCCAATGCTATGTAAATGATCAAATATCTAATGTGGCACTAGTTTGTTGGTATTCCATATAATGTTTTTCTTTCTAGGTAGCTCCCTCAAAAATTAAACTAGAAAACACACTACCAATATACCAAACTTGAATGGATATTTCTTTGTCTTATTCTGACTTAGGTTATCCATAAGTTGTTGTCAGAGCAAGTCACACAAATAATATTCTCTTCCATTTACCACCATATCACGTGCAACATAAATTGCAGTTGTAGAAACAAAATTTCCTCTATTGGTGAAGTAGATTTTCTGACCTATCATGATTGCAACATATTTCATAGTAGGGTTTGTAATGGGTTTGGTTGTTAATGCTCTCCCATCATAAGTGGAACCAGTTATTTTCATAACCACATCATTTTTCATAGCCTTTAGCACTTGTATGGGTCTAGTGTCACAGAGACCAGTCACAACTTTAATCACTTCCTTGGTAATTACTCCAGGAACACATGTCCATAAAAATTTATCATACACTCTGCTAAGTTCTATCCTTACAAACTTTCCATCCATTCTATTGCAAAAATATGGGAACCAATTCCATACATCTAGCTTCTTTTGTACAATATTTTCATATTCTAGATTCACCGAATAATTTTCTCCAGCTAAATCCTTTATCCATTGATCCTTAAGTTCTTGATGGTCAAATTCTTCCAATTTCCCATGAATTTAGGTTCTATTATCCTTAGTGGGTAAGACATTATTTGTAATTTTTGAAAATGCACCCATGGGGTCTATTTCGTAAACCTTCCATGAAAACCTTCTAAATTTCAATTGGGGTCTGTCAGAAATCTCAACCACAATGGGAGTGGTCATTTTTCCCTTAATTCTCTTGTGTATGCTTATGAAAATTACTTATAATTCAAATCCATATAGTATAGATAGTTGTAAATACCTTTTTCAAGCTTCGACGAAAACTAGGGTTTGATGTTAGATGTTATGAATCACCTTCAACTCGCTTCAACTCACTCCAAATGCATAAAAGTGATTTTACTCAACTTAGGTTTTTACTTTATACCTTACCGATCTACCCTAATTTCACATTTAATGCATTCCACCCACAAAAAGCTAATAAAGACTTCATGAATACATTGTAAACCATAAAATGCTCCGTAAATCTCCAAATTTGCATCTTTTCTACCAAATTTTTTTTTGACATCTTCATAATGATATTTCACATCACATATCTTTGTGTCACTACTTGACACCTCTTAAATAAGGGGTTTATTAGATTTCTCTATAATTTCTCCCCCTAAATCCATTGTTGAATTTAGTTTTTAAAAGAAATATCTGCACCAGATGTAGGTACAAATGCATTTGATTCATCCTTATTCTCAGGTTCTTCCTTTTTCTTCTAGATTTTCTCCATTTCCTTTTTGAATTTAGTAGGATCCATTTTATTCACAAGTTTATTCGTTTGTTTTGGATTTTCTTTCTTCTCATTTTTATTTCTACAAAATCTTGAAATATGTCTTGATCTGTTGCAGGTGTAACACACAACATTTTTCTAACTAGACTAATTTGCATTTAACCTTGATCTACAATAGTTAGCTTCATGTCCAAATGCATAACATGTGTAGAAATAACCTTGAAAATATTGAATCATTCTACCTGTATTGAATCTATTCATCATTATTTGACTTTTTTACTCAGTAGCTCTATGTCCAAACCTTTTGCAAGAAAAACATTGTCCAGAAAAGAATCCAACATTTTGATTCATTCTACTTCTATATTTCGTTTCTCTATGACCAAATTTATTGCATGAAAAATAAAATACCATTGAAAGATGGGTAACTTTGAGAATTAGGTTGCCAGATAGGATTTCTTCTGATATTGCTTCTTTGATTCTTGATCTATCTACCATTTCCTTGAGTCTTCCTTTGATTTTAAACCTTGTTAGGGATCTAATTTTCTTTTGAGCTTTTCCCTTCTTCAAGTCCTAAACCACCTTTATCCTTACATGGTTTATAATTTATGTAATCAACTCATCAAGCATTGTAGTACTTGTTTTGAAATTTTCCTCATGAGCCCTTACTTCCTCTGGGTCAGACCTTAGGTTTACCACTTCTTGTTCAAGTTTTATGCATTCATAAATCTTGCTCTAAATTTCAACTTTCTAGCAGTCCTCAATTCATTTATTTTCTTCCACTTGTACCTTTAGTCTGGTGATTTCTTCATTTGCTTTCTTCAACTGATCAGTGACTTCTCTATGCCTTTCTTTAAACTTCTTGATAGTCTCTCTTATTTTTGTGACGTATTCATTTTCTTCTTTTAAGTTCTCCCACAGAGATTATTTCTTAGTTTTAATTTTATCTAGATATTCAAGAGAAAAATGGAGTTCTTCAGTTGCAGAGATCTCTTTCAAAGGAACAAGACACCTTTTATTAGCCATGTGTTCAAACTTTAATATTTTCCTTAAGTTGTTAAACTTTTCCAAGGGGACCAAGCTCTAATACCAAGTGTTGAACACCTAGAATACTGAGAGGGGAGTGAATCAGTATTCTACTAAACCATTTGATTGCTAACCATTCAATAATTAAAACATATCTAGTTCCAATTGTTAAGAAAAACATAAAAGGAATCATAACATGACATGACAAATGAACACCGAGATTTTTACATGGAAAACAAAGAATGGGAAAAACCATGGTGAGGATTAGCTCACAATATGTTATAACCGGTCATAAGATATTTCAAGGGCACACTGCCAAGACACACGATGCTTGAAAGACTCATAGCCTGAAATGATTAGAAAATGGAGTGTGGATCGCTGCCAAAAAGATGAACTGATGAATACACCTTCTATGTGCTAGTTTAATTCCAATTAGGCTCTAGAAAATGAAATCCTACAACAGTTTGCAGGTTCAGAATAAATACCTTCAACTTCACACATTATCACAGTATCGCCCTTCACTGCTTATATTTTTTGCATATCACACACAAATACACATACATATATGTCTTCAATTTACAAAAATGTTTCATATATATACACTATTACATCTACATACATCAATTAGGTTAGCCTAATTGAGTGTATACATAATCAATTCAAAGTAGCTTGTTGGCTCAGACCAAAACTTCTTTCGTACTCAAAATAAAAACATGCAAGAAATAAATTAGTTCAGCCCGTACCTAAGAAATTTCACATTAACATCCACGAAGCGTATCTACATACCACTTGCCCATGTCGACCAGAGGAATATACAAAACTTGTATGCCAAACTTCTGTCATTTATATCTTTTATCCCATTCAACTAAAATCACTGCAAATTTTTCCATAGATTCAATTAATATTCCTAAGAAACATATTAAAACCACATAGGTCAATATTTTAAGACAAAAATTTTTGGACTAGATTACTGGATTAGAGTAACAAAAGAACATTTTATTAGATGAGAAAAAAATATCACCAAACAATGTTGGCATCAATGACAACACACCAGAGGGCTTCTTCTTCATTCTTCCAACAAGTATAGAACACTTTGCTTGCTTGTGGAGCCTTCAATTTTTTTCATAGGTTCTTAGCATAATGTGGCTTGTTAGGCCTTATGAAGCTTGAAGTTTATGTTGTTTTGTGGTGCCTTATTAAAGTTGTCAAAGGGATAGCTTTGGTATGGTATGGGAGCCAAATAAGATTCTCTCATTTGCCACCCTTGGGAGCTCACCTAATGGATAGTCTGAGTTCCATTAGTGCATGTGAGCATGCATGTTGTTTGCATAGTGGACAATGAGTTTCACTTGTGAGCATTTTTAGACAAACAACTGAGGCATGTTCCACATCTCATTGAATAGTTGAGGTTTGATCTACCCTTTTTGTTTTTATTTTTTCTTTAAGTATTTGATATTGTATGATTGATTATCTTATCATTGCTACATACATATGTTTTGATTGTCTACTTCAGTGTGATTTTGATACAAGGTCATCCTCTCACTAAAGTAGGGCTAAATGTAGTGACAAAAAATGTATCCCTTTATATTTTCTCATGTGTTTGGGCTCTAATAGTTAAATTGGACTTAATTGTGCCTTAATTTAGTGTTTTAAGGTGTATCCCTTTACAATTTCACACTTATTTAGGGATCCCTTAATTAATTGAGCTTAATTATGCCTTAATTTCCCCTTCAATTCATTTTCTAGGCCCATTTAATTACATCTTCCAAAGAGGAAACCTGACATTCATTAATTCCTTAACATAGCACTTCACATTGAGAAATGTGTGTCCTAGGTTTATGGACCTAGGACCCATTCGCCCATGGAAAAATGGGTCCTCCCTAGACCTTAGGACCTAAATTTAAATTATGTTTTTGATAGTATTTTAACATATTTAAATTTGTAATTGAATGTTGGCTTGTGATATTTGAATTTCAGGAAATTAAGGATACATACCTATAAATATAAGGTTATTTCACTATGTTTCACCTAAGAATTTTTATGCAAGCATTCCTAAAGAAAATATTGTGATCAAAGGAATTCAAGATAAAATTTATGAAATTTTTATTGTAGCAATCAAGATCCAATTGTCATATCAAGGTATTCTTGCATAACACATGTTTTTGCAGCTAACATTGTGATGTAGGTTTCATGATCAAATCCAATATTCAAAGCACTATTTCAAGAAAGATTCAAAGTTCAAGATCCACATCCATTGAATTCATTTCATGCAAGTTGCAGACCTTCATTTCAAGACCTATTTAAGGGTTTTTTGAGTGGTAACATAGATTTTTTCATTCTTCATTCCCTCCTTTCATGTTTCATTTCATTTCAGGGTTTGATTACCAAAATGGGGGCTGAAAAAGGAAAACCCCCATCCACCAAAAACAAACAATTTTTCCCTCTTATCTTGTGTTTGCAGATTTAGGTGGAAAAAAGCTTGAAGACCTCTTGCAAATCAAATTTGAAGAACTTGAAAAAGTTGCAAAAGTTATCATAATTATTGTCATCTCACAAAAACTCACATACAAAAGTTATTTCCAACATTTTGACACTATCACCTAGACAAATTAGAAGATTTAGATCTAAGTTAGAGGCTCCCAAAAATTGCAAAAACACCATGGCATCAACCCATTCACCCTTGGGTGATTGAGTCCTAGCCAACCTTCAAAAACTCACTTTTGGTGGCTGGTAAACACATTTTTAACTTTCTCAGATAAAAAATTTAATTTTATGTTCTACTTATTTTGAGTTTAATATTGTTGTTTCAAGTTTAATTTGGCATGATTGGGTTGATTTTCTATTTTTATTCTTTCTCCCAAAAGTGCTTGGTGAACCTGACCCATTTCCTTCAATCATAAGGAAATTTGAAGATCCCATCATTGAGTTGACTCACCTAAGGGTTGTAAGTTAATTCTTTGGGTGGATCTCATTTCTTGATAAAATAGTGAGAAATAGGTCTATTGAATCCCATTTTGATAACACCACCTATTTTTCACCTTTTCAGTAACTATGAGGGAGCTCGAAGTTACTATGTTATTTTTTCACTTTACATTAAAAGACATACAAACCTAATGGAGAGCATGCTCAACATTATGTCATTTTTTAGGATTTTTCAAAAAAACATATGTGGGTGTTGACGTGTCAATCCAACTCTAAGGGTTAGAAATTCCCAAAGTAGGTAATACCACAATTGTGTTATACCGTGCTCATATTTGTGTGAAGAAAAAATGTCTTTCTCTTTCTCTTCCCATCAAACTATATAAATGAAATAAAAGTATACGCAACATTTATAAATTAATATTTAATTTATTATACTTTAAGTTATATTTCATGTATATAGTTTCAAGATGTTTGTGAATGGTTGCAGATCTCCCAAAGTTATAATGCAAATTCTAGGTTTTGGAAGATCTTATAATTTTTCAAACTTTGTCAAATTTTATTAATCAAAAGGCCAAATTTTAGTAATTAGTATGATCCTATCATCTCTCTCTATCTCACTCTTTATATATCCCTTGCACTTTAGACCTCTCTCTCTCCCTATCTCCATCCCTTTCTCTACCTCTATCTATCTCATTCTCACTCCCCTGATCTCAAGAACTACATCTCTCTCTCTCTCTCTCCCCATCACTCCCTCCCTCCTTCCTCATCTACTCTATATCTACCCTCTCCATACTTCTTCCTTTCATACTTCTCGTTGTCTCTCTCTATACCTCTCCCTCTCTCACTACTTACCTCTTCCTACCTCAGACAAAGATGGAAGGTAGGATGGAGATTGGAGACAAAGATATTTAAAGAGGGGGAGAGGTAGAGAGAAAGGTAAGGAGGGAGGTTTGGATAGAGGAAAAGGTAGGGAGTGAGAGAGAGGTGAGATAAAGAGAATTATAGAGGGGTGGAGAGGGGAGGGGGAGAGAGAGGGGAGGGATGAAGGTACAAAGGGAGGGACGAAGAGAGACAAAAAAATAGATAGAAGGACATAAAGACAACAAGATAGATAGATAGATAGATAGAGATAAAGACAGAGAATGAGAGAGGGAGAGAGAGGGAAGGATGGAGGGAGAGAGAGAGAGAGGAAGGGAGAGTGGTGAGATAGAGATAAGTAGAGAGATTGAGGGAGGGGGTGAGAGATAGAGAGGGATAGGTGAGATGGAGATAAGTAGATAGGGAAGGAGGGAGAGAGGGATGCATAGAGAAAGAGATAGAGAGATACAGAGAGAGACAAAGAGAGGTAGAGAGAGACAAAGAGACAGAGAGAGATAGAGACAGAGACAGAGACAGAGGCAGATAGAGAGGGAGGGAGGGAGGGAGGGAGGGAGGGAGGGAGGGAGGGAGAGAGAATGAGGGAAGGGGAGAAAGAGGTAGAAATAGAGTGGTGAGATAGAGAGTAGATATAGAAAGAGAGAGTAGAGAGGGGGTAGGGAGAGATAGAGAGAATTAGAGGGAAGGAATGAGAGAGAGAGAGAGAGAGATAGGTTATATAGAGAGAATTGGAGAGGGAAAGAGGAAGGGAGAGAGAGAGAGAGAGGTGACATAGAAATAAATAGGGAGGAGAGGGAGGGAGGGAGGGAAGGAGATGAAATGAGGGGGAGAGAGAGAGTGTGTGTGTGTGTGTGGTGATATAGAGAGAAGTAGAGAGTGAAGGAGAGAGCGAGAGAGAGGGAGAGGGAGGGAGAGGTCAAGAGGGATAGGTGAGAGAGAGAGGAGGGAGGGAGGGAGGGAGGGAGAGAGTGTATGGTGAGATAGAGAGAAGTAGAGAGTGAGAGAGGGGGGAGGGAGGTAGAGGTAGAAAGGGATATGTGAAATAGAGATATGGAGAGAGAGAGAGAGGGGGGAGAGGGAGAGAGAGAGGGGAGGGAGGGAGAGTGTGTGTGTATAGTGAGATAGAGAGAAGTAGAAAGTAAAGGAGAGAGTGAAATAGAGGGGGAGGGAGGGAGAGGTATAGAGGGACAAATGAGATATAGGGGAAGGGAGAGAGAGGTAGAGAGGGATAGGTGAGATAGAAAGGATAGGAAGAGACAAAGATAGAGACAGAGATAGATAGAAATAGAGATAGAGATTTAGATTGAGATAGAGATTGATGTAGAGAAAGGGTTGGTATTAGGAAATTGATACCCTATTTCACAATAATGATTTCATTCCTCTCAAGGTAAGGCTCAAATACTTCATGTTTAATAGACACCCTTGGTTACACACTTGACTAAGAACCCAAATTAGTCACCTATGCTTGAAAAACCTTATCCAACACTTGAGACATTCTAGACAATGTTAAAATAACATGTTAAGACAAATAATGACTAAAAAATGACTCAAACACATATGAAATGGTCTTAAAAGACCTTATTATATATAAACAACTCAAACAAAACAAAATATCACTTTTTGACCCCTTGGAGGCATGAAGGCATTGTGGGTGCCCCTGCACCATACTCCTAGGGAAGAAAATAACTCAATTCCACTTGAGTGCAGGTTTTCTCTCTCTTCTTGGTCTTCCAGTTTTCCGCAACTTGTCCTTCATTTCTGCAACTTTCCCTAGACCTTTCTTCTTCTTCTTGCACCATCTCTTACTTAGCATTCTCTTAACTTCCAAGTTCCAAAAATCTAGTGCTTGTTCATATGCCTCAATACCATCATATATGTCTTCATCTTTATCATTAGAACACAATTTTTTAGCATATTCATCATCCATAAAATTAGAAAATACAACCATTACTTTAGTTGGTTTTGCAACATCTTTGTCACCATAGTGGGCTACATTTGTATAAAAATATTCATACACAATATGCACTTCTCCTTTCACTTTAGACCCTTTTCCATCTTCATTGTCATCTGTTGTACCTATAAACACATACTCACAAATATTGTTAGAAATAACATTTTGAGTCTCAATGGACCCATTTTCTTCACAATTTTCCTCTCCCTCAGATGGATTAGGCTCTCCCATCATCAAAAAAGACTCTCTAAGGTTTGGTTCTGCTTTCCTCTCTTTCCTTCTTCTCTTCTGAATAATCTTCTTGATAGGCCACTTAACCTTCTTCCTTATTGGCCAATTCCAACCATTTTCCTATTTTTCTCTCTCAAGCTACTATTGCATCTCAAGTTCCATTATTTAAATTTCATTTCTTCCAAGGCTTGCCTCAACTCTATTATCTCTTGCTACACTTTTATCTATTCTTCCTTCTCATTTTTCTTCTTCATCTCACTCCTCTCTTTTCTTTTCTCTTTTTTCTTGCTTGGTACCTCCTTACTCTGCAAGTTCCCATGGACAAATCTTCTCAACATTTACATTCTTCTTTCTCAAGCAAGTCTCTTTCACCTTGCTTCTTCTTATATTCATAATACCTCAACTTAGGCCTCTTCTTTTCTCCCTTGGCCTAGTTTTTTTCCATCTAGGTTACTCCTTCAACCTACAAAAAGACAACACATAAACTCCAAAAATCTTATTTCCCAAATCTTTGGGCTCTAATACCAATTTGATGTAGAGCAGGGGTTGGTATTAGGAAATTGATACCATATTTCACAACAATTATTTCATTCCTTTCAAGGTAAGGCTCAAATAATCCATGTTTAATAGACACCCTTGGTTACACACTTGACTAAAAACCCAAATAAGTCACCTATGCTTCAAACACCTTATCCAACACTTGAGACATCTTAGACAATGTTAAAATAATATGTTCATACCAACAATGACTCAAAACTGACTTAAACACATATGAAATGGTCTTAAAATACCTTATTACATATAAACAACTCAAACAAAATCAAATATCACTTTTTGACCCCTTGGAGGCATGGAGGCACTATGGGTGCCCCTACACCAGAGATAGAGATAGAGAGAGTTTAGATAGGAAGAAGTGGAGAGGAAGAGATATAGATAGAGGTAGGGATGGGTAGGTATAAAGAGGAAGAAGGGAGATAGAGAGAAGTAGTAAGGGAAGGAGAGGTAAGGAGGGAGAGAGAGACAAAGGTGAGCTAGAGATAAGTGGAGAGTGGGGAGAGAGATAGACAAACAAAGAGACAAAGTTGTAGGGAGTGAGGGAGGGAGAGGTAGGTAGAGAGAGGGAGAGGGGAGATATAGATAAGTAGAGAAGGAAGGAGGGAGGGAGGGAGAGAGAGGTTAGATAGAGAGAAATAGAGATGGAGAGAGAGGGAGAGAGAGAGGGAGGGAGGGGGATATAAATAGAGAGATAGAGAGAGAGAGAGGTCTAGAGTGCAAGGGATATAGACAAAGTGAGATGAGAGAGAGAGAGAGAGATAACAGAAACATACTTATTACTTAAATTTTACAAGTGTTGATTACTAAAATTTGACTAAGTTTGAAAAACTATAAGATCTTTGAAAACCTAGAATCTACATTATAACTCTTAGAGATCCAAAATCATTCTCAAACATCCTAAAATTATATACATGAAATATGACTTAAAGTATAAGAAAATAAATATCTATATATAAATGTCACTTATACTTAAATATTTATTTCATGTATATAGTCTAACAAGAAGAGAAGGAAAGAGAGTTTTCTTCACACAAACATGTTCACATTATAACATGAGTGTATTATGTCTTAGTAGTGGTTTGATTACTACCAAGACATAATGTGAGTGTGTTTCATTATAAAACACTCATGTTATGTCTTTTATCAGACCAAAAAGTGACATGACCACTTTTTGGTCCCTTTTCTTTCTAGACTTACCCTAATATAGATATTTTATTTTTATAAATAAATATTTAATCTAGAATTCAATTTAAAACTATTTTATTTTATTGATATTCTTACTTTATTTTACTTTAAGAGTTATTCTATTTTAACTTTAAAATTAATTTATGATTCATTTTATTTTATTTGTTATATTAGAAATCATTTAGAAAATACTATTTACTTCTTAATTTTCTTAAGAATTATTTTATTTTAATTTATCTTAATTTTAAGTTACGTTTTTTAATAATATGTTAGTCATGTAAAAATAAATTTAAATATAAATTTATACTCTCACAACATGAGACTCCATGATGTTATTATATAACACCTCATAACATAATTAAGGAAGAATTTTGCTAGATTAAGGAGTTGGGAAAGATCTAATAATATTATTAGTGAGAAGTATTAAGAGTAGAAACTCTAAATTCTATAGAAAACAAGTGTTATGTAGTGGAACCAGTACTTGTATTTAATGGCTAGTAAATTATAATTTATATATTTGGACTCTAGGATTTTATTTTATAAAGTTGTGTGTATCATTGAATCTTCATATAAGAATTACCTTTGAATTATGTCTTTCACATTTCAAATAAATCCATGGTATTTTTATTTTGACTTCATGCTAACCTTCCATCTCAAGTTAAGACACTTTAAATCAAGCCCTCTCATTCGTCACTTTTCAACCCCATTGACCTCTCCCATCAGTACTTTTACCACAAAGCATAAATTATTTGGCACAAGCTAACTCAAAATTTATTTATTGATATTATGTATAATGTATGTGACTTAGGTTAACTATATGCAAGTCATAGTAGCCAAAATCAAGCAAATGGTCAAACAATATTTTTTAATTTTTTATTCTCCATTGGAGACTAGCAACCCAATCCATCCATCCCTCCAAACCAACAATGGACCTCATGCAACATGCTCACTAGTTAACCATTCATTGTTGGATGAGTGTGACATGTCATTAAGCCCACATTGATTACCTCCCATACAATAATGTTTACCCTTTGGATACACATTATTGTGCAATAATGGGAAATTATAGAATAAATTTTATACCACTCTAACTATTTCTCAATGATGTAATTCATGTCAAGATAACTATTACAAGGAAGTTTCCAATTCATTTAATATTTATTTTAATTTTGATTTTGGCTTCGATATATGACATGTATTTATTATTTTTTTGGTAGGAATGAATTGTAAAATCATTATTAATTATTTGGCCATTATAAATCTTGATATTATAGGTAGATGCTATGGTATAACACCTTAGTTATATTTAAACATAATCTAATGTATAATAATAGAACAAAAATTTATATTATTATAATATACTTTTGTTGAGCTAGAGCTAATATGGACTAGCTAGAACTTGAACCTACAACATTCCATTTATTTTTGGAGTTCTCTATTAACTAGGCTACTAGCTCCTCTTTGTCCATCCCATCATTAGTCCAGGTGTGGCTTATTTCCAACACTCTCCCTTAAGCCACAATCCAATTTCCTAGGGCTCCTAGCCTAGCTCTAATACCACATTTTGAGTTACAACTTATATGTACCAGCTAGGACTCAAAACTAGGACCTTTCATTTACTGATGGAGTGCTCTACCAATTGAGCTATTGGCCCCTCTTTGTCCACCCCATCATTGGTCCAAGTGTGGATTTTTCTAATAGTTTCATGACTTATCAATTTTGAATCAACCTATGTGATTGATCAATTTAAAAAATTTAATGCAATGCATCTACCATTACCTTCTTCAAAAATAATAACATAAATTAAAGTATCCATTTCAAAGTAATCCTATTTATTTTCATTCATAAAAATGAGATAAGAAAAATATTTTAAATAGTCTCCTACGTAGAGAGGTTTTGTGCAAAAGTTGTTGTGTGTTATGGCAATTAATGAAGTCCATTCCTTTCCAAAATATTGAATGAATTAGTTTTCACTAGAGGAACTCGAAAATTGTAAGAGTGTAAGGTGTAGACTCATTCCCTTGAACATGGAATGCATGTACACCATTATGTATAACATAGATTTTCAAACACCACTTTAAGTTCTTTTTTTTGGATTTTAATTCCAACATGCCCTAAGATACATTCATGTTGAGATCAATATGATACCATATTTTAAAAGAGATAGAATTTAGCTCTAATAAATTATTGATATTTTAGTTAGATAATAAATTTTGTATCATTTTCCATGTAATGTGTCATTTCCCCTTTCTACAAAATCAATTTGGTAATATTAGTATTCCATTCTTACTTTTCCTTGGACTAATATTTTGAAATAGGAAAAATATAACATTAATATTTTAATTGTTTTCTCTTAAATTTAGGAGTTAATATTTTAACTGAGAAAAAATAAACGTTAAATATTGGAATTTATTTTCTCAAGAGGGGAATGGGTTATAACTAATACGATTTTGTACTAGCTACAAGCTACTTTTAGAAGATTTATGATAGCTATTCCAAGAATCTATGATAGCACCTATGTATGGTGCAATTGCAAGTTGACAGTTGTAAGTAACAATCTATTTTTGACATGCAAGGTCAAGTTGGAAATAAAATATAATTTTATCATTATTTTCCCACCAAATGGGGTGTTTGGATTTGGATCTCTATATATTTTGAGGTTTTACACATTTTGGGTATCTCATTTTTATCATACGTAAACTACTAAAATTTGTTTGGATGCTCAAGTGTTCGTACAAAAATCATTTGTTGCTGAAAACCTATTTGAGATTATAATTAGAGGATGAAACCCATTTTTTTGAAGAGAATTTTCATTCATGGATTGCATTGAAGTTACAAATATTTATAAAATACTTTAGTATTTCAATGTGTGCTTGTTTTGCTATAGGTTGCAAGTGAAGAAGTGTGTAGTTTTAGATGCAATCTGGATTGTGTTTTTTTGTTGGAGTGCATTTTGTTGTAGCACATTATTTTGGATGTTATTATTTATTTTTTATATCAATATACGTTAGTTCTAGAGGTTGTAGTTATTCATTTTTAGCTTAAAGTTTTCCTATGTTGCCTATGTGTGTGTTGCAATGTTGTGGTGAGATATTTTGGTGTGATAGTTTGACTCTTGTTGTTGTGTTAGTTTTTGTTGTTGTGTTAGTTTTTGTTGTTGTTGTTCATTTTTCTATTGTAGTAGAATATTTTATGTACTTTCATTAGATAATATCAATAGAGAAATTTGATGTTTTTTTCTTGGCAAAACTATGCCAAACTAGTTTCCTTTAAAACATTAGAGAAATTGATGGAATTAGTGGGTATTTTAATTTATGTTTGAAAGTAATTGTATGTGGGTTGAATATCCTAATTTTCATCTTTTTTTTGGTTCATCAATTTTAATTAATTTGGGAAAATATTTCATTTCGGATATTACATGATTAAGGATTTGATTACAAAAAATGGTCCACCTCTAATAGATTTTTAATAAATATAGGAATGCATATCATATTTCTCTCAATTTCTCTTTCCAAGCTCAACCAAATCTCTTACCCCTTCTAAAATTTTATATTATGTTTATATATGTTCAATCCCATTGTAGATAAAGATTCAAAGAGATGATCAACCAAATTATTTCTCACATATCATCTCCTATAACTTAAAGATACATGATAACTTAAATGACCCTAGCATGAAAGGTTAGTTTTTGGAGGCTTGTATTGCTCAACCATAGAGCTAAATTTGAAAATGAAGGATTATTACTAATAGACATAAAATAAATAATTCAAATCTAAATTTTAAATATTTAACTCAACCATATGAGTGTTTTAACTATAATCATGCATTCTTGTACCATATCTACTTATATATAGAAAATGATAGTGGTCATATGGGGCCCTCTAATCACAAAATTCTTAGATGGATTCAAATGGAATATAGTTTTCACTTTTATACCCAATTCTAACCTAGGTAAGTCTACTAAGTCTTAGCCAAGAATATGTGTTATTATTTTTTATCTCTATAAAATTTACACCTTGCTTGGTGGACAAGACATGGATAAACAACATGAGCTCAATATTTTCATCAATCCAAAGTAGTAGATACACTAAAAACATTAATGACTACATAACCAATTTTTAAATAAGCAATTACCAAGAAAATATATTGACAAAATTGATAAGTCCTCATGAATAATTGAAACATGAGTAGTTACCATGCCATTTTTATGTACTTCCATAATTCATAATCTAACTCTTTAAAGAATTAATTTCATAAATGACAAAACCTTAAAACATACTCTTATAATATAAAATGTATATCAAAGTTGTTAAGAAAATGTGAGCCCACATAATCATATACTATTGTGGCACACATTAATTGTGAAGAAAAAAGAAGAGATAAAATAAAATAACTTGAAGCACATTCAACAAGAGATAAATTTTCATGGTAAATCCTTGACAATATGCCAAGGAAACATCCATAAGGCAAGGTACCTATCTTCTTATTGCTTAGAGAAATAATTGAAATTTTCATGCAATTGCTACTACGAATTCATTTCAATTTCAAGGCTACAAAGATATATAATAGCTTCCATATAATATTCATCATCAAACTTAGAACAATCAAAATATTATCTTATCTTAAGGAAAAAGTATATTTTTTTAAGATAAGATTTTACTTTATGTTGTTGTCACAATTCAACAATCTACACCTTGAAAAAAATTTACTCGCTACCTACCCATGCCCATTCATCACATTTTCTACAAGCCAAGAGAAGCAAAACTCCACCTCAAGTTTTCTAATAGTACTAGTTTTATATGTTGGAAAGAAACACTGCACAAGTCATCTGGTGTTGTCATTGATGGAAACCCTAGTTAGTAATCCCATCCAGACTTTAGTATTTGCTTATACTGGAAATCGGATTGAAGATATGTGTTAACTGTCAAAGCTAAAATAGGGCATCTGACAGAGTTGTGTACATTGAATCATATGTAATTTCATGTTATCATTTTGTGTTCTGGATCTCAGGGAAGGTCTTTTGATGTATGAACTATCTTATCTTTGAATCATAGGGCCTCGTATTGATTGGTGTGCAAGTTAGAATATCCGTTTTATTGATTTTCAGTCTAAAAGTATAGAAAGGCCGACTAGATGAGTGTAGTGTGTTGTGGATATTCGAGGCATAATTGCTTAATGCGTTTCATGTTTGAGTCATGTTGTTTTGGGTCCTCATTATGTTTTGGCTGACATTGGTTGGTTTGCATTGACAATTGTTCATGGATTGGACCAACAATTTGTGCACGTTTCATATTTTGTTAAAGTCGACATGCAGTTGTTCTAATCTCTAGTTGTGGATATATATAATCAATTATTCATATCATTTTGAGGTGTGATGCGATATGATGTGAAATTTAGAAGGATTATAGATCAATTTTGCGTAGTTTCACTTGAGAAAAACAAAGATTGGTGATTCGAATTGAAGCAGACAGAGTTTCATGAGCAAAATCAGACTGAATGTGAAGAAAGTTGTCAATGTGCTTAACTGGAACTATAATCAAGCACTAGCAGATGTTATTTCATAGTTCATCCACTTTAGTTTTCTATCTATGACTGTAAGACAGTGAGTCTTCTTTTGGGTAGTAATCCTTTTGTATTTGGGCAGTCAGCTCTAGGCAATGTTCTTGAATACATGTGCACTCCTCATTTGTAAACACTTATTTTGAGTATACTCATATTGTGGATTAATCTCCACCGTGGTTTTTCCCCTAACAGGGTTTCCATGTAAAAATCCTTATGTTATGGTGTTGTGGTTGATTTCCTTGTGTTCTTGCATCTTTCTTTTGGTTCAATGCTATAAGTGGTTTAAATCTATCAAATTAATAAAGTTAAATTTTAAAGAACAATGATTCACCCCCTCTCTCAGTGTTCCTTGATTCCAACAATTGGTATCAGAACTCAGTTCCTCAGAAGAAGTTTAATTGCTTGGGGAAGATCCGAGAAGGTGATTCAATGGATTCTAGTAGAGGCTTCATCAACAACTTTTAGTGGCACTAGATGGTCTTGATCAGTCCAAATCTAAAGTCTAGGAATTGCAAGCAAGCCTCGTGGATGCTGGAAAATTCATTCCATCATTGAAAGATCAAATCAATAAGTCCAAGGAAAAGAGAAGGGATCTATGTGATCAGCTCAAGCAGAAAGAGAGTAAAAGCATGGAAGATGAACACATAAGTCAAGCCTTGAAGGAAAAGACAAAAGAATGTGAAAAGCTCACCAGAGATAATGTTGTCTTAAAGCATGAGATGGAATCTATTGTGATGAGGATGACCAAGGAGATTGAAGAGAAAAAGAAGAATGAAGAGAATATTACTCAGTCCTTGAAAGAAAAATCTAAAGAATGCAATAGAATTAATGATGGATTCAATCAACTGGAGCTTGAATTGCAACAATCCAAAACCAATGAAGAAGAGCTTGAAAGACATATTGTTATTCTCAAGGATGAACTTGCTACTACAAATGAATACAAGGAGAAGTTCAAGATTAGCTCAGCTAAGCTGGATGAACTGATTCAAATTCAGAAGATTGGAAGTGACAAGAAAGGTCTTGGATATGAGAAAGGAGAAAGCTCTGGATCTAGTCAAAGGAAATTTAGGCAAGAAAATTAGACGGGAAAAGCTAGAAGGTATCTAGTAAGACAACCCAATGCTCAAAATTTCAATGGATAATATTTTTTTGGAAATAATTTTGATCATATGGTTGCTCGATGTAGAAGTAGAATGAATCCAATTGGTCCATCATTCTCAGGTCAGTGTTTCAATTGCAATAAGTATGGTCATAAGTCAATTAAATGTAGAAATATGAAAAACAACTTTTTCAATAGAAATGTCAGATGTTATGCCTGCAATATATTTGGCCACATTGCTAACCAGTGCAGATCAAAAGAAAATCAATGGAATAATTGGTTTGGACAAAAAAAAAATTATGTTATAATTGCAACAAATTTGGTCACATTGCAAGATTCTGTAGAAGTAGGAAGGGCCTGATAAACAAAAGGAAAAAATATGCAAAAGGACGATAAGGGAAAAGGAAAAGTTACTGTAGATGAGATCAAGAATCAAATGAAGAAGACATGGGTGACGAAGAGTGTTTCTGACATAGGAAATTAATCCACACTAGAATCTAGTGTTGGAAATTCCTCCAAGAATTAGTTTAAGGCCTCTAGCCTAGGGGGGGCTCTCAAGAAAATCTTTTACCCCCTACTGGTTGTTGGTACCAGAATGTGGCAAATTGCAATGATTGCATTAGTAATCTACAAATGTTTTGGGAACACTTGTGGAGGAAATTTATGCAAAATTGAAGGTCTAGAGAATAATTTTCTTTCATAGACTATGAAAACAGGGTATCCAGAAGACCTAGAGAAAAATAATTTATTGCGATAAAAATTTAGGTGTGTGAATGATAAAAGGTTACTTCTATTCCTCATTCGTCACATTGCATTTCAAGAAAATTTTGGAGAGCTCTGCAACAAATTTTAGTGAGATACAAGTCTAAAGGCGATTCAACGATGAAACCCTAATCTGGTGAAAGGTATTTATTTGCAAAACTTGTGAAATTGAAATTTTTGGAAATGGTTGCTCTGTTAGTAGTTGATATTAAGGATAGACCCTTCCCAAAATTCAAATGGCACCCATTCAAATCCATTGAGATATGACCATTAGGTGCATTTTATTTTGTTTTCTATGGTGTTTTGCACATTGAAGATATTAGGGCATATATTCATGCAAATATTGAGGAATTAGGAAGCTCATTTTTTTAAAAATCTGTACATAAATCACATTGTGGGAGAAGATCTCTATGTAAGGCCTAAATTTAAGACTTTGGAGGAAAAGAAGTTCACACAAATTGTGAAATTTTCTGTGTTTGATGAAAATGAATGGGTCTGATACATATTGAGTTAAGTGCATGCTGAGTTCATGTGGTTAAATTATCCTTTCAAGATCACAAGAGAAGCTATAAGCATTGTTATTGGTCTGAATTCATTTGGTGGGCTTCCCACATTGAAAATTGTGAAGAAACAAACAGTCACTGAGGCAACCAGTTCCGTTTTCAACAAAAGATCCATGACAATTAATGACATCATTGAATTGGATGTAATATTTTATTCTATGGTTATTGGATATAAAATATATCACTCCAGCCAAGATAACTTTGTATCTAGTACTACAATCTATGCAGCTTATCAAATGATCAAGGAAAATGTAGAATATGACTCATGTGAGTTACTCTGGGGCCAGCTAATTGAAAATCTTGCTAAAATCAAGAAGGACAAGAAGAACTCTTTCAAGTATGGCAATATGTTGTTATGTCTATTCTTCTACTTCATGAATGAGGTTTTTGGAGTTGGTAAAGTGCAATGGGAAGATGACAGATGGATAGTTGTTCAAATCAAAGACATCTTATATAGAATTGGTGATAGCAAAGCAAGGAAAACTGCTAACTAGGGTTACTTCAAAAGCTTTTAGAGTGAAATGCAAGCTATGGAAAGGATTCCTAAATCTATCATGGAAAATAATGAGGACAATATTGCTTCATGGTTGACATTGATTAGTGTTTGATGGAAGTAGCAAAACCTAGAACAGTTTGGATAATGCCTATGGGATATGAGGTTGAAGAACACATTTTGGAGTTGTATGCCTAACATTTGTTGAGTAAACCTCGAGATCCAATAGAAGAAAGGTTTAGTACCTTTGAAGAGAAGAATATGAAAGTACATACACAATTGAAGAAGCCTATGATAGTCTGGAAGGTGAGAAAGGAAGTTGAAGCTTTTGCAGAAAGCATTGGCATATCAGTGGAAGCAGTGAGGGAAGCTAGGAAGAAAAGAGAACAAGTTGAAGGATGAGAGCCTACTAGAACTGAGTCAGCTAGTCCAACAACATCCTTTTCCAAATCTAGATCTACAAGGAGCTCTGCACCCTCATCTGGTCCTACAAAGAAATCAAGCCCAGTAAAAGCTCAAGTCTGTTGGAATTGTGTGCCTCAATCCCACAGGCTGAAACTTCTTGTGAGAAATTTCAGTGAGACTGAGGAGAAGTCTGGCCAACCTCCTAGTAGATCCTAGACTATCATTGTGACCTCCTGAATGTCTTGGTGATCAGCATCTGAAACCTTCGGCGTAGCCTTGGATTGTCGGAATGATGTCTCGGCGATGATAGGAAGTCTTGCCGATATCGGCATGACCTTTGGTCTGTCTGGCCGATGTGATAATCAGTATAACCTGCTCCTATCGACAGAAAGTCTTGGCAACTGGGAGATGTCTAGCCAATAGTTGGTGTCTATCAGATATCGATGTGACTCTGGGCGACAAGCGGTGTTGGTGAGAGTCTTGGACAGTCAATATGTCTCATACCGACAAGGGAAGTCTTGCTGATAGTTATACACCTATGGTCGTTGGTGTAACTCATGTGTTTTGGGAGAAATTCTTGGCGACTTGGAAAGTTTCACCAACAGTGTTGTCTTCAGAATGACATGGTGATGCTCACTGTAACCTCTTAGCGATAGAGGGAAGTCTTGCCGACTATTAGATGGATGCCGATAGGAATGTGATGGACGTCAGATGTGTTCGATATGACCCCTGAGCTTGGTATGAAGTCCTAGTGAATATGGAATGTCTGGCCGACAAAAGACTTCAGGGTAACTTGAGGAGTCTCGGTGTGACCTCTTGGCGAGCGGTAAGTCTGGCCAACAGGAGAGTTCGGTGTAACACATGTGTTTCGGTATGTTGTCTTACCGAATGTGGAAAGTCTCGCCGATGGGGTTGTTGAGGTCAGTATAACATGAAGCACTCGGTGTGATGTCTTGGCAAAAGACGATTGTCTCACCGAATGGGATACTCACGTTGGCATGACTTGAATACTTCGTTATGAATTCTTGGTGATCTACGGGTGTCTTACCGATGGAAAAACCAACATTGATATGACCTTTTGAACTTTGGTATGATGTCTCATCAAATGGCGATTGTCTCGCCGATGAGAATGCTGAGGTTGATGTGACTTGAAGACTTCTATGTAATGTCTGGGCAAAGAGTGATAGTCTTTTCGATTGATGAACTCTTTAGAATACCTTGTGATCTTCGATGGGAGGTCTTGGCGACATGGCGAAGTCTTAGAAATAGCTCTCTGGGCTCGATGTAACCTCTTGCCAATGGAGATGACTCTTGGTGACAACATGTAAATAGGTCTTGTGGCATCAGGGAGACACTTCTAGTGTCTCACCGACATGCGACACAAAGTTGATCGCTATTGACTGAGCGAAGTCTATCATACGTGGAACGACTTGGACCAATCAGAGGAAGCAGAATTCAAATGGTTGGTGGTTGGATTTTTGCAACAGTTGCGATGGAACTGAATGGTCTACAAGGAAAAATCTACACCAGAATGGAATGACGATAAGGATGATGAGCTAGAGATTGATGTTTTGTGATCTTGAACTGATTCATAGAGAGCCTGTTGAAGAACGAATGCATATATGTATGCATTGGATGTTTTGTATTGAGTGTTGAGAAGAGAACCGAAGAGAACTGAGAGAGAGGACCAAGTGGCTGGCTGAAAGGCCGAGGCCATGAGGCCAAAGTAGAGGAAGAGAGAGGCAGGGGTATGCTGCTAGAATCTCTCCTAATCATGAAGGCCATGGTTGATCTCTCAGGGAGAGTTTGCTACCAGTTGTTTCCAGAATGAACAAGATGAATCTCTGAAGAGGCTATGAGCCTGTATTTGTATTGTAATAATTTTTTTGCTGAATAATACAATGGCTCGATCTTTGGAGTGTGGGGTTTTTTATCCGAGAGGATTTTCCCCATGTAAATCTTTGTGTTCTGATTTTTGTCTTATCTTTCATCTGTGTTGATTCTATTTTTAGAATATGTTGTTGCTTGCTGTTGAATTTACATGTTCTTCTCTTAGAAGGATTAATGTGGGAAATTAACTATGTCTATTTCCACTTGAGTACATAGTTGTACGTGTCTTTGAGGAAACCTAATGAAATTAAAGTTACTAAAGGCACTACTGTTCTTAGAGATTTCTCTGAGATGCACTAGTATTTCCTTACAAAGTTAAGACATCTAAAAGAGAAGGAAAGAGGAAGAAGAATAAAAGCACAAGAGTTTATGTTGTTGTTGAAGATGATGAAGAAACTTAATTAGATGAAGAAGTAAGATAAATCAAGCATAAGGGCACAAAGGCATCAAAATTCTCTAAGGACAAGCCCTCCGGTGAAGAGAAAGCAAAGAAAAAGGTGAGAACTAATAGACCAGGTATGACTGTAGAGGAAGTGGAAAAATCTTTAATTAAGGATGGTAATCTCAAACCACTTTCTGAATGGTATGAAACTATTGATAGTGTCAGTCAGAGAACTCTTGAAAAGCCACAATAAAATATTTGAATATTTTCAATATGAATCTCATAGAAATAATGTCAGAGTTACCTAAAGGGTTATATGAAGACTTAGAAATTAGGAGAGTAAATGCAAGAGTTGAAGATGAACAAATGAGAGAATGCATACTTGTCGATCTATGTCTAGTAATGTCAATTGAAGAAATGAAGAAAATCCTAAATGATGCTAAAAAGGATTTTAAGAGAAAATCAAGGGTGAATAAGCTTATGATCGGACAGACTTAGGAAGTAGAAAAAGACACTGAGAAAATTCTTAAGGAAGTTATGATGAAGAACAGATATAATGTTGTCTCTAAAGAAATTCATGATGAAGATGTTCCATCTGGTTCGGAAACTGAAGAAGTGAAAGAAGGGAAAATTGAGGACACTCAAAATCCTCTAGACATGCAAGATACTAAAATTCCCATGGAGATTGAAGCTCCTAAAGATATTTCAAGTGGCAAAATAGAGATTCCCAAAGCCAATCAAGAATCTATGATTGAATAAAATAAGGCTAAGGAAAAGGAGGTTACTATGGAAGCAAGAGACACTATAAAGGCAGTAAAGAAGTTTTTAGAAGAACCATAGGATGTGTTTTAACTTGAATTGTTTGAAGGTCCTATCAACTTGGCCACTTTACCCTCTATTCAAAAGTTGAAGGTAGCATCATTTGCTTAGGCCAAGACAAGGGAGGAGATATTGAAATCTCACATTGAGGATAGTGAGTTGCTAAGTCTTGCATCTGGTATCTTGGAGAAGATCATGCCCACACATGCTAAGGACTCATCCAATTCTCCCTCCGGTCAACTAAAGAAACTAATCAACTCTGTAAGTACTCACTTTGAGTCTCTTGAAAAGTCAGCTGAGGATAAGGTCTAGAAAGAATTTGATGTAAAAAGGTTTAGTAGATTGAAGTGTATGATTGCTAATGATAAATCCTTATTAGCTACCTATGAAAAGAACATTCAAGGTGCATTATTTGAGGGTGGAAATATCTACAAGTCATGCTTATCCTTTTCAAAATTCACTAAGGTCATTGAGAAGAAAATTAAGAAATATGAGAAACAGTTAGTAGATATTTCTCAATACTTTGATCCTCTAACCATTTATGTGAGTAAGCAAGAAGGTCAAGTTGTATCCCCACTTGAAAAAATTTAAATTTTGAAGCATGAAATGACAGAATTGTTGAAAGGGTATAGCTCAGAGAAATAATTGCTCCTAAAATGGAGACAATGCTTAGTGCATTGAAGGAAGCACAAGATGTTATGGTTGTTAGTGATCCAGAAAATCTTGAGTCAGTAGAGATGTAATTCTACCTATTTTGTGGTCACATGACTATTTTGGAGAGTCTCAAAAAGGGTTGGGACACTAGTTTAAGCCTGTTGAAGAATAATTTTGCAAACATATTCCAGTCCATGTAAGTTACAAAAGCATGTCTATACATATACAATTTGTTCATAGAAATTTTGTATGATTTTTAGTATGCAGATTCTCGCCTTTTCCATTGATGTCAAAGGGGGAGTGTGGGGCAGTGAAAAATGTCATATTCATCTTAGGGGGATTTCTGATTAAATATTTTTTAAGTTTGGAGGATTGCAGTGTATTCATGTTGGTACTGATTCTGACACTTAGTCATTTTTCACTAAGTGTTGCCATCAATGCCAAGGGGGGAGATTGTTGGCAAGAGACAGTGCATAAGTCATTGGTGTTGTCATTGATGGAAACCCTAGTTAGTAATCCCATTTGCACTTCAGTATTTGCTTATATTAGAAGTCGGATTGAAGATATGTGTTAACAATCAAAGCTAAAATAAGGCATCTGACAGAGTTGTGTACATTGACTCATATGTAATTTCCTTTTATCATTTTATGTTGTGGATCTCAGGGAAGGTCTTTTTATCTATGAACTATCTTATCTTTGAATCATAGGGGCTCGTATTGATTGGTGTGCAAGTTAGAAGATCTGATTTATTGATTTTTTAGTCTAAAACTATAGAAAGGCCAACTAGATGAGTGTAGTGTGTTGTGGATATTTGAGGCATAATTTCTTAAGGTGTTTCATGTTTGATTCATGTTGTTTTGGGTCCTCATTATGTTTTGGATGAAATTGGTTGGTTTGCATTGACAATTGTTTATGGATTGGGCCGACAATTTGTGCACGCTTAATATTTTGTTAAAGTCGACATGCAGTTGTTCTAAACTCTAGTTGTGGATATAAATAATCGATTATTCATATAATTTTGAGGTGTGATGTGATATGATGCAAAAGTTAGAAGGATTATAGATTTATTTTTTGTAGTTTCACTTGAGCAGAACAAAGATTGGTGATTTGAATTGAAGCAGGCAGAGTTTCAAGAGCAGAATTAGGCAGAATGTGAAGAAAGTTGTCAATGTACTTAACCAGAACCATAATCAAGCATTAGCATATGCTATTTCATATTTCATCCACTTTAGTTGTCTATCTATGGGTGTAAGACAGTGAGTCTTCTTTTGGGCAGTAATCCTTTTGTATTTGAGTAGTGAGCTCTAGGAAGTGTGCCTAAATGCATTTGCATTCCCCATTTGTAAACACTTATTTTGAGTATACTCATATTGTGGATTAATCTCTGCCAAGTTTTCTCCCCTAATAGGGTTTCCACATAAAAACCTTGTGTTATGGTGTTGTGGTTGATTTCCTTGTGTTCTTGCATCTTTCTTTTGGTTCAATGTTATAAGTGGTTTAAAGGTCAGGTTAATAAAGTTAAATTTTGCAGAACACTGATTCACCCCCTCCTCTCAATGTTCCCTGATTCCAACATTACAAGCATATCTACACAATATTTCTAAATATGAATTTTCTCAAGAGCTAATACTCCACCTCTATCAATAGAAAATCTTACAAAATGACCAGTATTTAGCTTCAATATGTTTGGTCCTACTATGATAAGCTATATTTTTAGCCAAATGGATATCACTTCAAATGAGTATCACATAATATATTCACCTTATCCTGCACTTTTCAAACTTTCCCAAAAAACTCTTTAACCAAATTGCCTCTTTACATGCATGTAAAACAACTATATAATTTTCCCCGGTAGTAGTGTTATCACTCAAGTATGCACCCTCGTTGAGTCTAGAACTTAGCTACCTTGTGAAACATGGGAACTTTTCCAAGTTGTGGGTCACCTACAGTGGAAAAAAACCTCCAAAGATGGTTGGCTCCCCTTGGTTTTATCACCTAAATCGAACTATCTACTACTATTATTGAGAAAAGAGTGAAGGAAAATATAAAGATGGACTTGGAGTTACTAAGAAGGTGATGCACAAAACTAAGATGATTTGCACTACTATTTTAACACAAAATTTATTAGCTATCCAACTAGTGTTTACACAACTAAAGTGTTTAACATGTTCATGCATACTTGTATTTCATAAGAAATTTCAAATGTTTGCAACAGTAGAAGGAAAAAATAGGTATATTTTCATAGATAAAGAGTTTGAAGCTCTCAATAACATAGCTTATGACCTGCATGCCATATATTTTTTTTCCCTAAAGGAGTTGGAATGAGACAAAATATTGGAGGATTTAAACATAAAATATAAAACTATATATCAATCATTCATATGCTCACAATGAGACAGTTGTTGAGAAGGAAAAATCCCTTGATTTCACTGATAGAAAGATGTTCTTATAGTAAAACAAGTCTGAAATCGGTATCTTTTGCTTGAAATGTGTTTACAAAAAGTTTTCTCAGTAATTGTGACTAAGAAAAAATAAGAGTTACAATGCTCTATTTTTTAATTTTCAGAGCTCAAAGACCATAAAGAACTAACTCAAAAAGGTATCCTATGGGTTCTATATCTCATCCTCAACATAGGAGAGCATATAGGGACTAAATTTGACTAAGTTACAAGGCTTAAAAATAGGATAACCTACTTTGCACGCCCAAGAAGTTTTCTTGTTTGACTTAGTCTCTTCAAGCTCTTTCAAATGTGCTCTAAAGCTCCTAGATCCTTAGAAAGTGTTTGCACTACCCCTAGATGCTTGTAAAATTCCCTTGAAAATCTCTACTTGCTACCCTTGTCATCCTCTTTGACCTAACCACTCCATAATCCCCTCCTAGATACTTGTATGATGCCCTTGATTGTTCATAAAGGCCACCAAACTATCCAACCTCCCTCATGAATGTCTAAAACTACCCTTTGCATGTGGGAGAGTCTTGGGATGGTCAAAAACTCTCTTAGGTCCTAGAAAGCATTTAAGAATAGTTTTCAACAACTTGGAATCATCACAAAACTCTCCCTTCCTTTACATTTTTATCGTATACTACCATTTTGGCTTGTATATTACTCTTTTTGACTATCACATGTTTGGTTATTAGAAGACTATCACTCTATCACTATGTAGGGATGTTTGGACTATCTTTCTTGAAGATTCCTAACTATATACTTGCAAAATGGAAAATGTTATGTGATGACTATGATTTAAAAATTTTATGGGATATCTATGACATGGGAAAATAAACAAGAATAATGAAAGCATAACAACAACAACAATCAAAAATTTCCTAATCATGGTAAGGTTCCCCATATCAATAATGAAGTGCAATGCAATAACATAAATTATATAAAAAAGAATACTATCATCTAATTCCCATGCTTGCTTAACTCCTCTCCATTATTCTTCTCCACTTTGCTTTGAAAAATCTCAATGTCCTCAGATTATGAGTGTGCAATATTAGCCTGTAAGTATTTTGACATCAAAACTTTGAAGATTGTGATTACCCGTAAATGAAATTCAAAGCTTCTCTTCTAGAAGCTTCACAGATTCAACGGTCAAGATTGATTTTTGTTTGAACAGTAGATCGAGTGTGAGGATCTAATTGAATAGTTTAGTCCTTGATTGATGAGATTGATTAGATATTTAGCAAATTTGATTGAGAATTTGATTGAATTGTTAGCCAATTTGATCGATCAGTTAAGAGGTGTAACTGAAAGAATGTGTGTGTCAAAGGGAGGTGACAAAATAGTTAGGTGAGTGAACTAAGAGAAAGTGTTATTCAGGAATGGAGAGAATTAGCATGAGATATTTAATTGAAAAGGTAGGAGATGTGCTCAAATAAAATAATTAGTTATAAAATTAATTCCTTTTTTTTGTGGAAGAAGTTGTGTACGTGATTCCAAAATCAATTAAATGACTTATTCAATTTATGGAGTCACTTTAAATGAGAAAATAGAGTTAATTAATTAAATGAATAATCATTTATTTAATTAAATGAATAATCATTTATTTAATTAAATGAATAATCATTTATTTAATTAAATGTGGGAGGAAATGAATTAATTTGATGTGTAATTAAATAAATTGAAGAAACTTATTTAATTAGTAAGAAGAAAGGATTTAATTTAAATGTGTAATTAAATAAATTTAGGAAACTTGATTAATTAATCAAAAGAAAATATTATAATTAATTACTGATGTAATTAAAGTAAATTAATGTAATTTACTTAATTAATCAAATTTAGAAGAATAATGAAAATGAATTAATTAAATGTTTAAAACTATTTAATTAATTTAGAGGAAATGAGATGTTAGATTATAATTAAATGATAAAATCATTTAATCATTATGTGGGTATCTTGAATTAATAATGAAAAATGCAGTTGCGAGCCTAAGCCATTTTTCAATGTCTATAGTTTGCCCCTCTTTGACATATGTTTCAGCGTTTGTGTCAAAGAATTAAGAATAACATGCCCTAGTCATGCCCTAGTGTGAAATAGGTAAGGGTATGCCCCCCTCCGGAAAAATGACAATTTTTTGAAAAATTCAGAAAAAAAATGGAAATTATCCCGATTAGGTAATTGGATAGCCAAAAGTTCAATGGTGGTGAAATCAATCAATATCAGTGAGGTTTGGTAAGTGAAATGATCGTTGGAAGTGTCTCGATAGTGCATCAAGTACATTAAGCTTCAAATAGAACCCTAAAAACCCCTAGGTATAAATAGAAATTGGGTAAAATTGAATTCATTTTCACCCTTGGAGTTTGAAAACTTATGATTTTGGTCTAGAGGTATCTAGAAAAATGTCTCTTGTTCCCTACATCGAGAACCGTGAATATCACATCTGAACATTCTGATGGACGGCCGATGTAGGACCCCTAGTATGTACCTCTTTTTTGACTTTTGAATTTTGAATTTTCACGCTTTTCTAGGATGTTGAAATTTAATTTTCATATGTGTCACTATTTGTGTGCCACAAATGCATTCATATGCGACACATCTATCTACAATACAATGCATTTGCATAAACATGTGGGGGCTCTTTTGTGTTTTTTCTTAGATCAACACATTTGAATTATTTAACACCATATTTGTTATAGTGAATCACATATGCTAGGGATAATGATGCATTTGCCATTATGCATCCTATTTGTGAAATAATACGATGCATTTGCATGATGAGCCACATTTGTAGAATAGTGTGATGCATATGTATTTGTGTGACACATTTGCTAAATAAAATGATGCATTTTCCTGTCAAATGTTTGAGCTTTTAAAGTGTAACATTGGCTTTGTATTTTGAAATAATGTGCATTTATTTGCTTCATGTGTCTGATGCAAGATATGCATTATGCAATTGCAGGTTGTTTTGGATTCTATATACACCTAGGAGTTGAGGCCGACCACTTATGATTTGTGGGATTAGTTGACTAGTGCAAAGAAACATTTGATATGGCATCTTGGTGTACACCATGTGACATTCATTCTGAGCATTTGAACAAACCAAGGGATGCTTACTGCACTTGCTGAGTGATGGCACTCTGAGACTTTGTATTTCTATTTTCCCATAGGAGAAGTGACAATTACATTAGAGGATGTGTACAAGATACTTAGATTGCCAATCAGGGGTGAGAGGGTTTCGTATGATACCCAGAGGGGTTACAGTGAGATCACCCATTACTATGTGTATGAGGATGTTAGACAACTTGGTATCGAGCACTATGAGATTAGATGGATTGTGCTCATAGAAAGATATGATCAAATTTATTGTTTGTTGTGTACTCTGATTGTTGCCAGGATCATACTACCAAACCGCCAAGGGCATGGGTTTCCCGTGGATTGGGGTGAGATGTTATTGGGGATGTTAGAGAGACATGTTATGTATGGATGGGGCCCCTATCTACTGGCAATGTTGTACTTCCATTTGCATGATATAGCTTATAGGGAGGTGCATTCCATGAGTTGTGGGACTACTCTATTGAGGGCGTGGGAGCTATTGACGAAGGAAATGGGTATCCAAATTCAAAGATTCAAATTTGTTCCAACATCAAACAATGGAGTATTTTCCCACCTACACACACATGCAAATAAAATAAACTAACTAAACACACATGCATGCAAATGGATTTTTTCCTCCATTGCCATCCTATCATCCAAGATTTTGTGTTATTGAATAATTTTTTTCTTAGAGCACTATGCACAAGAGGCTATGGTGAATGGAGATTAAATTATTGAGTACAAATGATACGCAATATCAAAATGAAACATGATAAAAATAGAATGCTAACATGCAAATAAACTAAGATGAAATGGATGCAAAGAAAAGAGTGCAAACAAAGAGTATTCAAAATGGATGTGAAGATAACTAAAATGCAAAGAACGTAGATGTTGGATGATCGAGAAATGAGAGAGGGAAAGGTTTAAATAGATCTCCTCAAGGGTTGATCCAATATTAGGGCGAATGTGGAATAAAATGAAATGCATGCAAAATGGTAAATGAAGGAAATATTCAAATATATAAATGTATGGATATTTTAATGATCATATGAATAAATAAATGATAACGAATAAATTATTATGCAAATGGAGTTTATCAATATGGATGAATGATTACGGATAAATAATATTTTAATGATTATATATTTATAAATGATTTAATGAGATGGATAAATATTTATAAAATGGTTATTCATGAAATATAAATATGAGATGAATATAAAATGGATAATGATACTAATAATGGATCTGCATATTAATAAAAAATTAATATTATTAGAGGAAATTTTTATGTGTCTACATTTTACCCCTCTTTGAGACAATGTAGCCTGTCACGTTGTTTCAAAGAAAAAATGATGAATTGATACATGCCCTGGAGATACCCTGATAAGGATAATGAAGAATATGATATGCCCCCTTTAGAGATTAATTCAATTGATTGTAAGAAGATTGATCTCTCGATAGATTACAGGAAAATGAGTAGATGATTGATATTACACAAGTGATTAAGTGGTGATGTAAATTTGATGGAAACAACATAGTTGATGGGCATAACTAACCAATTGATGGAAATGATTAGTATAGCCAGGTTGATGAGCTGATTAAGTTGATTGAGATTGATGCTTGTGCAAGAAAAGTTGATACAATGATTGATTGATTGATCAGGAGGTTATGAGATTTTAAGAACCAAGTCCATTGATTTAAGATTTGATTCAAGAGATATACATTAGTTGAACAAAGTAATCGATTGATTTCTGTGCGACAAGAAAGACGAACAGAATGATGAAGAGAAAAATGAGGGGGAAGGACAATGCAAGAAATGATTGATGAAAGGGAGAATGTAAGGTGATGAGAATTCTTGTTCTTTTTAATTGCTTATATCATCATAGAGCTTATTATGTTGAAAATTAGTATAAGTTTCTAGATAACATGAACTTCTAGACGACCTAAATATTGTTTGTGTTTTTATTTAGCAATGAAGTATAAGCATCTAGGCATAAGGACCTTAGATGACCTGAATACTTATTGCATGGAAGACACTATCAGACAAGGAATGTTCTTACCCATAGTAGACTCATAGGTCCTCGATGATTTTAGATAACCATGTCCTAAGAAAATTCATCTTGTGAATAAGAATAATCCACAAACAACAAATAAGTGAACATGCCCCATCCTAGCCTCTCTAGTCCAAGACATCCTTGAGAAGCTAAAAGACATGCCACTAAAGACAAAAATTCATAAAATAATCAAAGATAAACAAACAAACATGCATCATGCTTCAATGTAGAATGGATTTTTGTTATAGTTTATGCATTTGGATGGATTTGTAAGATGGGTTGATTGTATGTTATAATGTTTACTTGAGTGTCAATCCTAGTGCAATTTGATTTTGTTGAAGTGCAAAGTAGTGTGATGATCTGAAAGTGTCACTGTTTAGGGATTTTTGAAGTTATGTGATTTTTTTTTTGGATTTTCAAAATATTTGATTTTTTTTTGGATTTTTGGAATATGTGATTTTTTTAATTTCTAGAATATGTGATTTTTTTGGATTTCTTCAGGACACTTTATGATTTTTTTTGGAATTTTTTCAAAAAATTAAATGATTTTTTTTAGATTTTTTCAAGACATTTTATGATGGAAACAGACGAATCACAAGCAAGTAGATAGACAAAGAGGGTAGTTTCTCTAACTGCGAGATGTTCAATATCCTAACCCATAGCTAAGGTTGAGGAAATACTCTAGTGAGGAATAAGACCAACCTAGTACGCGTGGAAAAGAAAGCAAGCGAGGGGACTGACAAACAATTCACAAGCCATGGTGAGTGTGAAAAGGTCCTTATGAAGCGAAGGGTGAATGAAAATGGGATGAAAAGATCAAGTAGAGCTCCAAAGGAAAGAGGAGCAAAGCCTCTACACATGGCGCTAATTTCTCAATTTTCACCATCTTACTTGCTCAAGGTGCCACCAAAGTGGTTTTCACCATTGAATGAATTGATTTCTCTTTATTTTTTTCTCTTTTTTTATATATATATTTTTTTCAGGTCTTTTTTCCATTTTTTTGTATTTTTTCAATTCTTTTTTTTTTTTGTAATTTTTTCAGGACTTTTTTCAAATTTTTTGTATTTTTCTAGGACTTTAAAAGAGTGTTCCCTCTGAAGCTAAATGTAGAATTGATACATGCTAGATCTGTAGACTTCCTTGATGATGTCGTGATCCTATGTGGATGATCATGTTGGATGAAAGGACCCAATTGGAATGAGGAGTACAAGTGGCAAGTATGAAGGACGATAGATGTGGCAGATGAAAGAGGCTATGGTATGATCCCTAATTTACACACTACATGGGCCATCAAGCTTCCCATCAAGCTTTAGACAAAAAATGGATTTTGGGTGATTGATGAGTTATAGTACGTGAAGGGGTTGTTGTCAAAGGTACATTGAAAAACATCTCCAATGGAGGGATATGATGGATATGTGAACATGGATGGGTGGAATGGAATATATGGTATGAGTGAGAGTGTCGTGGATAGAGACCTTGGATAAACAAGCCCTTTGTTGCACTTTTTTCCTTGATAGATGCCCCCAGTGATTTTTGATGGAGAGGCATACTTGGAGATCGACTTTTCACTTTTGAATTTTATTTTTGATTTGTCTAGTAGATTTTTATTTTGGCTAGAGGACTTGTCTTGATCTTATTTTGTTTTTGATTTGTCCAATAGCCTTTTTATTTTGGCTAAGGAACTTTTCTTGATCTTTCTTTGCATGCTTTCTTTTGATTCTGGATCTCCATTTGAAAAAGGCACTTTTACCTTTAATTCTTGAATTACATCCTTTTTTTTTTCTTTGGGTGATACTTGTTGATCCATGTCTACGAGGTGGATGGATGTGAGTGAGATGGATGAAATAGGTGAGGTGACAAGAATGTTTAGTGGGCGAATGGGAATGGTGATTCCATCAATGGAGTCTTTGGGACTATCATTTTCAGTATTGTTAACATCAAAGGAAGTTTGCACATCCTTAATGAATTGGAAAGATGGCCGAGTAGAGGTGACAATAGAAGATACATATCCTAGCCCAGGGCAGGTGGGATGGAATAATGATGATTCAGAAGATGGAGAAGGATAATCTTGGATATCTTCAGTAAGGTCATGATCAAAAAGAAGATTATCATAGATATCATGATCAAATAGGGGGTTATCATGGATATGAAAAGCTTAAGTCGAATCAGATATAGCAAAGGCAGGTGTATCATCAAGATCCCAAAAGGTTTCAATCCAAGCACGACCATCTTTTCACATTCCATCTACAACTATCTTGGTATCCTTGGTGGAATTCTGACCCTTCTCACTGATATTAGTAGTTTCTTTTTCTGGTAAATTATCCACACGATATTCTCCACATCGCATATCATATATTTGGACCTTGGGTTTTGATAGTGCGGTAAATGAAGTGGATACTTTTTAGGATTTAGGATCAACACATGCTTGAGAAGGCGGTGCTTCACGATTGCTGGGGATTATGATTTTAATTTTAGGGATTAGATTATGGCAATACATGAAAGGATTTGGATCTCCTTGTATTGTGATTTCAACACCATTGTGTGGGAATTTAATGCATTGATAGTATGTAGAAGGTACTTCTTGCATTGCATGAATCTAAGGTCTTCCAAGAAGGATATTATAGGTCAGAGGGAGATCAAGGACTTGGAAAACCACATCCTTTACCACAGGGCCAACTCTAATTAGTAAAGTGACTGATCCTTTAGACGAGCATTCCTCTTCATCATATTCCTTTATGGTAATCTTTTTCCTTAGATCAACTACATTTTTAGAGAACCCTAATTTTGTGATTTCTTGGGTACAAATATTAAGACCTGCTCCTCCATCTATCATAACTTGCTTGATCTTAACATTATGCACAAGGATGTCAATGTGTAAAGCTATGCTATGCGGTTGTCAAAGGGATGAATCATCATTTTCAATAAAATTGAGAGTATGAGGAGAGATTATGTGTCCCACCATAGCTTGGAATTGATCTACATGTAGGTTTGTAGGCACTGTAGTAGTAGCAAGCACTTTATCTAGGATAGATTTATGCTCAAGAGATAGGCATAGTAGCTCAAGTATAGAAACTTGCACGGTTATTTTTCCTAAATGTTCTATGAGGTTATATTGTGAAGCTAGTGTAGCGGGTTTTGCATTAGGACCTCTAAGGGTAATTGTGCCTTTGTGGTAACCTTGCAATTAGGTTCTCTACCTTTTATAATGAAAGTTTTACATGATTATCAACCTCACTGATGTTATGTATGGTATAATCATACTTATTAGTAGTATAGTTTACACCATCAGCAAATTCAAGAGCCTTTCCTTTATCCTTGTCATGCTTAGGGAGAGGGTTTTTCAACATCCTGCGATTAGAGTTACTAGAAGGAGTGTGTCTGCCAACTGTTATCTTACCGTCATCAATAAGGTCTTGTATTAGGTGTCAAAGTTTATTGCAACTATTATTCTTATGTCCTTTGTGTCTATGATAGTTGCAAAATTAATCCTCATTCCACCATGGGGGTTTAACTTGTGGATTATATTCTTTCATTTCAGGTAGTGTTATAACATTATTTTCAAGAATTTCTTTTAATCTCGATTCAAGCAATTGTACTAATGGCGTAAAATTTCATTTAGGGAAGCTTCTTTGTTTTTCATTTCCTTTATCTAAAGATGAAGCTTTAAGGTTGTAGATAGGAGATGATTTTTTAGTTTTTTTCATATCAACAACTTTGTCATTGACTACATTCTTGTTCTTTATCCAAAAAGGTTTCTTGTTGTTTGAGCCTAATTTTTTATCTTTTTCATTATTAATTTTAATAGTTCCATCATTGATAAGAGTTTTTTTTTATTCGAAATCCAATTTATATGGCTTCATCAAAGGAATCCAAGCATTAAAGGTGAAGTTCTCTTCCAATTTCTTTGTTCAAATTTTGACAAAAGAGGTCAACCAATTCTTTGTCTAGAATGGTATAAGGTAATCATTTTGTTAAATGTCTCCATATTTATAAAAATTATACAAAATATTCCCCCCTTTTTTTTTTGGTGTTAAAAAGGTTTGTCATGGTCACTTTAAGGTCACAGTTGAAACTATAATTGGAGAAAAATTTATCAACCAGTTCTTGAAAATATTTGATTGTTGGGGGTAATCATGAAAACCATTCTATAGCTTCTCCTCCTAGACTATAAGGGAATAATCTCATAAGGTACATTTCATCAACTACAAATTCCATGGTAGTGGCACAAAATTCTCTTAAGTGGTCTTTAGGATCTCCCTTTCCCTTATATTTTTCAAGTTTTGGTATGTCCCAGTGGTTAGGAAAAGGTGGCATTGGTATGCTTGGATCGAAAGGATAAGGACATATATCTTCAAGGAAGAACTTGTGAGATGATGTTTTACTATTCTTGAGAGTATCCAATTATTGTATCAGTGTTCTAAGTTCATCCAAAATAGGATTTTTTTAGGTGTTGGTTTTGATGTGTTTGAATATTTCTTGTAACCAGGTTGTAGATAAAAGGGTCTATGATCCTTGATTCTTTCATCATTGTTTGTCTTGGGATGTTTAGATTCACTAGATTAGGATTGATCATTCATCATGAGTAATGACATGTAAAAATCATGGGGCATTTTGATTCCTTCATCAGCAAGGGCTTTGAAGTATTGTTGTGGGTTATGTTTGACTACCTCCATAAGAAGTTTAGTGAATCTATTACCATTAAGAGATTTCTTTATAGTGGATTGGGTTATTTCTTCATCCTTAATTTCACTTGTTTCACTAGTTGCAACACTAATGTGATCTTCCCCATCAAAGTCTTTTCCCTAAGGATTCCCTTCTTCTTGAAACATGTGTACTCTTGTTCTAGGGGTCATAGGTGATTGTTTTGATTTTCAACCCAAGATAATGTATGAGACCTAAGACTAGGATAGAATTAAAAGGATATGATTCTAAGATGGGATATGAAAATGGTATGGTATGGCAAGATAAGAATGCAAGGGCTCAAAGGAAACTCTAGGTCTGAAGTTGGTTATGATGTAAAGGCTTTACTTCTGTTATGATGGATAGACACAAGGACCAATGATCAAGAGAGGGTATGTAGGAGATGATGGAATCTAAAAGGATTTCCCTACTCAAGGATAATGGTATGTTCCCTAACTCAAGGATGATGAACCTCAAGTGATGCAGGTGATAGATAGCCAATTGTTTGATTTCAAGACCAAGGAAGAGTAGCCTAGGTGCAAGCTAAAGGTTTTGTTTGAGAAATAATGGATATACAAAGGTGGATGCTATGAAAGGACTAGGTGGAATGCAAGGATTGAAAGATCAAAACTGGAGGATGATGGCCCCGAGAAATCTAAGTGATAGGTTCATTTTGGATGTTTTTGGGTGTTTGACCTTTTAGGGTTTGCAAAGCTTGAGATGTTGCAAATTACTAGGCATGATGTTTGTTTTGAGGTCTATTTTTGAACACACACACAAGACATAGAAGACAAAATGTTTGATTTTAACAATACAAGCACAAATCCTAAGGCTAGCAAGGCCTATATTCATTGGATTCCACGTGGGTTTCCCCAACCACACTTATTCTTAGCAGGTGACTTAGAAGCTTCGCCACAATCACTCCCCTCCATGACACTCACTTCTTGGGTCAACCAAGCTTCAAGCCCTCATGAATCTCCCTTGACAGACTCTTCACCTCTACTAAGAACTGTGAGAATGTGGATGCCTTGGCAACGACCATTGCTGCACAAACAAATAGAAGGGATTTTATCTTCTAAAATAAGAGGGTTCTACTTGGGGACATGGCACCTCGTGAGCGTACAACAAGCAACTTAAGGCTTTAATCACTCTACTAGGGGCTCTTATACCTTGAAAAGAAAAGATAGGTACCTGGTTTTGAATGACACTACATGGCTAAGGCCTACATACCATAAGGACTTGACAGTTTAGACTCATCCTTTTATATAGTATCCTGAGCGAAAAAATAGTTGGATTCATTCTCTCTTGCGAGGTAGGTCCCTCTAAGGTATAAACACAAAAATAGACAGGTCTAGTTTATGATCACCAAGTTTGCACAAGGTGAGAGCATACTCCCTGCCATCCCTTCAATCATAGAAAACAATATTCATTGACCCCTTAGTTAAGCTTATGTGAGAGAATACAATTGTTCATTTTAAAAACACCAATTGAAATGTTTTCTAAATCTAAAAGGCAATCAGTTTCAAAATCAAGTCTTCGACGAACGCCTTGCATCAAAATTTAATTATTAATTCCATGCCTCCTTTCTTTGACAAGCGTATGTTTTGATTTCAAGTCTCTATCAAACAAAACTGCAAGGGAAACCAAACTAACTAAATTAACCTCAAAATTAAAAAAAAACTAAACTAAAAGAAAAATTAACATTTACTCTAAAGTCCAATTAATCTAATTTATAAAAAAAACTAACTAAAAAAAAATCTAAAGTAAAAACTAGACTAAGAAATATAAATTAAAACTAAATTATAAAACTTCTAAATCTAAACTAAACTAGATTAGAAATTTTAAAAACTAAACTAAACTAAATTAGAAATTTTAAAATCTAAACTAAATTAACAACTAAAAATCTGATTAAATTAGCAATTTAAAAATCTAAACTACATTAAAAGAGTAGAAACTAAACTTAAATTAGAAAGAGCAAAACTAAATTAGAAATTTTAATCTAATCTAAAAAAGTAAAAACTAAATTAGAAATTTAAAACTTAACTAAATTAAAAAATAAAAAACTAATCTAAATTATAAATTTAAACTAAATTAAAAAAAAAATGAAAACTAATATAAATTAGAAATTTAAAAACTAAACTAGATTAAAAATCAAATCTATACTAAATTAGAAACTTAAATTTAAAATCTAAATTAGAATCTAAACTAAATTGAATCTAAATTAAATTAGTAACTTTTAATTTAAAACTTAAATGTAAATTTAAAAACTTCAATCTTAACTAAATAATAAATAAAACATTTCAAACAATATTGTTGTTTATCACTACTCCAGCAAGCTTGATTCAGTGGACTTGATCATGGTGAGGTTATGTGAAAGCAAATAAAATTTTTTGTACAAAAACAAAATAAATTTGTTGTGCAAAGCTTGTTTATTCAAAGACCATTAAATATTTCCTACAAACAAAGTGTTAAACCTGCAACAAATTAACTCATGACATCAAAACTTCTATCAAGTGAAAATAAAGCAATAGAAAAACTAGGGAAAGGTCCCATTGGGCATGCCAAATGTTGGCGAAGGAAATGGGTATCCAAATTTGAAGATTTATATTTGTTCGAACATCACACAATGGAGTATTTTCCCACCTACACACACATGCAAATAAAATAAACTAACTAAACATAAATGCATGCAAATGGAGTTTTGCCTTCATTGCCCTCCTATCATCCAAGATCTTGTGTTATTGAATAAATTTTCTCTCAGAGCACTATGCACAAGAGGATATGGTGAATGGAGATTAAAAGATTGAGTACAAATGATATGAAATATCAAAATGAAGCATGATAAAACTATAATGCTAACATGCAAATAAAGTAAGATGAAATAGATGCAAAGCAAAGAGTGCAAACAAAGAGTATTCAAAATGGATGTGAAGATAACTAAAATGCAAAGAATGTAGATGTTGGATGATTGAGAAATGAGAGAGGGAAAGGTTTAAATAGATCTCCTCAAGGGTGGATCCAATATTAGGGCGAATGTGGAATAAAATGAAATGCATGCAAAATGGTAAATGAAGGAAATATGCAAATGGATATTAATAAAATATGAAAATATATAAATGTATGGATATTTTAATGATCATATGAATAAATAAATGATAACGGATTAATTATTATGTAAATGCAAAAGTTTATGAATATAGATGAATGATTATGGATAAATAATATTTTAATGATTATATATTTATAAATGATTTAATGAAATGGATAAATATTTATAAAATGGTTATGCATGAAATATAAATATGAGATGAATATAAAATGGATAATGATACTAATAATGGATCCGCATATTGATAAAAAAATTAATATTATTAGAGGAAATGTTAATGTGTCTATAGGAGCACATTGTTGTTTTCCATCCACAAGTCATACATGAGTTAGATGATCGATCTCCCTATGTATTTTGATACGTTGGGACCATTACACAGATGCATGTGGGAGATACTAGATATTGGAGGCATGCAATTGATACACTTGTGTAGTATATTTGGAGTCGTACATGGACTGTGCGCAATGGAAAGATGAGGATCGACACTTGCCTTTTTGTCATTAGACATGTTATCTTATTGGGAGGATTGTTTCCACTATTCACATCATTGAGAGACACCTTCCAGATAGAGTGCTCCAACAGTTTGGTGAAGTTCAAGATGATCCATTTGGGCAAGCCAAGTTCATCAAATATTCGAGGGAGGTTACTATATGGGGCCCCCAGATTCTTGTAGTGATAGCAGAGGCAAATATTGATGCACTATAGCCAGTGTAGTGGGCATGGAGCAGTGGTCCAATAGATGTTGGTATGATAGTAGCTTATGATACTTGGTGGACAGAGCATAGAATCATGCCATACACAGATCCTAATTAGCCACTACTTGTAGAGTGCCAAGGTACAGGCCCACGGGGTCAGTGTGGTGGCAGAGGAGGTGGTCGCAGTGGTCGAGGCGGTAGAGATAGAGATGATGATGGTAGAGGAGGAGGTGGCAAGGGTGGTCGACGAGGTCAACAAGGAAATAGGAGTTGAGGTAGAGTACTATCACCCATTCGTGAGGGTGAGGTAGAGGGAGAGGATGTAGCCATGGGGGAAGCAGGTGGAGAGGAGGAGGCCATTGGTGAGGAGACGGTCGAGGAGGAGGTCATTGGAGAGGAGGAAATTGGGGAGGAGGTCAGGGGATAGGAGGAGGAGTTGGATTCCTTTGATCTATTATGGGAAGGCTACTAGCATGTAGAGGACTTCCCCAAGGAGGGTATGGGAGATGAGGAGAGAGAGCTCTTAGACTAGATTGTGGAGGAGTGGGATGTAGATGAGCGGGAGAGACCACCACGGGAGGAAGAGGGTCCCATAGATTAGTGGTTGGTTGATTTGCAGGCTCGTGTAGAGGCCTTGGAGGAGCAGGTTAGAGCAATGTCCATAGAGAGAGATGAGATGCAACTGGAGAGGGACAATGCATACCTAGAGAGAGATCAAGCAGTGGCACGAAGGAAAGAGACAAAGTAGAGGTTCATAGAGTTCACCGCACTTTGCACTAGACTGGTTGCACATATGGCTCGAGAGTTGGTCAGGGTTAACAATCAAGAGAGATATTATAGGGATTTGTATGAGCAGGAGGTACCTCCTAAGAGGTGAGCTCCTAGTGCTTCCCTAACACTCAGCAATAGATCACGCAGTCAGTAGTCTCACAATAGATCTCAGAGCAGTGGAGGTGTTGTAGGACCTCACAGGACAAGACCATATGATAGGCCTCCATCTGTACAACAATTGTCAGGCTCTCCTCATCAGTCACCTCCTCATTCTCCTCATCAGAGTAGTGGGAGTTTAGCCTAGAGACATGTTTATGTATTTTTGGACACTGTATTATGATTATAGAGCCTGTGAGCTTCATTTTTTATATACATTTTGGATATTATACTATGACACATTTATATATATATAAGATTCATTTTTTAGAATGATTATATGATGTGTTTATTTATGATGTGTTGATTCCTTTATGATTCATTCTTATGTGATGATGATGATGTATGATTTTATGATTCATGTTTATGTGATGATGATGATGTATGATTGTTAATTATGATTGATTTATGATGAAATGGATGCATATGAGTTATGATATATAGTTATCATGTTATACATTGTGTTATGAAATGTATATGAAAATGATTTGATGTTTTGATTTACTTATGCAAAATGGATCTGGATGTAAAATATGTGTTATTGTAATATTGTAATGAATGCAGGTGATTTTGTGTGTCACAATACACCATCAAGATGCGATGGAAGAAGAGTGTTAGCAGTAAGATGATTTATGTTAGCATGAAAGATAGATATGTCATAAATTTGTTATTATACTAAGCCTTTGCATTTTAATCATCATTGGGTGGTTTATTGCAATGGACAAGAAACATCATGATATTAGATAGACCAATGGTGTGCAATGACATGCATTTTCTAAAAACAAACAATTGCAGACAAGGTCGTGACTCATACTTAGGAACCCAATTGTTCCCAGTCTTTTTGTCTAGACAAACCACAAACAACAATCCATAGAAAATGTGTCATGGAATGTCGTTGCTCCTCTAAATCCTATTGCTAGGACCTCCTTGAGGTGGCTAGTGACATGATAGCTTGAAAAGATAATACAATCATCATGATACATCGTTTCTCCTCTAAATCCTATTGTCAAGACATCCTTGAGGTGGCTAGTAACATGACAATTTCAAAAAGATAAGACAATCAGTGAAAAAGCAAGATATTCTCATGTAACTTTGTCGCTCCTCTAAATCCGTCATAGGACATCATCGAGGTGGCTCGTTACATGGTTATATCAAATCATTGAAAAATAAATGAAATTTTTTTGTCAAGACATGTGTATCAGATCTTTGTTTATTTTCCAAGGTTGACTTGGTGATGACAAGGTTGACTGGTCACCCTTTTAGGAAGGACACATCCTAAAGAAGATTGAAATGTAAAATTTGATTATTTCCAAGGTCTGGATTTAGGAAGGATACATCCTGGATAGATGAAATAACATGGCCTAACATCAAGAAGGACACATCTTGAAGACCTGACAATTGACAAGAAAGAGTCCGACGTCAAGAAGGACTCATCTTGAAGGCTCTTAAATGACTAATTTGATAGATTAGATATTGATTTAGGAAATACCTATCTTGAATAAATTGGTTGAAAAAAAAGAGTCTAACATCAAGGACACATCTTGAAGACTCTTAAATGATTGATTTAATAGATTAGATTTTGATTCACCAAAGACATATCCTAAATGAATTGGTTGACAGAAAAGAGTTTGATGTCAAGAAGGACACATCTTGAAGACTCTTAAATGATTGCTTTAATAGATTTGATGTTGATTTGGATTGATTTGATTGTGTGTCATTTGTGACCTTGTGTTCGAGTCATTCATTGTATGACCATGTGATATGAACAATATGGAAAAAACCTAAGAGGACTAACATCTAAGGCCTCGAGGGTTATTTAGCCTTGCCTACATTGTACACACAGAGACCATGTAGTTTGACCGAACTCTGACTGACAGGAATAACTGAAAAAGATTTTTTTATTCTAAAGATATATGACCTGTGTGATAGTGAATGTGATGAACCCTAGTGGACTGACCTAGTGCGGCCTCAGGGGCTCATCAATTGATGGCCTTGCCTACATTATACATGTAGAGACCTTGTAGTTCGACATTACCAATGACTTTTTCTTATTGACTAAGGATTTAGTCATGACTTTATTTTGAAAAACCTAAAAAGAATGACCTAATGCCTTGGGGAATATCGGAAAATGGCCTTTCCTATGTCTAGTCGCAGAGAAAAAATGTAGTTTGACTTTGAAAAAGACAAACATGACAGATGTTGACTTTGTTTTTGTAGTTTTCTGATTATTTGGATTTGTTTTGGAATTTTGACATTGTTTTAATCTTTTTGTATTTTCGCAAGTGTGGTAGGTCCTACAGATCTAGAGGTTTATTTTGTCAAGAATGGGTGTTAGGTATTTTCCCCTAGTCAAGTACTATGTGGGATGGGATGGTAAGAATGATTACACAGTATATTGTGAGCGTCAACCAATCTCTTGCTATAGGACTAGCAAATACTCTCCTGTGGGTGTTGCAAAATGAAGATGGGATAGTTATATTAACATGGGTGAAGGTGGAAAGACCCTACGAAGTGATAATAGTTGCCATAGTTGCCATTGCATCTGCTGCTCTATTGTTGGTTCTTGGTACTTGCTCGAATGTGATGTCAACAAAAGATTCCTTGAGATTTTCCACCAACCTTTTGTATGGAGTTAGCTTATCATCCTTTGTTTGGTACTCATTGTTCACTTGATTTATGATAAGCTGTGAATCTCCATATGCCTTCAATGTCATAATGTTCCACTGTACTGCTATCCTGAGACCTATAGTTAAAGCCTCGTATTCTCCAATGTTGTTGGTACAAGGGAATGCTGGTTTGTATGATCTTGGTATACAATCCCCTTGTGGGGTGATGAAGAAGATACCAGCTCCTGACCCATGTTGTGTGTAGGATCCATCAAAGTATAGTTTCCAATGAGTAGCTATGTCAATGTTGAAAATGGATTCATCTGGAAATTCTGAAACAAGTGGGTTCTCTGCATAGATAGGTGCGTCTGCCAGTTGGTCTGCAATGACCTATCCCTTGATTGCCTTGCGCTCCACATACTCAATGTCATATTCTGATAATATCATTACCCACTTAGCCATTCTTCCCGTAAGCATTGCCTTTGAAAGAAGATACTTTAAGGGATCAATTTTAGCTATGAGTTTGATCTTGTGTGCCAACATGTAGTGTCTGAATTTTTGGGATGCAAACACCACTGCTAGGCAAGCTTTTTCAATGAATGTATAGTTTAACTCATGGCCCACCATTGTACGGCTGATGTAGTAGATGGCTCTTTCTATTCCATTTTCATCATGTTGTGCTAGGAGAGCACCAAGGGCTGCTGCAGTTGCTGAGATATAAAGGATCAATGGTTTGTTCTGAATTGGAGGCCTTAGTACTGGAGGTGTTAACAGATATTCCTTGATTTTGTTGAAGGCTTGTTCACATTTGTCATCCCATTTGTACGTTACCCCCTTGTGGAGTAAGTGAGAGTAAGGGATTTGTTTGTCTGCTAATTGTGCTATGAACCTGCGAATTGACTGAAGCCTGCCTTGGAGACCTCTCAGTTGTTTCAATGTCCTAGGAGCTTCCATTTCAAGTATTGCTTTCACCTTTGCCGGATCAATCTCAATGCCTCTCATTGACACTATGTAGCCCAACAGCTTTCCTGATTGTACGCCAAAGACACACTTCTTGGGATTCAAACGAACCTTGTATTCTTCTAGTCTGTCAAAGATAGCACTCAAGACCGATATATGATCCTTCCTCTTTTTGGATTTTCCCAGGATGTCATCGACATAGTCCTCAACTATTTTGTGGATCATGTCATGAAATATTAGTGTCATGGCCCTTTGGTATGTGGCCCTAGCGTTCTTTAAGCCAAATGGCATTATGTTCCAGCAGTATGTGCCCCAAGGACAAGTGAAAGATGTTTTATGTTGGTCTTCCTCTGCAATTCTTATCTGATTATAGCCTGAAAATCCATCCATCAAGGAAAGCATCTCATGCCCCGCGGTCATGTCTACAATCATATCAATGTTAGGCAACGGAAAATCATCTTTTGGGCAAGCCTTGTTCAAGTCCCTAAAGTCCGTACAGATTCTTATGCCCCCAGTTGGTTTTGAAACCGGTACTAGATTGGAGACCCACTCAGGGTAGGCGATCGTTCGTATGAATCCCACATCTAGTAGTTTCTGGAGTTCCATCTTGACTAATAGAGCAATCTGTGGGTGCATCTTTCTCAACTTCTGTTTTACAGGTTTAGCTTCAGGATAGACTGCCAAGTGATGAACCACTACCTCTGGATCCAATCCTGGCATATCAGCATAGGTCCACGCAAAATTTATCTTCCTCTCCTTTAAGAAGGTAGCCAACTCCTCCTGTTCTTTGCATAATAATGACTCAAGCGTAGAATGTAATATGAGGATTTTCTTGTGTTCCCAGATTGATGGGGTTGCACTTTTCTGCTAGCATAGCTGACTTTTCTTGGTGTATAGCTGTAAGAGGAAGATTGAATCCCCCATCCTCAGGCGCCTCAGAGAGGTTTTCACCATTGGATGCGTCCTTTCTTTTTACTTTTTTAGAGTCGGAGAGTGCCACAAGGTGGTTTTCACTCAAGGACTTGGAGATTATTCTCAATTTTTTATTTTTGCGACTGAGGGATTCAATCGTTTCTCCATAGTATGCATGTGTATCCAGCTCTATGATAAAACCTGCCTTATGATCCCCACATGGAATGTCATCCCTAAGTCCCATGAATTCTGAGAGCGCCTCATCGTTTTCAAACATGTCAAGAATTGGTGGTCCTCGTTGGTCGTAATCAATCAGTTGGGGATAGACTAATCGGATTTCATTGCTTTGGTTTTCAGACTCATAAGACAAGGTGCTAATCATAAGGACATTAGTATCCTCAAACAACAAAGGTAATCCTATTTCTGGTGACTCAGTTAAATCAGTGGGCATTCCTAAAGTCATGGAGGATTTTGGAGTAGCTACAGATTCCTGAGGAGGCATTCGGTTCTGTCTACCATGGGCACCTCGACCAAGTATAGTTACCTTAGGAGTAGGATGACCAATGCCAAGATTTTTTATTTGCTTCTCAGGTATAATGGGTATTACACGCCCGTTATTATCTTGGCCTAACCCTTGGTTCCGGTTATAGCCCATCAAGAGCATCATCTTCATACCTTTGTTTCGTTCATCCATAGGCAATTCAACTGCCGGTATATCATCTCGATAAAGGAGATGAGATAGGTCCCCCTCTAATGTTTCCTGACCAAGATCTCCTGCACTTGTGAAGGTAGGGTTTCGTTCATAGGAGCCTTGAGATGTTGAAGCTTCTTGTGATTGTGGTCGTCCTCTTGATCTAGGAGATTGTGGTAGCTCTCCTACTACAAAAGCATTCTTAGGCATTGAATAGTTTCCACAACCATCATCTTGTATTATGACTTTGATATCAGAAAAGGCGGGGATGGCGGGGGTGGAGGGTGTCTCTGTCACAGAAGTGAGAGTGGCGGGATCCACGTAAGGTGTTGATGGGCCTTCATCGTTCTTGGGTACTTGCGGGATCTTGTAGTATTTTGCCTCTAGATTTTTGCAGTAGGCAAATGGCTCAGGATCTCCATGGATAGTAACCTCTTGACCTTCATGTGTGAATTTCACACATTGATGAAAGGTTGAAGCTACAGCTTGCATTGCATGTATCCATGGTCGCCCTAGGAGAATGTTGTATGGTAAATCGAGGTCCAAGACCTGACAGTTGGTTTGCATGATGGCGGGTCCAACCTGGACAGGAAGCTGAATGGTGCCTTGGGATACCCTTTCCTGGTCATCGTATGCTCTTATTGTGATGCCTTTTCCTTTGTCAATTGAATCCTCTGAAATGTTCAAATTCTTTAGAAGCTTTAAGGAGCAAATATTTAAGCCTGCACCTCCATCCACCAAGACTCTCTTGACTTTCTTTTTATTTACGTACACCTCCAGATGAAGTGCACGGTTGTGAGATGGTTGTGTGGGGAAGTCTTGTTCAGAAAATGTAAGAATGTTAGGTGTGGTGATACTTGCGACCATAGCTTGGAATTGTTCTGTATCTAGATCTGCGGGGACAGTAGATGACGCCAAAGCTTCTTCTAGAATCTTTTTGTGTGCAGATGAGATTTTGAGTAACTCCATGATGGAGATATGTGCAGGGGTTCTTTTCAATTGATCCAAGACATTATAGCCACTAGGGTTAGACCTTGGATTGGATGTGGAATTTCTGCTTGGTTGGGATGGTGCTGCAATGGTAACCTTTCCACCTCTTGTGGTGACTCCACAATCGGCTTGGGCCCCTTTGATGGTGATGACTCCACAAAACTCATCTAAACAAGCAACAACACCCTCGTATGTGTGGTTGACATTTTTATAAGCCCCTTTTCCTTTGTCTTGATCTTTGTTTCCTTTGTTGCCATGATTCGGCATCGGATTCGTGTAAATCTTGAGATCTTTGTTTCCTGATGGTGCTTCCACATCTATGATTTTGTCATCTATGAGGTCTTGAATTAAATTTTTGAGCCTCATGCAGTTGTTTGTCGTGTGTCCCTTGAGTTTGTGGAAGTCGCAAAGATAATTCTCATTATACCATGGTGGCTTGACCGATGGTTCTTGATAATTATTATGTGTAGGGACCGTTATCAATTTTTCATCTACCAATCTTTTCATGATTGCTTCAGCAGGTTCCCCAAGGAGTGTGTATTTTCGTTTGGGGAAGAACTTGTTTCGCTGTGGTCCTCCCTGATTATCAATGTTGTTTGTGTTTTGGTTATGGGATGGTTGGACCACAGTATTGACTTGTCGATTGCTTTGATTGGTATTTTGGTGTTGTTGTTGTTGGGATGGTGGATTGTTCTTCCGTGGGGCACTAATGACAACCTTGGCGTCAACGACACCATCGTTGGTTACATTACGATTCTTTGCCCATGTTCGTGGTTTGTCATGATAATTGGATGATGAGCGGCCTTCTTGATATGATGAAGTTTCTCCCTGTGTGGCAAGGGCTCGTTCGATATTGAGCGCCCTAGGGATCAACTGGTCGTAAGTGGTGATGTTTTGCACTTTGAGGTGGAAGGCCAAGGGCCCATCAAGATTCACAATGATAGTTCCCACTTGTTGCTCTTCAGGCATGGACCACTTGCTTTGATTAGCTTTGGATCGCCATCGTTGTAAGAAAGCACCGAATGATTCATTTTTCCCTTGTTTGAGAGATGATAATTCCTGTAAGCTAACCTCCATGGGAGTGTTGAAGGAATAATTATGTATGAAGGCATCTATGATTTCCTAGAATTTTTTGATTCCAGAAAGTCGAGAAAACCAATCAATAGCGTTTCCAGCCAAGCTTCTTGGGAATAATCTCATCAAGTACGTTTCGTCGTAAGCCACCTCCATGCAATGTACTTGGAATTCCCTGATGTGATCTTCAGGGTTACCCGTTCCGCGATATTTGTCAAATTTAGGGATCTCAAACCCTTTTGGGAACGGTTTCATTTCTACGCTCCTATCAAATGGATAAGGGCATAGGTTTTTTTGTGGTTTTGGTGTCCTTCCTGATTGAAGGTCAAGCACTTGTTGTGACAGAAATTTTATTTGTGCGGTGACATCCAATTATGGATCAGGAGGTGGAATGAAGGTGTTATTGGGGGGTGGAGTGGGTGTTTGAATGGGTGGAATGTTTGCTTGTTGTGCCATGTATGCTTTCAACAACGCTTGTTGTTGATCTTGCTGTTGTTGTGCTTGCTGTTGTTGGTCCAACAATGCTTGTTGTTGATCAGCTAGGGCTTGCTATGCTACTTCTTGTTGCTCTTGGTATTGCTCTAATGCTTGCTGATATGCGAGTTGTTGGGCTGCTTGTTGTTGTGCGAAGTATTGTGCTTGTGCTTGCACTCATGCTTGGGCATCTTGGGCATCTTTTGCAGCTTGTGCGGCTTGTGCAGCTTGTGTAGCTCGTTGTTGTTGTTGCAACAAAGCTTGGGCTTGTTGTGCTTGTTGTGCTTGTTGTTGTAGCGATGTTTGAGCTTGATTTTGCTATGAAGCTTGAGAAGTGTGCGTGGCTATAGGCGCTTGCTGAATTGTTTGATATTGTTGGAGCAATTGTTGGTATGCTTTGAATGTAGCATTGTAATGGCTTACTTGGCTTGGTCGCAATGGTGGTGGTGGTGGGATTGGAATTGTGTTGGATGGAGTGGTGAGAGTTTGAGATGCGCTTAGAGCGATGGTGGTGGTGGGAGGTTGCGATGTAAGGGGTGTGATGGGGGTAGTGGAAGTTTGAGGTATAGTGGATGTAGTGGTTGGAGTGAATGTGGTGATAGGTGCATTTGGGATGGGTGAAGTGATAGGAATGGTGGGACTAGGTGAAGTGGTAGGAATGGTAGAGATGAGCGAAATAGTGGGTCTTTGAGAGACCATATTTTGATTAGCTATCATGCGTTGGTTTGATGTGGATGGTGTGTTTGAAAGATGTGATGTACCCCCTTGGTTGGATGAATTAATTTGGATGGGGCGATTTATGTTAGGGAAAGGTGGAAATTTAGGTAAAGGGGAGATCCCTAAACCAAAATATGGTGTTGACGTGGTGGGAGGTGTGAATGGTTTGAATGGTGGAAAATTTTCTTGTGCAAATGAAGAGACAAATCCGTAGGGTCTCTCTATTTCGGATGAGCTTGCTTGTACCAAAGGTCTAGACACTTGTGTGTCAAGAGAAAATGATGAGGTGGTATGGCAAGGAACCTCAGATGTATCGATAAATCCAAGTGGGTTGTAAAGTGGATTTTGATGAGTGTTGAAGAGGGTATCATCCTCATTGATAGTTGGTTCTATGGTGGTAATGGAGGTGGTCAATTGTGGAAGGGTGTTTTGGTCATTTGGTACAAGAAGCACATCCTCAACAGTGTTGAGAATTGATGGATTTATTTTAGTCATTGCGCGAAGAAACTTTTGTAGTTTTGGTTGTTTGAGCATCTCAAGAACTTCTTCCTCACTTAGTTCTATTGGTGTGATGTCTTCCACCAAGACCTCTTTTTGTGGATCGTGTGTAGTGATAGTGAGGTCTGGAAGTGGTGTGTTTTGGATTTCTGGAATGTTTTGGCTTAGATCACTTGTGGTTGATGTTTCTTGATTTAACTCCATGTTCCTCTTGTGTTGTGATCTTGTTTGAACCATAAAAGAGCAAACTAGGATGTGTAAAAGATCAAAGATGTGAAGATGAAAGGTGTATGATATATGGGTGAGAATGGAAGTTTTGAATTTGTATTGAAAATCTTGATGTGATGCTAGGTACTTTGGGTTTGCTTTGATTGATGTTTAGACTTTGAATTCTGTCTTTTGAATGTTGATGTTTGAGCAAGAGATATCCCCAAGATGTTTGGATGATGATCTAAAAAAGATAACTAATGCTCATAAAGGATAATTTGATTTAGGAGTGAGAATAGGATGTGTCTACTCACAAGCTAACCAAAAGATAATCCAAATTAGTGATGGGAGAAGGATGCATCTATCCACCATTAATTTGAACAAAGTGATAATTCAACTAAGCATGTGCAAAAGGATTCATTCACACACACTTGAGTTGAACAAGTTTGATGTTTGATGTTTGAAGAATTCAAAGTCTCATGTTTGAAAGGTTTTGATGTCTACCAAAGGAGCCTAGCATAGTTGTGTCAAGATTTTCTCAAAATGTTGGTGAGATGTTTATGGTTGATGATGTTTTTGATGGATGAATGTTTGTTTTGATCTTAGAATGACCCTAGTTTAGACTTTTGTTTAACAAGACCAAGGTATTGAAGAACATGTTATGCCCTAAGCAAGGTATCCAATCCCTTGAAACAATCTTGGATTTTGTGTGTAGTAAAATGAATATAAAGTGGGGTTGTCTCTTGAAGCATGTCTATAGAAATTAGCCAACAACTTTTCTCTAAAATCATATAACCTTTTGAGTCTTTGTTGATGTTGTTTTGGGCTAAGTTTCCTTTTCTTGGGTTTTTGTATCTTGATCTTGTGAGAAATCATTGAAAAGACATGTGTGGGGCTCAATTGCTTATCTTTGCTTTTAATGACTTCTTTTTACCAAATACACTTTCTTGATTATGTTTCAAACTAAAGATGTCCTATGTCAAAATTCCTTTTCTTCCCACAAAGTGTTGTGTGGGAGTTCCAAGAAATTGAGGCAAAGGGATTTCCTAAGTTAACCCTAGTTAGAGCAAATGACGATATAAATTCAAGTGCTGAGAAACCTCTAAGGACATAATCCCAAGGGAAATCAACAACACTTAATTTTTTCAAAAAGGTATTTGCTCTATCAAAAGGGGTTTGAAATTTGCATGATCATGTTTAAGTGTTTGTTTTCCAATGTTTATGAACAAGCATGCGTTTTTGTAACCCAAAAGCATGTACAATCCTATGGATGTGTAAGACAATATTTGTTGGATTCCCACTTGGACAAGTCCAGCTACGCTTATCTCTAGCGGATGGTTAGATGCTTGACCCCACTGGCTCCCCTCCACCGCTCATTAATGTCAATCGGGGCAGCCAAGCATCAACACCCATTAAACTCCCATGGCATTCTTTCCATCTCTACTAGAAGACCGTAAGAGTGTGGGGTGGCTTCAGAATGACCGTTCTTGCACCAACAAATAGATTAAGGATTTTGGCATATTCTAGCACATGGGTTCTAGTAAGGACTTTCTGTTCGTAGGAGTTAACCCAACGTGGCAAGAGTCCCCTTTCGGATCCATCTTGTCGGAGTCAACCGCATGATATTGGTGTTTCTTCCAATATCCACATTTATATCCCGGCTGGAAATACTCTTGGCTTTAGAGTGTTACCGGTTGAGCCGTTCCCTTGGGTGATTACTTTTTCCCACAAGGCGGGCCCTCTAAGATAAACAAAAGCGAATGAAGAACAATATTCGTAACTCGATCAATCCTTGTAGGCAACAAGGAGAGAGAATGTACGCAACAAAGTCCCCACTCACACTCGCACAATAGTTTGTTCAATTTTAAGCCCAAATCGAAGTGTGGAGGTGATTGCTTTATCTCAACCCAAAGTCATGGAAAAGACCTTTTGATTCTCAAGATCGCTATAAAGCGCGAGAGAAGCGCATACGTCCTTTTCCAATGGCTTTAGTCTAAGTAAGCCCTCACAAACAAACAAAACTACACTTGTTCTTTTTAAACCCTCAAAGCAATGATGATTTCGTTTTAAAGCACCAAATGAAGTGTGAGAAATTGCCTTGTTCAATTGTTAATCCAATAAACCAAATCTAGTAAGTTGTGATCCTAAAGTTCATTTTAGCCTTTGCAAGAAATGAAAAAGGTTCTTTTTAAGCCCAATTGAAAACTAGTGTCCTAAGAAGGAGAAGGATGACAAATTCTTTGAAGAAGTGTTAAACAAACACTTAAGTGTTAAAAAACACTTTGATTAGACAAAATATCCTCCCCATGCTCCTCTTTCTTTTGATTTTGATCTTCAACCAGGCGCGCTATAACAGCCTTCCGCACAGCGTGCTATAACAGTGACCAGGCGCGCTATACATAGTGACCCAGCTGACCGCCGGCGCGCTATAAAAGTTAAAGCGCGCTAAAACGGGGATTTATGAACAAAACTGTAAAAAATGGCAATTTTTTTTTTAAAACATGTTAGAATCTATTGATCAGCCCTCCTTCTAGCGCCAATATGTGAACCATGATCCTAATACCTGCAAAACACAACAAACAAACACATTAAAAGATTGAAATGCAAGTTAGAAACATGATTCCTCAAGAAATCCATTTATCAATGCTCTAAATAGGAAAATGAAAGCAATACAATGAGAAATCAACAAAAGAGATTAAATCCTATGAAAGCAATGTAAATTCTTGATCTCTTGAGGGAGTTGGTGCCAATTTGATGTGAAAATTGGCCCTTTCCCAACTCCAATGCTAGCTTTGATGATTTGATGAAGATTGTGATCCACTTTGATGAAGATTGATGAATGCTCCAAGCTAAAATCTGCAAAAAACCTAGCTATGATTCAATGAGATGGATGAGAATTGCTAAGTATTTTAGCATGGTAACTTTGCTTGAGATGTGGATGATAAAATAAGGATATGAGTTCTTTATTTATAGAATGCCAAGATGGATGAATGTCCAAAATAGAGCAATGTGGGACTAACATTCATCCAATGGCATGATGCCACTTGTCCAAATGTGATTAGATGAGGAATGAGCAAGTTTTGACAAATGTGCCAATAAATGCATTTTTGAATTTGAATTTTGAGAAAAGACATGTAAGAGGGGGAAAGAAAATTGCATTGAATGCCACTTGGCTCAAGGCAAGGACATGTAAGAAGAAGTAAATGCCTTGTTGGAAGGACTTGTAAGAGAGAGTAAATGACATGTTGGAAGGACATGTCATTCAAATTTTGAATTTGAAATAGAAGAATATTCCTCCAAAAGATGCTTTGTTGAGGGAAAATGAAGATTTAATAAATCAATAAATTGATTTATTTGTGCAAGTGGAGATATCTAGAGAATGCAAGTGGGTGAGATTAGTATTTAATCATGGTTAGATTAAATAAATGATGATTATGTTAGTTTAATGATGATTAGGTGAGTTGACTTATTTTGACTTATATTTTTGGATTAATTTAAATCAAACAAGAGAGGAAATGATTTAATGAGCTTAATTAAATAAACATGTTTTGATTATTTAATTAAAGAGATTGAAGTAAGACTAAATTAAATAAGATTTTAATTTATTCAATTTAATAGATAGACTTTAGAGATTTAATTAAATAAAATTAATTATTTAATTAAAATAGGGATAATTAGATCAGATGAATTGATTTAATTAACAAGGGAAAGTGACTTAATTAGACAAAAATAATTTATTTAATTAAGAGACGAATATTGATGAATTTAATCAGATAAGGGAATTTGATTAAATAGTTAGACCGAGGGATGATTTAGGAAGCAACGAGGTTAGTAGATCAAAGTGTGATATCAATCTATATATTTTCGATGTCTACACCCTGAAATCTTTTTTGTTATTGCTCGCCAAGGCAATGGGAGTTTCAACTATATATACTTCTCTCTGTTTTGAGAGAAGGGTCTAGATTTTGAGAAGAACACTGATTTTAGAAAAGAAACTAGGCCTTTATTATTATTTTTTTATTGCAAAGACTCTCAGACTATGCCAATTGTTTGGACTTTCTATTATTTTATGCTATTTGATTAACTTTAGACTGTGTTGCTATTGTCTAGATATTTTATTTGAGAACTTCTATAAATTGAATTCAAGTTTGTTGGTCTAGATCATGTCTTATGACTCTTCTTGGTAGTAGGAATGTATGCAATGTTATTTTATGTTAATGAATGGATTATATATAATTTAATCATTAGTTTCTACTTTTTTGGGACATTACAAATACTAATCAGGCCCTTAGATCTATGATTTATCATGCCTATTATTAAGTATTGGTGCATCGCCTTAGATTAGACTTTATTTTTATATATTTGTTTCCTTTTCCCTTTCCAAACCCGCATTATAGAAGAAGTTGACTTCTTTAAAAATAAAGAGGTCACTCAGTTTAGTGCAAAAGGTCCCCCATAAACTGAGTTTCCCATAAGACACCATTACCTTGTCAATTTTTGGCATCAACAATTTGTTCTTTTTCTAGCATGCTCAATGGGACAGAGCTTAAATGAATTTTCACTTTAGAAGGGTGTATGAGTCATCATCATATAACTAAATCCCAAACCATAAAAAAATCTAGTTTACTATTACTGCCACTAGGAACAATGCAGGTTGCAAACCAGTTGGTAATAGTTCTGCTTACTCCACTTGTTCCTATAACCATGTTGCTAGGTGCCAATAGAAATTATGTGGAATGGGACGTTGAAAGTTCCCTAGTAGTGCCAGTAGCACCCGCTGTCTGGGCTGCTATCCAAGTCTCAACTATGAAAGCTATATCCAAGTTTATCAGAGATGGCTCAAGAACACTCACAAAATATCTACAAGATGTGGCAAACATGCGTCTGGTGCATGGGATCACCGTGTAGAATGTAGCACTGAGGCTCCTCACTGCATCTTTCAAAGGAAAGGCACTATATTGGTATCAAACATTGCCAACTAGCACTATCCGTAACTGGGATGAGCTCGGAGACCCATTCTATGAGAGGTTTTCAAATGACAGAGATTTCTCCTCACTATAATATCAACTATCTGTCATAAAATGAGCTCCCGAAGAGGCTATCATGGACTTCAATGCCCAATTCCACACAAACTGATAGAGGATCCCTATTGCTATCCACCAGACTCCTGAGTTGGCATTCATATTTTATGTGAAGTCTATCATCCTCGACATTTATATGATGATCAAGTCTTTGGGAGGAGCTACTCTGCCAGATGCTTATAGTGTCACTATTAAAGCCAAGAATCATTTGATAGATTGTGGAAAGTTTCCTCCTCAGCCTATCATGTCGATCTTTCCTGAAATATTGATGTCTGTATAGGAGGTCTCATTGACTAATGCGCCCACACCTCCCTAGTCAATTTACACATATGTAGCAGTGCCACAAAATGTTGCCTCTACATCCAGTTCTTCCAAGGATGAAATGAGCGATCTTAAAGAAATGTTGTGGACTATGGTAAATGGCATAACCACCCTCAAAAAAAACCAATCAATACCTCTAAAGCATGCCTATCAGAATTATCAAGGAGGATGGTCTTCATATCAGTAGAATCAGTACCAAGGTGCCCCCCACACTAATCCACTAGCTCCAACAACCAACCAAATAGTGTTGGTACCTACTCCACTGACAAGCGCTTCACCAAGATCGAGTAGAGAATTGACCATAGGATAGAACAACCTTGTCGAGGATATCAATTTGTGGTGCTGCCCTTACAGAAATGTGCACATGCCCTGAAACTGTCCGTGTGGCAACTTACAACAAAAGGTGGTGGAGCAGCATAGCCAAGGCATGACTTCAGACCACGAAGGTTATGTATATGCCTCACCACAAATGGAGAGTGCAGTTCTTACTACACAAATGCAATGGATGTCCCTAGAACAAAAATTCAACATCGCTCCTAATCATGCACTCTTCTCATGGATGGAAGAGGAAGAGGCGGTGTGCACAAACAATCCTTCTACATCAAAGGCAACACAAGTTCAGTCTAATTATAACACTTGCTCTAAATGAAGGTTTATGGGAGAACCAGTCACATTGCAAAACAAGAGCACCTATGATCAATCTCCTAGCATCACCGTAGTCATGCCACTATTTTAAACAGGGAAAGAAATTGTGATAACAAAAACCAAGGAACAAAAATCCTTGAACCCACCACCATTCAATGTGGTGGAAAAATTAAAGAAATCCTCAACCAATGTGTCCTTGTGGGACATCCTAGCAATCCCAAAGCATAAAACATTGCTTTAAAAGGCTCTCCAAGAAGATGCTAGTTCTAATCTGACACAACAGTTTTCAAAAGAAAAGGTCACAGATCTAACGCCTCAAGCTAAAGTTCTCACAAATAATTCAAAGGAACCCCCTGCGGAAGTTAAAGGTAAGCCGAAACCATTCTTCCTAACTGTTATTGTGGGTGATAAATTGTTGCACAATTCAATGATCAATTTAGGTGTTAGCACCACAGTCATGCCAAAAAAAAATAGTTGAAGCCTTGGGACTTAGCTATGAACCCATGAAAAAGGGATTTATGCAGCTTGAAGCCCGAACAAGGTTGAAATAGTGGGGATCATTAACGATCTTCCCTTAACTCTGTTCGGTTGTCCTAGCATCACCGTGCCTCAAGATATTGTCATCATTGATGTTCCTCCTATGTTTGGTTTTTGCCTATCTCGGGAATTTACTACTAAAATAGGAGGATACTTATCGCTAGATTGTCTGAACCGTGCACGGGACTAAGTTGAAGTTATTTTCTGAGCCACTGCATGCGCACCATGTTACGGATGAAGATATGATCAAATTTCAAGCCACCCATACCTCCATCACTAAAGACAAGTTGTATTGTGCTGAATTGCTAGAGGACAAGGAGGTGACTAGGGATCGAAGTGAAAAGGGTGAGGCTCTTCTAAATGAGTTCATCGACACAAATCATTTTGAAAATTACCATGCCACTAGCTGGGCACATATGGCATTTTTTATGAGGAGCAAGAGATTATGGAGATCACAAAGGATCCTATAAATAGTCTAGCCTCCAAGGTGTGGACGCTATACTTCGATGGGGCAAGATGCAAAGTAGGCGTCAGAGTAGGGATATGTTTGGTATCCCCACAAAATAAAAAAATACTAAGGTCTTTCTACTTCTAGTTCACTTATTCAAACAATGAAACTGAATACAAAGGATTGGTCCAAGGTTTAAGCCTTGTAGAGCGAATGGGCATCAAGCAATTAATGGTGTTCAGAGATTCTGAACTGGTGGTCAACCAAGTCCGGGGAATTTCCATGGCAAGGAATGTCCTTATGAGATCCTATCAACATCAAGTATGGGACCTAGTTGAGGGTTTTGAAGCCTTCAACATCCAGACTGTTCCCTGAGAACAAAATGACGACGCAGATCACATGGCATCAATCAGATCCCAGTTTGATCATGCCTCTAACCTTATACATAACATACACTTTGTATGAGTAATAGTCTAACCAAAAATTCCCGATAATGATCAAAGTTGGCAGGTGTTTGAAAGTGATGAACACATTGCCTCATTCATCCAAAAGTCAGGGGAATTCACCAATCAGCTCCAACCAAAGATCATTGAGGCTTTTGAGGGACAAATCATGCAGCTTAAATCTTACAAGCTTCTGAAAGGATTGATTATTCTTCAAAATCTTTTTGATTGTGATGATGCAAGGAATGATAGAAGGAATTTTGTGGTAGACAAAAGCAACTATATAGATCTTTAGGTCTTAAATGGCAGAAACCTTTGAGTCAGGAAAGATGTCCCGTATCATTATAAAGAAAGGCTCGTCAATTTTTGTGAGAAATATGGAGTAGTGGCCTAGTTCTATGATGACTTGAAGGGATATGATCCTGACATCATCCAACACACAATTGAGTTGGCAAAGGGTGCAAAACTAGTCCGACAAAAGTAGAGGCCAGTGAACCCCAAAATTGAAGCACTAATGGCACAAGAGCTAACAAAGCTAATCAAGTCACATATTGTCTTCTTAATCAAGCATAGCACATGGGTATCCAACTTGGTCCTGGTCTGAAAGAAGAATGGAGATATCCTCTTTTGTGTGAACTTCTGAGACCTAAATAGAACATCCTTGAAGGATCATTATTCGCTGCCTTGTATGGATTCAATCCTGCAAACAATAGTAGGATCAGAAATGCTTTCCCTGCTTGATGGCTTCTCCGGTTATAATCATATTCAAGTTAAAGAAGAGGATCAACACAATATTATGTTCACTAAAAAGTGGGGAACATTCGCATATGCTAAAATGCCTTTTGGTTTATCCAACACAGGGGAAACATTCCAAAGTGAAATGGACATCGCTTTCAGTGAGCTAATCAATAAGATTATCCTAATTTATTTGGATAATCTTATTGTGTTTTCTAAGTCTAAGGATGACATTTTGATCAGTTAGAAATGGTTTTTCAGAAATGCTAGGAGTTCGGGGTTTCCCTGAATCCAAAAAAATGTGTATTCAGAGTGTCACAAGGCAAACTATTGGGACACATGGTGTCTAAAGAAGGAGTTTCAATCGACCTCGAGCTGGTGAAATCCATCAAGGAACTCCCCCTTCCGGTTAACAAGAAAGGTGTTCAATCCTTCCTAAGAAAGGTAAATTTTGTTAGCAAGTTTATTTCTGACTTTGCGGGAATAATTAAGCCAATCACCTTGATGCTTAAAAAGGATCAAGCATTTAAGTGGATGAAGGAAGGTAGAGAATCCTTTGAAAAAGTTAAGGATGTTATTTCCTCAGCTCTGGTACTGATTAATCCAGACTTATCTAAGGACTTTATAGTATATGTATTCAGTAGAAAGTCCAATATTGCTACTATCTTGACTCAAAAGGATAATGAAGGAAAAGGAGAACATTTGGTGGCATTCTACTCCCAAACCCTGAAGGAATATGAACGAACTATAAATTCATCAAAAAGAAAGCCTTTCCAATAGTAAAGGGACTTACACAAAATTTCCATCTAATTTCCTACAACAAAGTGATTGTCTATGTCACGCATTCTAGTTTGCGCAAATATATCATGGAGGGAGAAATCACATAAAAAAGAGCTAATTGGATCACCAAGATCCTTGAATATGACATTGAGGTCAAACCGACCAAAACTATCTATGGAAGAGGAATGTGCGAATACACGGCGCATGTCGAAGAAGAGCAACTAGAGCTTGGTCTAAAGAATGAGCCAGAGACTGAGGGTTGCTAGATAATGAATAGAGTGAGGTTTATGCAAACAAGAAAGTATCCGCTAGGTATTTCCTCACAAAGAGGAGATACTATTGGCTGTAGAATTGTAGATATATGCTAGTGGAAGGGGTCCTTTTCAAAAGGAATTTCAATGGTCTCCTCCCGCGATGCGTTACTGCAAAGCAAGCAAAGAGAATCCTCGACACTTTCCACAACAGAGCTATGGGTTGACACTTCTTTGCTAAGACCACCACCATCAAAATCATGTGCACAGGTTACTATTGGCCCACACTTTTCAATGACTCACACTCCTTGGTGAAATCTTGCAAGGAATGCCAATTCTTTACAAGTAGAAGGAAGAATTATGCAATGCCTCACAAGCCTATAGTGGCGAATGAACCATTTGCACAATGGGGCCTAGACTTCATCAGGATAATCAATCCCACTTCTAGTGACAAACACAAGTGAATTTTGATGGCTACAGATTACTTCAAAAGGTGGATAGAAGTTGCTCCGCTTAAAAACACAACAAAGGCAGAGATCGTGGATTTCCTCGAAGAGCTAGTGACAAGGTTTGACCCTCCGAAGACTATCATTTTTGGTAATGTCAGAGCTTTCCTAGGCACAAAGGTATGCCACTTTGCATTAACAAATGGCATATTCCTTAAGACACCATCGAATTATTACCTGCAAGGAAACGACCTAACTGAGTCGACGAACAAGAACCTAGTATAATTCCTTAAAAGAATTGGTTTGGAGCACCAGAGAGAATGGCACAAAAACCTCTAAGCGACACTTTGGGTAGACTGCATAACTCCTAAGAAAATCCTTAAGACTTTTCCTTATGAGTTGATATACATAAAAGAGGCACTATTGCTTATATCCATGGAGATTCCAATGCTTCAATTGTTGAAATCCCCCGAGATAGAACAAAATGGTGCCATGGAGGTTTGGATTTCCAAACTATTAGAAGTACAAGAAAAAATGGAGAAGCCCCTAATAGCCATGACAAACCACCAAGAAGTGTTCAAGCAATGGTTTGAAAAGAGGGCGTCCAACCAAGGCCTAAAGTGTGGAGACCTAGTGTTGAAATTCAATGAAAGGGTTGCTAAGCCAAGTCAGCATAAAAAATTTGATAGCCTTTAGGAGGGTCCATTTAAAATCATTAAGTGAAAAGAGCATAATTCTTTCAAATTGGAAAGAATGGAACAAGAAGCCCTGGGAATTCTGGTCAATGGGATTCATCTTAAGTTGTTCCATTGAGTAGCAAATTTTACTATTGTACATATGTTAATAATGCTTTTATTTTCTTTCCCTTTATGTTGACCGGTCTTTTTTAGAAATTAATTCATGTTTCGGCGAAAAAGAAACCCATCATTACAAAGAACAGGGCAGTAAAAATACTTTATAGGAATAATCAAGAAAAGAAACCCATATGATAGGATGCCAAAAGAAAAAGAGCCATAGATTTTATAAAGCTATATTTCATTATATATATATATGCTTTCATTTTTACATGGTGAAAGTGGCTAGAGAGCCATAATTCAAAAAGTATGCAATTATGCATGGTTTTCTTTTCATATATACTATATGTATGGCCTTTTCAGGCATATATACAAAAACTTGACAATGGGTGGCATATTCTTAAAAGCAAAAAACAAGAAGTCCAGGAGGCATTTCATCCAACAGCATGAGCAGCAGCTATCGACGCATCAATGGTAGTGTCTACCACATCCTCATCAGTAAGCACACCAGCAACAGAAGCAACATCATTTGGAACAATAGCAATTGGTGAAGGAAACATAATGTTCCTGAAGTTAGTGTACCAGTCAATATTGTAGATTGGAACTACGTTGTAGATGCAGAAGAGAAAGTGCAAGGCCTGGGTAACTCTCCATTGGTGCTCGTTGTGTGTCTAGAGGCAGAATCTGCTCAGAAACGGCAGCCATGGGACGACCGCTTCTTCCTCAATATAGCACCTAAGGTCACTAGTTGTTGGTAGGCCTACCCCATTCGCAATGTGAGCAATGACCTCACCTAGACCATTCAAGTACTTTTTGGGAAAGATTTCTTTGACTAATTTCAGAACCAGGGGCTTGGGGATACCAATATCTAACATAGATGCAACAAAGTGTGAGAAAATGTTGGTATTGACGTGGTATTTGTCTTTGTACTCGAGACAATCCTGACCCAGAACCCACTTCATGGCTATCAAAGCCAAGGATTGTTTTTTTTCGTCATCCTCTTTAAATGCCTACTAGAAATCTCTCTGAGGAAATCTATCTATGACTTAAATGACACTAGCCTAATAGGAGTATCCATGGTATTGACACACTGCTATTACCTGCTAACTATATCTGAAGATTTCCTACAGCCTAGCCTATGAAGAACCTTTATAGTAATAAAGCCAAATACTAAGCCAATGACCTATTGCTAAAAATTGCTAAAATGGTAAGTGTGATTTTCCTAGTGCTTAGAGGCCTATTTATAGAAAACACAAGGAAAATCATGCTAATCAGCTTTTCAAAAATGTGATGATAACCAAGTCCCAACTTGAAAAGCATGCTTGGGTTTATGCACATTTTTTGATTGGTTGTGTCTACTAAAGTACGGCTCAATGCGTGTAGAGTTCATGAGAGCTAATTAATTAGCATAAAAAAGGTGGTGCTCATCGACAGTGAGTTGCATGGTCCAAAGGATATTATGTCACCTCACAGGCATTTCCCCGAACCCAAGGTAGGATTCATCTCTTTTCAGGTGCCAATTGTTGCTTTGCCTTAATCATTATGTTTGGGATATTAATTGCCAACACATACGAATGTCGAGTTAAAATGTGAATCACTGACCCAAGTTCCAAGGAAATTACCTCGTATCACATAGTTTCCAAATGCAATTATGACTTTTTTTCACTTCAGCTACCAAGTATCCCATTTTCACATGAGCCAAGGAGTTGGCGGTACATGCCAAATTAAATGCAAAAATCCCACTTTCTTCTACCACCTTGAGAAAAGACAGCTAGAATATTGCATGCAAAACTTTTAATGCTTAAATTTACTTTGAAATATGCTGAGCCAAGTGAAGAAATTTTTTTGGCATATCTAGAGCCGAGTAAAAGTTACAGAGAATTCAAGCCCTGCAGAAGCTTTCATCTAAGGAGAAAATGGAAGAGAGTTCATCACAACAAATTCAAGAGGAAGCTAACCAACCCTTTCTTAGGGCTATACGGTCACCAAAGGTTGATTACGTCTATGAAGATATATCATATGCTATAGTGATGTCGATAGCAAAAAAGGTATGGTACAGCGGGCTTCCGCAGTACATGGTCCCACTGGTACATTATTGCTTGGAGCTAGTTGATGCAGCCATTTAGTGTTATAACCGAGCACTCACAACATTGAAGGATGAACCTTAAATGTTAATATCAGCCCACCAGCCATTTGGAAAATGCTATGTATCCCAGACGCAAGTACCAGAAAGGAGAAAATTGAGTCCTTCACTCCTACTAAAGGAGAAAACACATGGAAGAGGATGAAAAAGAGCCAAGCTTTCCTAATTAAGGAGACTAGAAAGAAGGGAATCCCAATAGCTTAGCTACCAAGTATCATGTTGCCACATGGTTCATTTGTTGAAGACATGCAGGATTCCTTTTCAATGCTAGGATTTTTGTGCAGCCTGGACTCCGACGAGATGGTGCATGCCTTTTAATCAGGGTCGGGTTTCCAATTTTGCAAGCAACACAATTTCTTCTGGTACAATTTTTCTAAATTCCTCGTGGAGGAAATGATAAGGAAAATAGAGAATTACCCAGTAGAAGGGAAGTTTAGATTTCTCTCTTTCCTAGTTCATATGTTTCTACTTCAAAATCCTGATTTCTTCAGCAATTTTTTTGAATTGTCTATTTTTTATGAAAAGCAGAGAAGGAAGCCAGTATCCACATGGACACCATTTCTTTCCATGACATATGACTACTATGCATTTTTGGATTACTTTATAACTCTGGTTTTGCAAGATTTACAAGGAGGAGGTGACACGATCTGGCTCAACATAGATCAAACTGGATATATGTAGAGTTTCCCTCCCGCTTGTGGTTGGTTCTAATTCGGTGTGGATTTCACAATCCTCTGAATACGGGGCTTCACTAATCAACTTTTCTGACTTCCATCCTATGTCACAAATAGATTGCTCACACTCAAAATGTATCGACAGGTGTGCATTATTGATTATACCTTTTGCAGTAGCCAAAGCGTCAAGAGGAAAGGATTCTTCAATTGTCCGAAGAGTTTCAAAATAGTGGCCCTGGAAAAGAAATAGTTGCACCAGCTATTGCAAGATAAACTAGATCATTTAGGGTTGGTTTTGATATGTGATAAATGGGAGTACAATCCTTTCAATGATTTTCCATAGCCATACATAAAGGTTATTCACACTCCTCAACCCTACTGGGAAAAAAGGCGCAACCTGTAGGAGGACAAGGATTTATTTTTTGTTGAACTAGCCTATATCCCCACACAAGATCACAGAGAGCCATGGCACAAATTTTACTTCATTGTGGAGGAGGCTAAGGATAGTGTCCATATGGAGTGCACCATGTACAACAAGTTACAGAAAGAAGAAGAATGGACTAATGAGAAACTAAGAGCCTTCTAGAAATATTGCCAAGAAACAAGACAGTTGGATGCTCCTTATGGAAGCTTGAAGGATGAAAAAGTATTTGAAAAATGGTGGGATGATGAGCATGCAACCTTTGACTCTAGCACTAATAAAGGCAATGACCCAGAAGGTGGGTCCGAAGAACAAGAAGAAGAAGAAGCGGGGACTTCTGCATCCTCCTCACCACAAGGGAAAAGCTCTGCAGGAAAGCCCACCTATGTAGCTACAAATGTATGGTTCAATGTATCAAATGCCTCGCACACATTCACTTGGACTGCTAAGGCAACTAGAGTGTTATAGCAGCAGTTGGTAGTTACTACTGAGGTTGGGGAAACCCCACTCGTGAAGCAGCAGCATACAAAAGCCATTGTTGGAGAAAGTTCACAAGAACCCGCCACAAGCCAGGTGCTTGTAGCTAGCTAGGAACCTGAAGGAGAGGAAGAGTCACTAATGAGTCAGGAGCCACCATCAACTAGTCAATGGGTAATTTTTTCTCCTTCTTCTCTTGCTTCTCAGTCCTTGGTATCCTCCATTGTCTCTGCAGAAAACTCCACCATGAGTGTTGGCCCTTCGTTTCCCACCTTTGATCCAATGCTTGCGGGAGGTTTCACCCAATTCTCACAGGCCACTCCATCCACCTTTACTCCTCTGTGAACCCTTACACCAACTGTTGTTGCTCAATCCTTCCTTTCCTCACTTTCCAAAGGCTTACCCACTGCTGGCACCCCTACTTCTACTATCATTGCAAATCCCCCCTTCTCTCATAGTATGTGGACTCCATGATGACAAATCCTTCACCGTTTCAGCCCATGAGCCCTTCCGCTAGTTCACCAATTGAACCTTGGAAAATGACAAGCCCTTCTACTGGTTCTCAAACCAAGCTTTGGAATGTGCCTCCCTTCTCCCCACAAACTGTCAATCTCTAAAAAAATCAAATGCTCGGGCCTATCAAAATTACCTATCCATATGCCCTACCTCCCAGTGCTCCTTTCATAGGTGGGCTAGTCTTGTCGTCAGCCCAATTCATGGCGCAGATTGACTTTGGAAGGGAAGCACACAAAAATAGAATGCAAAAGTGTAAGGCCAAAGATGATAGTAGGTCTCCAGAACCAAATATGCAAACTCTCTATGATGAAACCCAACAAGTGCTAAAATTTGCAACCATGTACCCAATGGTAACCAAGGCACAAGGGGAGATGCATCCAGAAGACTACAAAGTGTATGGAGTAGGGCTTGAAATGAAGGCGGCCTAACCACAGGATAAGGTTGAGCTTATGGAGGAAACACAATAGGTGGTCACCTTTGACTTCCTTACAACTGGTCGCCAATTGAAGAAAATAGATGAGCAACTTAAATCATTAAAGGAAAAGGCTAGTTTTTTAGAGAAAAGGGAGAAATCCCTAGAAGTAGATGTTGCACCTTTGACAGAGAGGGTTTTGATAGTAGAGGATGAAAGGAACAAACTTTAGGGGGAGCTTGTGAAGGTTCAGACTATCGACCCCACTATGGTTAATGAGTTACATACTAAGAATCGGGAATACCAAAGCTAATTGGCTCTGGCAGAATAGAATTTACAACTAAGGAATGAAGAGTTGGAGTGGCATCACATTGAATATGATCATGGTATGACACAAAAGAATGAGGCCTTAGAGCATTAGCAAGCTCAATATGAGAAAAAGTTACATGAGAAAGATGTTGATTTTGAGGGCCGAAAGGCCCAATTAGAAAAAGAACTTCAGGAGACAAAGTCCTCTCTTGACATACAATTGGAAAACCACTCTCAATCCAAGGAAAATTGGCATAAAGAAATGAGTAGTTCTGGGGAACAACTAGTGTCTGAAAACATAAAAGGTGCAGAATTGGTTGAGATCATTAACTCAAAGGATATGGAGATCATTTCTCTAAAAACTCTCTCCTGGCCTCCCCTGCACAGTCGGATCTTATTCCATTGGTTAGGAAGTTGTATGTTTCTCATTGAGAAAAGATTTAAAAGAATTTCCTAACACTACAACACACGCTTCAGTTCATTTACAAGGCAGAAAAACTGAGCTATGAGGTTCATGGTACAATTGAGCAATTCTCGTAGTCTATCTCGGAAAGGGTTTTGGAAGCAAAGAATTTGCTCACCAAGTTGTATTTAGTCTCTAATGAAGACCTCACCAAGGAAGGAATTGAAGATCAGAATGCTACCACCTAGACAAAAAATAAGTTTATCCATTGCCACTCAGCCTTCCAGCATGCTAAGGCATCCGTAGCTACTCTAAACCAGACAATGGACATCATGCAAGAGAGTTTCTCTAGGTTAAGTGAGATGGGTCTATCATCTTCATTCCTTGAAGATGGCTCTATTGCTATAGCTGAATAGATTACAAAAAGAATAGAGGAGAAGGAAAATGACTCGGATGCTTTCCATAATTTCAGCCATCCTCCCACTACAATTGACATTGAGGGGGTTATTCATCCTCTTGCACAGCTATTATTTCATTGTGAGGCAGGGGCCAGTTTACCCAAGGCACTACCTTATAAGGAAGCACTCGACTTGGGTGGAGCACAAGAGAATTTGCACAATATAGTAAGGCCATATGAGGATGATTGGCTATCACTGTATGTGGCTCTTTCCAAGCTCTGACTCTATCACCCAATGAATGGCGCTCTAGTTTGCAAACCAAAGAAATTTTGAGTTCTTCGTTCCTCAAGCGATACACCCTTGATAGTCACCAAAAGTTGTGAATAAATATTCAGCAAGCTCCCTTCGGGTATATTGTTTTTTGGTTAACTATTGACCCGTGCATCACAAATGAGCCACTTGGCCTTTTTTGTCAAACTTCCTTACCCCCTCCACATGTCTGCTATGCCCTCCCTGAAAGTCTTCCTTCACATTTAAAAGAGGCCCCGCTATGCTGCCATGTATCATCATTGCACACAATTGATGACCACTTCCCTTCACTTTTGAATAGATCTCTACCCACACGCCATGTGTCACCTTAGCGCAAGCTTTCAACGGCTAAAGATAAAGACTCACACGAGCTGCGCTATATTGCCACATGTTTCTTCGATGGGTTTTGTATTTGGGTGATGTATGAATCAAACCAAATAGTGTGACTAGTCGTCACGTGTCATTATTTCTTTCTCTTTATAGGGTGATGACACTTGCCTGCTTGACCTTGTTGGGACCACTGCCATCATTTGCAGAGGATGCACTTGAGCTTGGAACAATTAGATTCTTGGTTTCGAATCTTTTTTTGTTGCAATAGCCTGGAGGAATACTCAATTTTGCATCATTTCTAGGGATCTTGAAATCTTTTCTATTATTGCTCACCAAGGCGGTGGGAGTTTCAGCTATATATACTTCTCTCTATTTTGAGAGAAGGGTCCAAATTTTTAGAACATTGATTATAGAAAAGACACCATGCCTTTATTATTGTTTTTTTTATTGCAAATACTCTTAGACTGTGCCAATTGTTCGGCCTTTTTATTCGTTTATGCTATATGATTAACTTTAGACTGTGCTGCTATTGTCTGGATATTTCATTTGAGAACTTCTATAAATTGAATGCAAGTTTTCTAGTCTAGATCATGTCTTATGACTCTTCTTGGCAGTAGGAATGTATGAAATATTAATTTATATCAATGAATGGATTATCTATACTTTAATCTTTAGTTTTTGCCTTTCTGGGACATTACAGATACTAATCAGGCCCTTAGATCTATGATTTATCATGCCTATTATTAAGTCTCAGTGTATCACCTTATATTAGACTTTATTTTTTATATATTTGTTTCCTTTACCCTTTCCAAACCCCCATTATAGAAGAAGTCAGCTTCTTTAAAAATCTAGAGGTCACTCAGTTTAACGCAAAAGGTCCCCCATAAACTGAGTTTCCCATAAGACACTAATAACTTGTCAATTTTTGGCATCAAAATTTTCCATGCACTTGACATATTGGATGTCGTATTCACTAAGGACCATGACCCATTTTACTAATCACCCTGTTAACGCTACTCTACTGAGAAGATACTTGAGTGGATCAATTTTTTCTACCAGCTTCGTTTGGTAGTTCAACATGTAATGCCTTAATTTATGTGTTGCAAAGACCACTGCAAGGTAGGCCCATTCAATATAAGTTTAGTTGAGTTCATACCCCACCAAAGTCCTACTAATATAGTAAATTTCTCTTTCCTTTTCCTTGTGGTCATTTTGAGCAAGTAGTTCCCCCAGTGTTGTTGTGGTTGTAGATACATATAATATGAGGGGCTTCCCATCTATTGGTGCAATCAACATGGGTGGTGTTAGAAGATATTCTTTTAGCTATTGAAAGGCTTCTTGGAATTTTTCATTCCATATGAATGGGATCCCTTTACATAACAAGTATTGAAACTGATGGCATTTATCTGCAAGTTGAGCAATGAATCTCCTAATAGATTGTAGTCTCCCTTGTAAGGACTTTAATTGACTAATGTTCTTTGGGGGAGGCATGTTTGTGATGGATTTTACCTTGGCAGGATCGAATTCTATGCCTCGCTACAAGACGATGAATCCCAATAATTTTTTGGACTTTACCCCAAAGACACACTTCTTTGGGTTAAGATGAACCTTGTACTGTTCTAGTTGTTGAAAGACTTTGTCTAAAACCTTTAGATGATCAACTCTGGTTAATTACTTTGCTAGGATATCATCAACATAGTCCTCCATTAGTGTGTGCATGAGGTCATGAAATATTGTAGTCATTGCATGCTGGTATGTAGCTCCTACATTTTTTAGCCCAAAAGGCATGATGTTCTAGTAATAACTACCCCATGGACAAGTGAAAGTTGTTTTATGTTGCTCTTTTAGAGAAATACGAATTTGATTATATCCTATGAAACCATCCATAAGGGACAACATCTCATATCCTACTGTAAGGTCCATTATCATGTCAATGTTGGGGAGAGGAAACTCGTCTTTAGGGCATGCCTTGTTTAAATCTCTAAAATCTGTACATATGCATATTTTCCTATTTGGTTTGGTGACAAGTACTAGATTGGAGATCCAATCTACATAATCAATAGACTTGATGAAGCCAACATCCAGGAGTTTCTTCAATTCTATCTTGACCGACAAGGCGATTTGTAGATGCATTTTCCAGAGTTTTTTCTTTATCAATTTAGCATTTGGGTTCAAAGGCAAGTGATGTAAGACTAGCTCATGGTCTAGCCTAGGCATGTCAGTGTATGACTAGGAAAAATTACCCTTGCATTGTGTGAAGAATTCTTGGAATTTTGGTTTTTCTTCTTTTGTCAAGGAAGATACTAATAAAATTATCTTAGGATCTTCAAGTGTTCCAATGTTGACCTCTTGTGTGTCTTCAATTAGCATTGGTGATCGCTCTTGTGTGATAGGGAGAAATTTCAACCCTCCATCCTTAAGGCATCTCAAGGAGGTTTTCACCTTTGGATATGTCCTTTTTTTTTACTTTTTCGTGATCAGAGGCACCTCACAATTTTCACCCAAAGACCTTTCCTTTTTCTCTTTATTATTATTTTTGTGACTGGAGGGTGATACAGTCTCCCCAAAGTATGCTGCCACATCGAGTTCTATCATCAAGCCAACTTTATGATCTCCTTATGGCATTCCTTCTCTCAGTCCCATGAACTCTGTAATAGCTTTGTCATTCTCAAAGGTATCCAAAATGATAGGACCTCGTTGGTCCTAGTCAATCAGTTGTGGGTAGACTAGGGAAATTCCATCATCGGTATTTGCAAAAGGTGGGGAAGTAGCTGATAAGGTAAGGATTGAGTTATTGTCTAAGATGTTGACATTCATATAGTTGGCTACCTTAGGTCTATGTGTATCTAAATCATGGAAAATGTTGTCTAGTTCGTAAGCACTGAAAGCATAGGATTCCCATTCCTATTTTTTGGAATCATTGATGTCATAAAAGTTATCATCAGAATCCTCCAATGTTTTGACACATTCAGAAGCACATACTTCCTTATTTGAAGGAAATTTAGGAAATTTGGTTTTAGTAATACCCACCTTCAGTGGTTTCCATCCTATCCCAAGATTTTTCACCCATTTAATAGGTATGAAGGGTTCTCTTCATCCATTTTTGTTTATGCCCAAACCACTAGTTCCATCATACCCTTTTTCTTGCATCATCAAAAACCATTTACCATATTGCTTTATTGGAAGTGGTGTCTCATCTTCTTTGTAGACCTTGTCAAACGCATCCTTAATATCTTCTTTTCCAAGGTCTCCCCATTTGAGGAAAGTAGTTTTGGGAGGTACATGAATAAATACCTTAGGTTCCATGGTGTAACACAGTTTTCCATATATCTTTGGTGATTTTGGCATTGTGGTGATGCAGAAGGTAGTGTTCATGTTGTACTCTCTGCATCCCTTGTCTTGAATCTAGATCTTGGGGCCTTTGGATTTGGCAGAAAATGTAGAGGATGTGGAGGCAGATTACTAAGGGACAGTAGATGTCTTGGTGAGTGTTGAGGAATCAATGTATTTGGACGAGTTTGACATTGAGGCTTCACAGTTAGTGGAACCTGACGTTTAGAGATGTCTCACAGGTTAGTGAAATACTCAAAGGGATTAGGGTCACCCTCGATAGTAATCTCAGTGTCGTGGTAGGGAAACTTTAGGAATTGATGATACATGGAGGGAACGGCCTTCATGGCATGAATCCATGGTCGACTGAGGAGAAGATTATAAGGGATTTCTAGATCCAATACTTGAAAATTAGTATCCAACATCATGGGTCCCACTCAGAGTGGAAGTTTTATTGTGCCTTGGGAGGATTGTTCATCATCATCATAACCTTTTATGACTACAATTTTTGTCTTAACCACACACGCTTTAGAAAAACCCAGTGCCTTAACCAATTTTAAGTAACAAACATTCAATCCCGCTTTGTCATCTATGAAAAATCATTTGATTCTATTTTGATGGACGAAGGCTTCAATGTGTAGTGAGTCATTATGGTTCATTTTTTGGGTTGAGTAGTCTTTGTCAAATAAGGTAACATAGTGAGAGCTCACAAGGAATCGAACCATGGCTTGAAATCGGTCAACATTGAGGTTGTCAGGAACAAAGGTTTCTTTCAACATCTTATCTAGGATGGCCCTATGCTTGGGTGATGTGTGTAGTAGTTCCAATATGGACATTTTTGTTGGGGTTTTCTATAGTTGATCCAGCAAGTTGAAATGGCCTTTAGCTTGGGAATGCTTGGGAAGTGAAGGGGCAGGTATAGTTATTTTAGTTTTGCAAGTGTTTATAGCGCACTTTGGGGTCTTCTTGATGGTAATGGTGTTGATATGTTCATCAACAACGCGAAGATGGAGGATCTTGGTATAATTATAACCTGTAGCCGTATAATTAGTTGTGTTATTGTTTTTAGTAACTAAACTAGAGGCTTTCCCCAAACCATGGTGCTGAAGGGGAGTCTTGTAGATTGTGTGATCTTGATTGGAAGTTTTTTTTCATTGTCCCTCTACCTTGATTACTCTATCCTTGATAAGGTCCTAAATAATATTTTCCAGTTGTCTAAAAGTGGATGTTTTGTGTCCTTTACCTCAGTGATATTCACAAAAGGTGTTATCGTCCCACCAAGAGGGTTTAAAATAAAACATGTAAGATGTTGGTTCTCATAGTTGTACAACACCTGATTGAACAAGTTTCTTCAGTACTGTTTCAATGGGTTCTCTGAGGGGAGTGTATTCGCATTTAATGTATTTCCTAGGTGGTCTTTGTTGTCCTAGTCCCTGATTGTTTCCTAGGGAAGTTTTCATTGGTGTAGGGGTTTGTGGAGTATTCGTTGAGGCTTCTGGTCCTCTTAGAGTGATAGTAGGACCAATTTTGTGCACAACTTAAGTATCCACAACCCCGTTGTTCGTGAAATTTTTGTTTCAAGACTAGTATTTGTTTTTTCATTAAACATTTGTTGATTACTAGTACTCTTAGAGAATCTGAGAGCGCCTTTAGTGACAAGGGATCTCTCAATCATTGTTCCTTTTTCTATTAGGTCTGCAAAGTGTGCACAACAATGAACTTGCAAGGGATCTTTTAAAGAATCTAGGAGGTTTTCAACAAACATGTCCACCTTTTGTTTTTTATGGATCTCTATTTTGCATCAGCCCACCAAGTTTCTCCATCTTTGGAAGTATTTGATAAATGACTCTCCCTCTTCTTATTTCAACGTACACAAGGTGGCTAATGTGATATTGTTTTCAATATTAAAGGCATTATTTATCTACAAATTTGTTGGCCAATTCGGACCATGTTGTTATGCCCTTAGGTAATTGTGAAAACCACTCAAGTGCAGGACCTGTAAGAGTTCTAGGGAATAATCTCATCAAGTATGTTTGTTTTGAGGAAATGTCAACACAAGTCATGTTAAATTCGTTGATGTGCTCTATTGGGTTGCTTGTCCCGTTGTTCTTTGAAAAGATTGGAATTGTGTATCCTTGTGGAAAAGGAGGCATGTAGATACTCCTATCAAAGGGGTATGGATGCAAGTCCTACATGTTGTAGGAATTTGTGGTCGTTACTTGCATGTTCTCCACTTATTTTTGTAAAGCAAGCATTTGTGTAGTTAGAGCATCCACTTGTTGGTTTTGTAAGTGATTTGTATCGTCAGGTCCCACATTTTGTATAGGTACATGGTAGTTGTATGAAGGCGTTTGTTATTTTACCTAAGTTATGTGTGTATATGTGGTGTTTATGTTGGGTTTCCCTTGTATGTTCTAATTTATGGGTTGTGCATGGGTACCTTGTTCTGACGTGTTTAGTGTGAAGGTATTTGATTGAAACCTTGATTGTGTTGGAATTGTGGTATGTGTACCTTGTTGTCCTTGTGTAGCAATGTTTGGAGGGATAGCATGACCTTATGTGAGACCCTTGACATTAACCCTAGGTGTGGGTCTTGAACTTGAAAATATTACTCTCTTACATCTACGAGGATTGTTTGAGGTAGTATTCATGGTGTTCATTGAGGTCACAAAGGGATTAATTCCCGTCGGTGGTGTTGTTGACAATATTATAGGTGTTGATGTAGCCTGTGTCATGGACTGTGTAGTAGATGATGTTTTAGGTGGAGCTGTGAAAGGCATTCCAAAAGTGGGAGTAGTGTGAACCATTGTAGAACTCTATGTAGCTCCTCCTAAAGGTATGTTAAGATTTAGCTGTGGTATAACATTTTGTGGAATATGTGTCATATGAACTTGGTTTTGGTTTGAAAATTTTTTAGGTGAAGGCACCTCTTGTAGCTTGTTTATATCAAATACAGGTGGTAGTTTAACTCCATCTGCTATGATTTTGGCTAAAAATTTCTCAAGGTCGAGCATGATGAGTTCAATGAAAAATTCAGCAACCTTAGGATCCTGAGTTACTGCCTCAAGTTCTTCAACAATGATATGACCTTTGTCGTCTCTCTCGAGGAAGTTTTCAAATGGGTCGACATATGACTTTGGAGGTTCTTATGATTTTGACCTGAGGTTCATTTCGCTAGTGGGATTGTAAGAGTCCTCATGTTGTTGTGAAGGGTCCATTTCTAATCGTCTCTTTTGTAATCTAGTCTAGACCATAAGATAAGAATTGCTTAAAGAGGGATGACACGTAAATGTAAGGTATGCAACTACCTAAGATGTGAAAGTATAAGCTATGTTTTTTTTTTTTTTCGTATAGATTATGACATGCAATGACTAAGGTACGACTTAAGATAATGTCTAAAATGCAAATGTCTAGGATATGAAAGTTATGCTATATTTTTTGGTCTTTTTGGGATAAAATATGGCATGCAAAGACTAGGGTATAATGCAAGCTATATGTCAATATTCATGGATAACTTTGGGATGAATCACTAATTGACCAAGTTTGATGTAAGAGTCCAACTAGGATTGCCAATGATGTTTTACGATCAATACCGGAATAACCAAGTGACCAGCTGACTAGGTGGAATTCAAACTAACCTAGTGAATTTGAGGTATTACACTAAGATGACAAAGGAAAAATTGTCAGATGATATGTCAATGGCAATTGTATTTGAATCTATGTTTTTCAGTCAAGGTAAGACAGTTTATTTACCCTAAGTCTACAATGTATTATGGAAAAATATTTCCCTAAGTATGTTAAGGATGATCTAAGTAATGCAATGATGAAAGTAATAGGAAAACTAAGGATGAACCTAAGTAGGAGAAATTCATAGGTTTGAATTGAGTTTACAATAGAGAGTAGATCAAATAATGAAATCACACAGTAACTATTATGAGTTTTCAATTGGCCAAATGTTATATTTTTTGTGATAGGTAGATGAGTCATTCTAGACTGTAAATGCAATTTAGAGTATCAAATGCGTCACAGAAAATGGGATCCTATAGTAAATCATCTGAGTTTTTCGGTTTGTTGAAATGCAGAGATTTGTGTGATAGGAAAATGTGTCGTTCCAGACTACAAATGTGGTTCAAAATATTAGATGCATCATAGAAACTATCGAATGTGGTTTACAATGTCAGATGTGGTTTACTGGTAAAATAAAGTCTCAGGTTTGGATCCAGTTTTAGTCATCTAATTGAAATTTTTTTATGACAGGTAGATGCATCATTCCAGACTACAAATGCAGTTCAAAATATCAAATGCATCACAATGCCTTATGGATGTGGTTTTCTATCTCAGATGCATTGCAAGTTTCAACAATTATGACTTAGTATTCCAAATGTAGGTTTTTGTGTGACAGATGTGACTCAGTATGCCAAATGCGGGTTTCTGTGTGATAGATGCATTGAACGGTGAATTGATCCTAGGTTTTGATGCATTTTTTACTTGTTTAAGATTGAATTTTGAACATTTTTTTTTTATCAGATTTGATTGAACACACACATAAGACAAACCAAGCAAAGTGTTTGAAATAAATAAATAGACATTTACAAATCTTAAGGCTTGCAAGGACAATATCTATTGAGCTCCCACTTGGATTTCTCTAGCTACGCTTATTCTTAGTGGATGACTTAGAAGCTTGGAAACAATGGCTCCCCTCCATGGCACTCACTTCTTCATGTCAACTAATATTTGAGTTCTCATGAATTCCCATGACAAAATCTTCATCTCTACTAAGAACCGTGAAAATATGGGATAGATTCAAAGGTCCTCTTGCATCAGCAAATAGAAGGATTTTGGTAATCTATAACAAATGGTTTTTAAGGACACCCATTCAGGTGTCTATACACGAGGCAATATTAGCTCCAATAAGGAGGTTTCCCAACCTATAGAGGTTGTGCTCTATAGGTTTGAATGTACCACACGAGTATTGAGGGAATCACTTGTCTATATAACACATTTGTACTTGTAATGCTAAGTTTTCCATTAGCATTCATATTTATATACTGGTTGGGAGTAGCTTGGCTTTAGCTCATTTTCGGTTTGAGTCATCCTAGGGTAAGTACTTTTTCCCGCCAAGACATGCCCTCTAGAGTTAATAACAATTTTTCTTACACCTAGGATCACACAAGTGTGCAAGGGGAGATGATGCTTTTGCTATTAAATCGAGATTTAACAAAGTGTGCAGAAGCACCAAGGACAGAAAAAAGTAATAAATCCACCATAATTAAAAACCAAACTACTATGTACAGACTCAAAGTAGGGTTCATTAACCGTTTAATTTATAAAGGAAATCCTATGTGAAGACCCAAAACATGAAAGAAAGCAAGATAAGATTGGAGTTTCAAAAAAGAAATTCTTGGCAGTCATCCTACAAAACCACACATTAGAAGTTTTTGAATGTTTTTATTCTTTTTTTCTTCTTCCAATCATCCTAAAAAAACTATGTTAACTCCACCAAATCACACGCCGTAAACTCTAAATTAGTCATAATAAATGTTAATTATTAAAATCAGAAATCAAAATTTCATAAATCAAAAAAATATTTTTACCAATCAGATGCGACACAGGAAGCCATAGATGTGTCACTTTAACTTAGATGTGGAATTTTCCTCTTCAAATGCAGTTCATGATGTCAAATGCGTCATTTGGTGCTGCAAATGCATTGATCTGTACCTATTCCTACAAAAAAAGTAAATTTTCTATGAATTTTTTGAAGCCTGTGACTTCATGTCAGGTTCACTAAATGACTGTAGACACTGAAAAATGGCTTAGGCCTGTGACTACATTTTCCATTATTAAATCAAGATACCCACAAAATGATTAAATGATTTTATCATTTAATTATAATCAAACTTCGCATTTCCTCTAGATTAATTAAATATTTTTAAACATTTAATTAATTCATTTTCATTATTCTTCTAAATTTGATTAATTATGTAAATTACATTAATTTACTTTAATTACATCACTAATTAATTATAATTGTTTCTTTTGATTAATTAAATAAGTTTCCTAAATTTATTTAATTACACATTTAAATTAAATCCTTTCTTCTTACTAATTAAATAAGTTTCTTAAATTTATTTAATTACACATCCAATTCATTCATTTCCTCCCACATTTAATTAAATAAATAATTATTCATTTAATTAATTAACTCTATTTTCTCATCTAAAGTGAATCCATAAATTGAATAAATCATTTAATTGATTTTGGAATCACGTACACAACTTCTTCCACAAAAAAAAGGAACTAATTTTATAACTAATTCTTTTTATTTGAGCACATGTCTCCTACCTTTTCAATTAAATATCTCATGCATAATTCTCTCCATTCTTGACTAACAATTTCTCTTAGCTCACTCACCTAATTAATCTATCACCTCCTTTTGACTCACACATTCTTTCAATTGCACCTCTTAAATGATTGATCAAATAGGCTAACTATTCAATCAAACTCTCAATAAAATTTGCTAAATATCTAATCAATCTCATCAATCAAGGACTGAACTATTCAATCAGATCCTCACACTCAATCTAGACCGTTTGAACACAAATCAATCTTGATCGTTGAATCTGTGAAGCTTCTATAAGAGAATCTTTCAATTTCATTTAGGGTAATCACAATCTTCAAATTTTTGTTGTCAAAATACTTACAGGATAATATTGCACACTTAGAATCTGAGGGCATTGAGCTTCTTCAAAGCTAAGTGGAGAAGAATAATGGAGAGGATTCAGGAAAGCATGGGAATTAGATGATAGTATTCTTGTTTATTTAATTTATGTTATTGCATTGCACTTCGTTATTGATATGGGGAACCTGAGCATGATTAGGCAATTCATGATTGTTGCTATTGTTATGCTTTCATTATTCCTTTTTATTTTCCCATGTCATACTATCCATCCTAGACTTGTAGACAATCATATAAGTTGCCTTGTAACACTGTCTTTTCTTTGTCATTATTATATGTCGAAGTTCATTGTCATATCAATGGCATCTACTTGTTTTGAAGGTCCATTTACTATTGATGTCTATCTACTCCTCTTCACTAACTGTCCTATTAATATATGGTAAACTGCCTTTCTTTCATTTTTTATTGATTGTCATAGCATATGCACTATACATTGTATCTATATGGTTTTGTAATGATGGAAAAAAGTCCCCCTAACATGGCCTTGATTTTGTGTTGTAATATGCCTAACATATTCACATTAGGTCTTGGGCCCTTGTGAACTAAATGGTCTTATTGGTACCTTGTTTGAACTATCGTAAAGTGTTGTAACATACTTTCACACTTTTCTAGGGTTTTCATTAATAATCAGGCTTTCTTATGCTTAAATTGGCCCTATTTTGCATCCAAAATCCTCATTTAATGCATCTTTTTTAGGATAATCCCAACATAAATCATTACCCAACCATAATTTAGGTGTTTCAAGCTCGAATGGCCCAGATTTAGTGATCTAGGACTCATTCTCCACCTTGGGAAAATGAGTCCCACCTAGATTTTTGGGTCCCAAACCAAGTTTCACACTTTTCTAAGAATTGTTAAAATTGGTCCCAAAAATTAAGCCTAGTGGGACTCATTCACCACCTTGGGTGAATGAGTCTCGTGTGGCCCAAAATCAAAATTAATTCAAACTTTTGGTAGGATTTTATCCTCCTAGATCTGATTTCAGCTTGTAGTGTTGTAATTTCTGGAATTCTTGCATAATTAAGTATACATACAAGGTTCTTTCACTCATTTTAATCCCAAGAATTCAAGTATTCATCCTTATAGAAAATTTGAGTTCACAAGTGTTTACAAGAGCATTCAAGAGAATTCAAGAGCATTCAAGGGTAGAATATAAAGTATTTTAGAGAAGCCTTTAAGCATCAATCATCATGTCAAGGACTTCATGCATCATGTTTGTTTTGGAGCTAACAATTGTGATGTAGGATTTTATGATTCAAGCAAGAATTTCATTCAAGATCTATCACCTTCAAGCAAGAGTCAATATCTACATCCATTGGAGCCATCTCACACATGTTTGTAGCACTTCATTTCTAGGGTTTGGTGAGTTGCAACATCTTATTTTGTTGATTCATCATTCTCCATTTCTATTTCATTAAATTTCAAGGTTTGATTACCAAAGCGGGGTTTGACCAAGGCAAACCCTTATCCACTAACCCAACAACATTTTTTCCCTCTCCTTTGTGTGATTTTTAGATCTAGGTTGGAGATTTCCTAAAGAGAAAGATTGGAGAAAAATTTTCAAATCATTCAAAGTTGTCAAAGTTGTCATCAAGCCTTGGAGAACATTGGAGAACACCTATAGGTTGCAAATTAGGGTTTCAGATCCAAAAATCTATTAGGAAGGACAAAGCAGAAAAAGAAGAGTAGGGTCATACTTTAAAGCTTTAGAAAACACTAACTAGAATAATTCACCACTTCTGGTCAATGAGTCCCAGTTTCAGTCAAAAATCATTTTTTTGTAGATTCAGATACCTATTTGGCAGATTCATGTTAAAGCATAGAAACCCAGATTCTGGACTGATTCACCCAGCTTGGTGAATGAGTCCCACTCAGCATTAAAGGTATAATTTCTAGTGTTTCATACCTCCTTCCAATCATTTCCAAATTCCTAGGTGCACATATTCCTTTCTATATTTTTCTATGTTATTTCATCTACATTTCTAGGTCATTTTGTAGGTCATTGTATTGAATTAGGATTTAGTGTTGTATCTTGCATTCCATTATTATTTCCACATTCTTACTTGGTGGTGAACCCCTTATTAGTTTGCATTCATCCCCTAGGACAACCCTCGTGTCATATCTCTTACTCCTTTGCATTGAGATCTCAAGGGTTATCCTTGATTGAAATTGGAGAAGTGGGTGTGCTCTATGTCCTAAAACCATATGATAGCACCATACCACTTTTTCTTCGCTTCAATTTGGTGAACCTTCATTTAGAACATTATAATTCTGATTTGGAGTGCATCATCATCCTATATTTGGCTTACATTACCATTGCATTAGTTAATTTGCATTCTAGGGTTTCTAATTTTGCATTAGTGAAAGATCATATAGTTTACATTTTTGCATCTCCTTTCACTAAAAATCAAACAAAATCTGCATTTGCACTTAGTATTTACATCATACAGCATAAAAAGCATAAAAAGCAATTGAAAATTTCTAAAAATTTTGAAAAATATCCCTATTGGGACTCATTCACCACCTTGGGTGAATCAATCCCTATGCACATTTTGCACTACATTTTTTGGCATTTTAATTATTTTTTTTGAGTTTTTGTTTGTTGTTATTAGCTTTCTATTTCAATTTCTATATTTTTTGTTATAGTCATTTCATTGTTCTTAGCTTATATTGCACTTGCATTCATCTTGCATTTACTAGCCCTTGTATGAGTATTTGGTGCCCTATTGCTAATAGTGTTGTGAGACAAAGTTCAATGCTCATTTCATCCTACGATAGCATGATCATTGTGGATCTTGGGTTGTCTAGCTCTTTCACTCCTATTATTGACACTAGTACACTAAGAATGGACCATACCCTCAACAACTCTTTTCCTTCAAGTAGTGTGATGTATGCTGAAACAAGGAATGATAGTGTATGGAAAGAAAACATATTTCGAATCTATGAAGACCTAGAAAACTTACAAGAACAAGTGAAAAATGACAACATTTCAACTATTGTAATACGTACTATAGACAACATTCACTGCATGCTTGAAAGTGAAGATGGACTTGACCTTGTGAAAAAAAATAGTTCAAATATGTGGAAAACATCTCACCTCAACCACCAGTTGTCCTTCACCTACAAGCAATGTCACAAGCCAAGGAGGAACTCAAATTCCTACTCCCACAACAATTTCCTCAATACCTACCTATACCAATCCTCAAGTCACAACCACAATCCAACCAACTAGTAATGTGATTCCTTGGGTATTTATACTAGCATCCCTAGTTCCTTTGTTGCATCACACATCATATCTCCTACTACTCTACCACCTATAAGAATTCCATTCACGTGCCCCTCGAAGACATACACCCCTCCACCTTTTTCACCTCTATCCCATAAAATGAGTAATGACCCTCTCATAAACCAACTCTTCCAAACCATTTCATCCCTTCAAAAACAAATTTCCACCATCAATCGAAATCAAAATGGCCCACCTACATATTATGTCAAAAGTAGTCCATTTTCCTTTGAGATATTGAAAACAATAATGCCACAAAGTGTAGAGATGCCTAGTTTCAAGAAATATGGAGAGAAGGGAGATCCTTATAACCATGTTAATGCTTATACTACCTTATTTAGTGACTTTGTCCTTGATGATAAACTCCTGGCTAAGATTTTCCCTAGGTCCTTTAAAAATACTACCTTGGAGTGGTTCTCTTCTTTACTGAATAACTCAATTTGTTCATTCAATGAAATTATTGAGGCATTTGTGAACCATTTCCAAGTGCATATGACCCCTAAGATGACCTTGGCTGATTTGATGAGATGCAAGAGAAAAGAAGAAGAAAATATAACTGACTTTATCTCATGCTATCAATCGCTCCATTCCAAATCGATGTCAAGGTTCCTAATCCTCACCTTCAAAATATTTTCATAGAAAATTTTCAAAGTAAGATCCAAGCCAAGCTTACCATGACAAAATTTCCATCCTTTATGCACTTGTGTATTTCCCTCCATGATTATAAAAATTTGGTTAGTAGTCAAGATACAAAATCCACCTCTAGCCGAACTGAGAAGTCCAAGTCTGCAAACCAAAAGAATTCCCAACCTTTTAGAAAATAGAACAAAGGGTTCCTTCAATTCAATCCCCCTCAACAAAAAACTCAAAATTTCAATAACCAAGTAGTTTTTCTTAAAGAATGATACCCTTTAGATATGGAGACTTGAAAAGACAATTCACTCCCTTACCCGATACCCTTCATAACATAATGTCCCAGCTCATAAAATAGAAGATTATTACCTTACCTCTCATTAAAACACCCAATCCTAGTAAACCATTACCCGCAAGCTATATACCAAACTCTTACTGCCATTATCACTGACAAAATGGGCATGGCATAGAACATTGTAAGCGTCTTAAACATCTTGTGCAAGACCTCATTGATTTTGGTCGTCTTTCCATTGGAGGCATTATTCATCAAGAAAATATGTCTGTTGCCCCTCCTAACCAAAATTTATAGATATTTACCAACCCTATACCTAATCATAACATTTCATTTGTCAAATTGAGGGAAACTACAAAGAATGATGTTGTGAATGTTGATACGGATAATGATAATAATGATACTATTCAACATGATTCTATAGACAATGATCCTATGGATGACATGGTAGGAGTGATAGATGTTATTCCTCATAAGGGTCAAACTAAAAATCCTCTTGACATTGCTTTCTCCTCTAAAAATATACTTAAACATGCACCCGATGATCCTCTTTACATAGCTGACCGAATCTATGAAAAGACCACTAATGGGATACTAATAGATCCCGCTTGTGGAGAGAATGTGATCACCAAGGAATTCATACTTTTTCATGAGCTCTATCAAGATATATATGATAAACTGAAAGCATGGATCAAGATGCATAATGGTTTTTCTTGCCCTACTATGGGATCGATCACCCTTCCATTACAAATAGGACCAAAAATATTAGATATCTCATTCTCCATCATTACATATACTTAAAATCCTCTTGGCATTGCTTTCTCCTCTAAGAATATACTTAAACATGCACCCAATGGTCCTCTTTCCATAGCCGACCAAATCTATGACAAGACCACTAATGGGATACTAATAGATCCCGCTTGTGGAGAGAATGTGATCACCGAGGAATTCATAATTTTGCATGAGCTTTATCAAGATATATATGATAAACTGAAAGCATGGATCAAGATGCATAATCATTTTGCTTGCCCTACGATGGGATCGATCACCCTTCCATTACAAATAGGACTAAAAATATTAGATATCTCATTCTCCATCATCCCACAGTCAAACCACTTTTGTGTGAAGCTAGGCTACCCATGGCTTCACTCCATGAATGTTATCCCTTCATTTGTACATAAATGTTGAAAGTTTCCCTTTAACAATGAAATTTTCACCATCTATCATAGTGGCTTTAACCTATTGTCCTCTAAAGGTAACTTTTCCTTAGATTTATTTTGGCCCAAGCCTGTAGAACCCATAAATCCATGAGAATACTTCTTTTTCTTTTCCTATAAAAAGTTCAAGGAAAAGAAAATGCCAAAATTATCCCTTTGAAACATGTCCCTGTCCATAATCAAGCCTACCATTCTAGAAGAAACCATGATTGAGCCTAAATAAATTCCAAACAACTAAGACCAACCTAAGATAGAACCTTCACCTACCTCCTACAAACGACCAAGAGATAACAAAAACAATCTTGTCACACCTCTTAGAATAAAACAAGTTTACAAAGTCAAAGAGAAAGTGGTTGAATAACCTCTCATGGTTCCTTCCATTCCTCCCCTTAGGGAAGAAAAGAAATTGATGTTTGATCAACCTACTCCTACATAAACGCAACTTGAAAACAAGACTAAAAGAAACAAAGGTGCTTGAGAGTGTAGGCATAGACGTAATTCCCTTGCTCGTAGGCTGCATGAAGAAATAAATAAAGAAAATAAAAATCCAAACTTGAATGTGTTGAGATATTTTTGGATGTTGTGGATGTGTTGCTGATATGTGGTTGTCATTGATTTCAAGACTATTAGCATTTGGTGTATAAATTGTTGTATATGTCGAGGATATTGAGAAAATTGTAAGAGAAAGCGTTTTGTGTTCCCAATGGAACTATGCAGGTCATGAAGGTGTTTTTTTTTTTTTACATTAAAGGGTTTATTGTTGAGTATGTCTAGATCATCTACTGAAAGTTTCAGAGGTTCATGTGAAGTTTTGTGTGAGTTGTGGTCTGACAGTATTTTCCTTGTCTCTGTCAGTGTTCCTAAATGAATATTGTATGATTCTGGTTATCTTCGTTGGTGTGGATGCTTCTCTTTTGTTTCTTGGTGTTTTAAGATGACTCTAGTTCATTCTCTATCTGTGTGGTACGTCCACATTAATCGGTGAGCTCATGATTGAAGATCTTTTCATTTTTCATTTTCCTAGCTGACATGTTAATGATAGCATGTTGTGGATGTTCGAGGTGAAATTAATTAAAGTATTTTTGTATTGGAGATGTTAATTTTGGTATCCACTATGTTGTGGCTGACCTTGGTGGGTTCGCATTAAGAATTTAGTTGTTAATATGGGTTGACATTGCAAATAAAATTTATTTTTCTTGGTCGACCATGTTGTGATGAAATCTCCTATAGCGGATATATAAGAACGATTGTGTCATCGGTGGAAAGTATGCTTCATGTACTCCTATGTTTGTATATGTGAATATCATTCAATTGCAGAGTGGAGTGTGAAGAAGTGTTGAGCTTAATTGGAACTGTAATCAAGCTTAATCAAAAGTTATTTTCTCAATTCATACCTTCCGGATTTTAATCCTATCTTGTTGGGTAGTGATCCCCTTTTGTAATTGAGTAGTGGGCTCTAGGAAGTGTTCCTGAATGCATGTGAATTCCCCTTATTATTTCTCATTATACTTTTAGCAGAGTATAATCTTGTGGACTAACATCCACCATGGTTTTTCCCCTAACAGGGTTTCCACGTAAAAAATCTTGGTGTTCTTTGTCTCTCTGATGTGTTAATTGGTTAATTTCTTATTCATCAGATCTGAGATTAGATTTAAGTTAAGTTTGAAAAGTTTAAGTTTCTATGACAACTGATTCACCCCCCCTCTCAATTATCTATCCTTGTTTTGCCAACAATTGGTATTAGAGCTAGTTCCTGTGAAGAAGTTTAATAGCTTGAGGTGATCTAGGATGGCAACATTCAAGAAGGACAGTCCTAGATTTGATGTCACCAAGTATTGACTATGGAAATTCAGGATGCGATGTCACGTAAGATGTATTGGTGAAGCCTAGTGGAAGATTACAAAAGATCCATATGTTATTCCTAAGAATGGCCCCTCTTCTGCTAATGAAATCAAAGATGCTAAAAATAATGTTAGGGCTATTGAAGCTTTGTTGAGCACTCTAACAGATTCAGAGATGGCTAATGTGTTAGGTCTATAGATAGCTCATGAGATTTGGAGGAAACTGGAAACTTTGTATGAAGGCGATGCATAGGTGAAGATGGCTAAGCTATAGAGCTTGAAAGGTAAAATGGGAATTTGAAGATGGGAGAAGATGAAAATATCACTTCTTTTATGCCAAGAGTAAATGAGATAGTGATGGGTATTACATGTGCTGGTGGTTTTGTGGAAGAAGATGAAATTGTGGCTAAGACACTCAGATCCTTGCCTCCTTCCTACAAAATGAAAGTTCATGCTATTGAAGAATTCATGTCGGTAAACAAGATGACAAGAAATACACTAATAGGGAAGCCTGCTGCTTTTCAAATTAGTGAGTTTGGTGAATCAACATCGAAGACTGAATCTGCATTCAAAGCTACTGTATCTGGAAGTTACAAGAAAAGATACAATCCGGGAGAGAGCTCCAAAAAGATATCCAAATATGATGAAGAACTGAAACAGCTTGAAGACAAAGAAAGAGAAGTAGAAGAACTGGAAGCATTGATTGAAAAGCAAGAAGGAAAAGGAAAAGGTAAGTATGAAGATGTATTTCCTATTAAAAAAAATTCATGTAGTAAAATAGGTCATTTTGCATCAAGATGTACTAAAAGAGTTCCTAGGTCTAAGCCTAGAAAGTCTAGATTCCAAAAGAGATGCTACTTTGTTGAAGAAGTAGTAACTGATTATGAGTCTCATAAAATTAATGGAAATGAAGATGAATGGGATTTCATTGCTACCATTGAAAATAATCATGGGGCTACTAAATCTACTGGAGATGAGAAAGCTCTTACAGCCCAAATTGAAGAAAAAGATGAGTGGGTCATTGATAGTGGATGCTCACATCACATGACCGATGACAAAAGTAAGTTTGTGAGTCTAGAGAAGTATGATGGTGGGGTTGTAAGATTTGGAGATAACAATGTTGGTATGATTCATGGTAGAGGATCTATTAGCCTAGGTGGTAAAGATAATAGTGATGATGTCTTGTATGTTGAAGGCATAAAGCACAACTTTTTGAGTGTTGGATAGATGGTACACAAGGGATATGATCTATAGTTCAAGAATGGAAAATGCAAGATTCATGGGAGTTCCAGAAACATGATTGCTATTGGTGTGCAAACTAAAGATAATATTTTTCAATTGAATACTACTAGTGGAATTTTCTTAATTGCTTAAGTAGGTGAAAGTTGGTTGTGGCATAGGAGGTTGTGTCATGTAAGCTTTGACAACATTATCAAGATAAGTTCTACTCAAGCAATAAGATATTTTCCTAGGTTAGTGAAGCATGCTAATGTAATCTGCAAAGAATGTTAGATGGGTAAAAAACCTAGAGTCTCCTTCTGAAGCAAACAATTTCATTCAAATAATGTGCTAGAACTAATACATACTAATCTTTTTGGTCCCTCTAGAGTTAGAAGTATTCATGGAGAAATGTATTTTATGTTGGTTATTGATGATTACTCTAGAATGATTTGGGTTTCCTTTTCAGAGAAAAATGTGAAGCATTAGATAAGTTCAAAAGCTTTAAGGCTATGGCAGAAAATGAAAAAGGTTTGAGAATCAAGTGCCTGAGATCTGACAGAGGTGGTGAATTCATCTCCAAGGAGTTCAACTCTTATTGTGAAGAACATGGAATTAAAAGACAATTATCTACTCCCTAAACCCCTCAATAGAATGGAGTTGCAGAAGGAAAGAATAGAACAATTTTGGATGTTTCCAGAAAAATGATGATGGAAGGGAATGTGTCTCATATGTACTGGAGTAAAGTGGTAAGCATTGTTGTGTATACTTTGAATCGGGTAAATGTGAATTGTAATTCTAGTAAGACCCCTTATGAATTATGGTTTGGTCACAAACCTACTGTTAAGTATTTCAAGATCTTTGGAAGCAAATGATATATCAAGAGAGATGATGATATAGGCAGGATTGATGATAGAAGTGATGAAGGGATCTTCCTAGGTTACTCCACTAAGAGCAAGGCATACGGATGCTATAACAAAAGATTGAGAAAGATTGTTGAGAGTGCAAATGTCAGAGTTGATGAGGACTCTGTCAAATCATCCAGATGATGCAGCTATGATTCAGATCAAGACAACATAAATCAAGGGAAGAACACTCAGACACTAAATCTACTTCAGATTATTGGATATGTTCTGGTGAAGCAACCACAAGTTGTTCTAGTAAATAAAATCAGTCAGGAAGCACAAACAAGTGAAAATGTAGAAGAAAGTTTAAAATACATAGAGGTCCGAGAAAGTCTCAAGACTCCAAGGAATGTAAAGTTGAATCACTCTAAAATTCAAATCATAGGAGATAAGAGTAAAGGAGTGCAAACTAGAAGAAGAATTATAGAAGAATATTGTCTGATTTCCAATATTGAACCTAAGAGTGTCACTAAACTCTATCAAGATGAACACTAGTTGGAATCCATTAAAAAGAGATGACACAGATTGAGAAGAATGACACATTGCTATTGGTTCCTAGGCCCACAGACAAGAATGTGATTGGTACTAAGTGGGTATTCAAAAACAAGTTGAATGAAGAAGGTGAAGTGGTCTGGAATAAAGCATGACTGGTATGTAAAGGGTACTCTCAAATGGAAGGTATTGATTTTCAAGAAACCTTTGCTCCTATTTCTAGAATTGAAGCTATGAGATTATTTATTGCTTATTCTGCACACAAGAAATATAAATTCTATCAAATGGATGTAAAGTCTGCATTTCTGAATGGAGAACTAGAAGAAGAAGTGTACATTGAACAACTAGATGGATTTTAGCTAATAGACAAAGGAGATATGGTTTGCAGGTTGAAGAAAGCTCTATATGGACTTAAACAAGCCCCCAGAGTTTGGTACGCTAGATTGGACAAATACCTACTGAAGCTTAGATACACTGAAGGTACTATTGATAGTAACTTATACTTCAAATTAGATCATGATAAGGAGTTAATTATAGAAGTCTTTGTTGATGACATCATTTTTGGAGGAGATGATAATCTATGCATGAAGTTTGTTGATGAGATGAATAATGAATTTTTGATGAGCATGATTGGTGAAATTAAGTTCTCTCTAGGATTACAAATTACTCAGTTGGACCAAGGTATTTTCATATCTCAGTCCAAATATGTGAAAGAACTGCTAAAGAATTTTGGAATGGAAGACTCCAAACCTGTTGGTACCCCTATGGTGACTGGATTTAAGTTGACATAGAATGATGATTCTCCAAAGGAAAATCAAACCAGATATGGGTCAATGATTAGTGGATTTCTCTACTTGACTCAGACTAGACTAGACATTATGAATGTTGTATGTATGGTTGCTAGATTTCAAACTGATCCAAAAGAATCACATGTGACTGTTGTCAAAAGAATCTTTAGATATCTGAAAGGAACAGTTGACTTTGGTATCCAAAGGATGATGATCTCACTTTGTGTGTATACATTGATGCTGATTGGGCCAGTGATGCGGATGACAGAAAAAGTACTAGTGGTGGTGCTTTCTTCCTAGGCAAGAAGTTGGTGTCCTGGTTGACAAAAAAGAAAAGTTCCATTTATCTATCTACTACAAACAATTGTACTCAAGTAATATGGATGAAATAGATGATGACAGATATCAAAGTGATATATGAAGAGCCTATTTCCATATACTATGACAACTTAAGTGCAATAAATATATCAAGGAATCCAATGCTACACTCTCAGACTAAACATATATCAATCAAGTTTCACTTCTTGAGAGAAAAAGTGAATGAAAAAGAAGTTAGATTAGAGTATGTGCCCACCAAAGAATAGATTGCAGATATATTTACTAAGCCATTGTTGAAGGATACTTTTGAGTATCTTAGAGGAATGCTAGGGGTAATTACCCATCCTGATAAGAACTAAATGATGCATTTACTTGCATCAATCCATGAGCCTCATTGCTATATTATGATCCGGATTGATGTTTCTATGGCTACTAATCAAGGGGAGTAGTCAAATGTGTAGATATGTGGTTCAGAGCATATGTATGGAAATTTCATGGTTACCTTTTCCATTGATCTCAAAGGGGGAGAAGTATAATGTGATAAATCCCTGTGGAGAGAAGTTCAATTGAGAGGAGAAGTGCATAAGAAGTTAGTGTGTTGGGTTGATGGTATTTTTCACATCATGTGTTGCCATCAATGCCAAAGGGGGAGATTGTTGAGAGATTTTTGGATGTTGTGGATGTGTTTCTGATATGTGGTTGTCATTGATGTCAATGCTATTAGTATTTTGTGTATCAATTTTTGTATATGTCGAGGATATTGAGAAAATTGTAAGAGAAAGTGTTTTGTGTTCCTAGTGGAATTGTGCAAGTCATGAAGGCATTTTGTTATGTACGTTAAAGATTACCTAATGTGGATTAAAGGGTTTATTTTTTAGTATGTCTAGATCATCTACTAGAAGTTTCAAAGGTATGCATGAAGTTTAGTGTGAAAAGTGGTCTGACAGTATTTTCGTTAAGTGATATCAAGTTTCCACAATCTATAATGCTATTTTTAAGTGATTTCTAGATTTGATTGTGTACGAATTTTTTGCATCAACATTTCAAATCACAATTTATGATCCATCATCAGATCAGGTGCTCTCAGCTCTCATCCTAATGATGGATCACAAAGTGTGATCCGAAATGTTGATGCAAAAAATTCACACATAATTGAATCCAGAAATCACTTAACAATAGTATTTTTGTTGTCTCTGTCAGTGTTCCTGAATGAAGATTGTATGATTCTGGTTATCTCCATTGGTACAGATGCTTCTCTTTTGTTTCTTGGTGTTCTTAGATGTCTCTATTTCATTCTCTATCTTTGTGGTATGTCCACATTAATCGGTGAGCTCATGATTGAAGATCTTTTCTTGTGCATGTTCGATTTTTCATGTTCCTGGCCAACATGTTAATGATAGTGTGTTGTGGATGTTCAAGGTGAAATTAATTAAAGTATTTTCATATTGGAGATGTTAATTTGGGTCTCCACTATGTTGTGTCTGACCTTGGTGGGTTCACATTAAGAATTTAGATGTTAATCTGGGCCGACATTACAAATAAAATTTATTTTTCTTGGCCGACCATGTTGTGATGAAATCTCTTGTAGCAAATATATAAGAATGATTGTGTCATCGGTGGAAAGTATGCTTCCTATGCTCCTATATGTGTATATGTGAATATCATTTGATTGCAGAGTAGAGTGTGAAGAAGATTGTGTGAAGTGTGAAGAAGTGTTGAGCTTAATTGGAATTGAGAAGAAGCTATTTTCTCAGTTCATACCCTCCAGATTTTAATCCTATCTTGTTGGGAAATGAGCCCATTTTGTAATTGAGTAGTGAGCTCTAGGTAGTGTTCCTAAATTCATGTGCATTCCCCTTATTATTTCTCATTATACTTTTAATAGAGTATAATCTTGTGGACTAACATCCACTGTGTTTTTTTCCCCTAACAAGGTTTCCACGTAAAAAAATATTGGTGTTCTTTATCTCTCTGATGTATTAATTGCTTGTGGTTAATTTCTTATTCATCAAATCTGAGATTAGAGTTAAGTTAAGTTTGAAAATTTTAAGTTTATGTGACAAATGATTCACCCCCCTCTCAGTTGTCTGTCCTTTTTTTTCCAACAGATTGAAGCAATGCATAATGACTCTACCCCCTCCTTGAAATAAAAATATCCAATATAGCAACCACAAAAAGAGTTGAAGGCTTCCTTGGACATTATCATTCAACCTCTTGTTGTGATTAATTTAGATGAAGATGACCTGAGCTTGCAAAGATTGATGAACAAGTGCATAATGAATTGAATACATTATTTTTCTCTTCCGTGAGCTTAAACAAAAATTCACCTAAGAAGAGTGTTGAACCTGGTAATTTCCCTAGTTTGGCACTTGCTATTGTCCCTTTTCCTAGTTTCCCTCCTTCGGTATGCAATGAACCTGATTGGGATGTGGATGGCCTACTTTAAGTTCACTCGCATGTGATTTACTAGTCATTTACATTATTTATTTTTCATTTTCTTTTGAGTGATTGCATGTGATTACTATGATCCCCACGATGTTTTGTTTGATGTATCTCTCTCTCTCTCTCTCTTTGTGACATTCCTCTATTTGTTCCTTCATTCTTCTCTATGTCTTAAACCTTTTATCTTTTCGCATTTTACCTTTTTCATTTGTCTCGTGTTTTCCTTTAAGGGATGATGCAAGGTGTCGAGAACTTAACGTCTCTTCCATGTTGACCCAAAATGAATTTTCTTTTCTTTTTCTTTATCTTTTTCAATTTTCTTGTGTTTTCCTTTTGGGGATGACGCAAGGCATCAAGAAATTCATGTCTCTTCCATGTTGACCTATAAGGATTTTTCTTTGTTTTTGCTCTCTTTGTGTCATTCTTCCAGTTCTATGTGTATTTAGGGAATGATGACAATTTCGATCTCTCTAAAATCATTGTAGCAAGAACATACTAACCCCAAATATATAAATCCCTTATGTGTTTGGATTTTCATTTTGGGGGTAACTCCTCTCTTTTCCTTTTTCTTCCACGTGACGTAGCTTTACTCGGAAACATATGACTTGGCATAGGGCTTTCCAAGTTGGATCTCATGTCTTGTTTATTGTTTGCATTTATCATTTTTAACTTTAATTTAATTACTCACAACATGGTGTTCAAAAATTTCTTTAAAGTGGGGGCATACATTGACATTCTTCTTTTCATCGTTCATAGTGCAGTCTTCTTACTTTATACGATGCATTTTTTGCTTTGTGGATTACATTGGGTGTGATGTCTTTTAAAAGTGTGATCTCTATTTGCATGTTACATTCCTCTTAGTGGCTTGATGTAATGCAATGCATCCCCTAAGTTGTGAATTTTCTGTTCTTTGATTGGTCCTCTTCGAAACATTAGGCACAATGTTCCCTAAGTTAAAGACCTCGCATGAATTAAGCAAGACTGCTTTGAAAGTTCTTTGCATTTTGAATAATTTTGCAGTTATATGGCCACCTTGCATAACACAATTTGCATGCCAGTGGATGCATTTTTTTTTTTCATGAGTTACAAGAATACAAACTTTGCTTGTCTAATGAAGCTCGAAAATCATTTTTTGCATGGAACCTTATCAAAGTTATTAGGAGGTATAACTTTGGTATGGTTTGACAAGAAGTTGAATAAGGGCATGACTTTCCCATAGCCACTCGCATGTGTGTAAGCACATACCAGCCATGAGTGTATGTGTCTCTCACCTTCTTGGAATTCTCACCCAGTGGACAGCTTAGAGTTTTGTTTCCTTAGAGTGAGTATGCATTTTTCATACAAACAGGCTAGATCTGATCCACATCGTATTGGAAAAATGGTCAAAGCTTGATCCACCTATTTTCCTTTTCATGTTGTTTCATTTTCTTTATGTCTTTGACAACTTGCATTATTTTTCCTTTCTTTTTCTCTTTATATCATTTTCATGTGTGTTCTTTTGTGTCTATGTTGGTTTTCCATGGGACTTTGGTCCTAGGAGCTTGCACAACCCTCTTGATCATAGTCATCCTATCTTATGAGCATTGATGCATTTAAACCCCTCTTGATCATTGTCGCAATTGGTCTAATTTAGTGTGAGTTGGAAGCAAGTTCCTCCTCCCACTAAAGTGGGGGATATATGTAATGACGGAAAAAGGTCCCCCTACCTTGATTTAGTGTTGTAATATGCCTAACATATTCACATTAGGTCTTGGGCCCTTGTGAACTAAATGATCTTATTGGTGCCTTGTTTGAACTATTGTAAAGTGTTGTAACATACTTTCACACTTTTCTTTGGTTTTCATTAATAATTGGTCTTTCTTATGCTTTAATTGGCACTATTTTACATCCGCAAGCCTCATTAATGCATATTTTTTAGGATAATCCTGACACAAATCATTACCCAATCATAATTCAGTTGTTTTAGGCTTGAATGGCCTATATTTAGTGATTTGGGATTCTTTCACCACCTTGGGTGAATGAATCCCACCTAGATTTTTGGATCGCAAACCTGGTTTCACATTTTTCTAAGCATTTTTAAAATTGGTCCCAAAAATTAAGCCTAGTGGGACTCATTCACCACCTTGGGTGAATGAATCTCATGCGGCCCAAAATCAAAATTATTTCAAATTTTTGGTAGGATTTTATCCTCCTAGATCTGATGTTAGATTGTAATGTTGTAATTTCGAGAATTCTTGCATAATTAAGAATAAATACAAGGTTATTTCACTCATTTTAATCCCAAGAATTCAAGTATTCATCCTTATAGCAAAGTTGAGTTCACAAGTGTTTACAAGAGCATTCAAGAGCATTCAAGGGCAGATTATCAAGCATTTTAAAGAAAAATTTAAGCATCAATCATCATGTCAAGAACTTAATTCATCATGTTTGTTTTGGAGCTAACAATTCTGATGTAGGATTTTATGATTCAAGAGAGAATTTCATTCAAGTTTTATCACCTTCAAGCAGGATTCAAGATCTACATCCATTGGAGCCATCTCACACATGTTTGCAGCACTTCATTGCTAGGGTTTGGTGAGTTGCAACATCTTATTTTGTTCATTCATCATTCTCCATTCCTATTTCATTATATTCCAAGGTTTGATTACCAAAATAGGGTTTGACCAAGGAAAACCCTTATCCACTAATGCAACAACATTTTTTCCCTCTCCTTTGTGTGATTTGTAGGTCTAGTTTGTATATTTCCTAAAGAGAAATATTGGAGAAAAATTGTCATCAAGCCTTGGAGAACATTGGAGAACACCTACAGGTTACAAATCAGGGTTTTAGATCCAAAAATATATCAAGGACATATAAGATAGAGAAGAGTAGGATCAAACTTTGAAGCTTCATAAAACCCTAACTGGATTGATTTTCCACTTCTGGCGAACGAGTCTTAGTTTCAGTCAAAATTCATTTTTTTGCAGATTTAGATACCCATTTGGCAGATTCTTGTTCTCGCACAGAAACCCAAATTCTGGACTGATTCATCCATCTTGGAGAATGAGTCCCACTCAACATTAAATTTTGAATTTCCAATGTTTCAAACATCCTTCCAATCATTTCCAAATTCCTAGGTGCACATATTCCTTTTTGTAGTTTTTTGTGTTGTTTCATCTACATTTCTAGGTCATTTTGTAGGTCATTGTATTGAATTAGGGTTTAGTGTTGCATCTTGCATTCCATGAGTATTTCCAAGTTCTTACTTAGTTTGAACCCCTTATTGGTTTGCATTCAGACCCTAGGGAAACTCTCTTTCCAAATCTCTTTCTCCTTTGCATTGAGATCTCAAGGGTTATCCTTGAATGAAATTGAAGAAGTGGGTGTGCTCTATGTCCTAAAACCATATGATAGCACCATACCACTTTTTCTTCATTTCAAGGTCCTTACCATTGTCATTCTTTATTTATTTTAACCCTCATTATTTTTCACATCATGAACCTTTGATAATACTGCCTAAGATCATGTTTTTTTCATTTAGGACATCCTCTCACGACTGTCATCATCCTCTCTTTTATCCTTGACTATCCTTTTGTGGGTTGTGATTCAAAAAGACTACCATATTTGATTTGTGTGTTTGTTCTTGTCATTATTTTACATATTCACTATCCTATTGATGTGTTAAAAATCATAATTATGTTCAATCCTTATATCCTCCTTAACCTATCTGCATACCCCTATCACCTACTTATGACCTTTCAAAGTAGAATACATGACAAGGTCATAGAGGCTGATAGTATAGAGGTTTTTTGACAAAATTCAATGTAAATTCTAATGAGGATAGATTAAAGAAATACTTATGATCATTTGAATTTTTTCTTTGATAGTGAGATATACACAAAAAGGTAGTGAGCCTATAGTTTATTACCCCAAGATCTTGTCCTTTACTCACTGTCATTTCATGCCTTCCTCAATCATTATCAATACTATCATGCTGAGTCATATATCGAGACTCTTTCATCTTCTTTGCATCATTATGATATTCATGTCTTCCAATATGCATAGATATGTCCTTTTTTATGTCATGATACTTCATTTACATGAGTATAGCTTCATGAAGTTAACTACTAACTCAATCTTTGGTCACTAGAGTTATCATTTATGTGTGACAACCCTGTTATGAATGGATTGTTCTTCATGTCCAAGATACTTCTCTATATGTCTTCTAAACCATTGTCCTTTTATGCTTGCCATAGATTTTGATGACCTTCTAGGTGAATGTGATAAATACTCCTTTAAGTATCCTTTTGGACTTACTCTTGACTCTTACCTTTCAAAAATATCTAATGGAGAAACTTTAAGATTTTTTTTATTGCTACCACTTGATAAAGCCATTGGGATACATTATTGTTCATTAGAAAATAATGCCTCTTTGTCTTTGTGCTTTAGGGATTTTGAATCACATGTGATGTGTTAACTTCTATAATTCCCACTGATGAAAGGAAATCATTAGTAATTTGTAATGGCTCCTTAATTATGTCAGTCATAACTTGCCCTGTTGGTAATGCAATTTCTTTAGTATCTTCAACAAGCACAAACCTCCAAACTTATGTTCACATGTTTCAACCTCTACGTATGAAATAAATGTAATCTCTTTTTCTTCAATAACTTCATCCATAGTGTCATTTTCCTTGACTATTACAATAGATTCTACTAATGTCCTCTTGCATTCATTTTCATGGTTCTTACCAACATTAGGGCTTGAAACTATCATCTCTATCCATACCCTTGATTCCTATTGTCACTGTCATGATGGATCACTTCTTCAATCCATTCTTAGGGTTCTCAAGGCCTTGAAACCTTTATAAATACTATTATACTTACAATTCTTTGAATAATCTTTTTCTAAATTCTATGACTATAGTTGTACTTTCATTTTGTCTATCCTTTAATTACCACTATGATGTTCTTCTTCTATACATGTAGGTCTTCTCTTTTTCTTTTGGCATGAAACCTTGTCTTTACACCTATGTTTGGATTTTTATGCCTGTCTTCACATTGTTGTCACACTTACTAGAACTATATTGTGCATTATTTTAGGTGGACTATCCTTTTCCTTTAATTTTGTTTTATCTCATGTTATTTCATACCTATTGTCGCATATCTCTCAACTAGTTATAGGCATTGTCAATATGCCATATTTTATATAATTAACATTTTTTCCTTCATAATGATAGTATATAACTTATCACAACAAATACCATACAATTTTCATTTTAAAGCTTGATTCAAGTTATTTTCTTTAGATTATGAATTCCATCAAAATTCCTCTAGTCCAGGTTTGTCATTTGATGGCTCCATCAATTGACACTATATTTGCATGAATATACTTCATTTGAATGCAAAGTATGATAAACTCCTCACCACTATCCTTTATCATCACTTGAATACCCTGCTTAGTGACTTTCCTTCTTCAAAGATGAGAATAACAAAGCAATATTACATAAATAACCCACATAGGATAAATTTGTTACAAGATGAACATGTATGGGAAACTTATATCTAAATACCATAGGCCATCCATAAGACTTAAAACAACCTGAGGAATGTCATACCTCATGAGTATAATCTCATAAAATATATAAATCAAGACTAATGAATTTCTAAGTATCTTCAAAAACATCCAGATGAAACAAATACCCAAGATCTCCAAGATTGAATAATAGGTATATGTATGAAAAAAATATATTGAGACATTTCTTAAGAGTATGTGGATAGGGAAAGATGGTTCCTCTATAAAATGTTGTGCTACAAGTGATCCGAGATGCACAAATCTTATTGACACTGGTGTCACTAACTAATTAGAATCTATACTAATCCTACATAATACCAAAACAATTTGCAACAATTACCTTCCTAAGTTGGTTCCTTTATCAAGAAAAACATTTCTATAGTGAGGCATCTCAAATATATCTCATCTCCTTTGTGCATCAGCATGAGCCTGTTGAAAATAAGTTTCATAGACTTTGTAACTTGAAGGCCATATTTCATCTTTGAGAAATTTTGTCCACCAAACCCCCTAACTTGCTACTCATGATTGGCAATTTATCCCTTTACATTTCCACACTGTTGACTACCCTTTCTCAGGCACCTAATTGTCCATAACTTGTAATCTATGCTTTACATTTCCCTTTATTTCTTATACGGACTTAATGTAGGTCTCATGCACAGTCTTCTACTTTTGCTTTTGTTCATACATTCTTGTAGTAAACCATTTACCATCTTGTAGTAGACCAATTACCCATGGGTCTACCCTTCTCCCCATAGAAACTATAAATTATGTTTTTAAAGAGGGATGAACCTTTTCCATGCATGGTAAAGTAGAACATGCATCATGTTGTAGAGATGTATGACCGGTCGTGCACCATCAACTAGGTATGACATTTTACTAGAGCATGCTTTGGTTGCTAATGCACTACCACATCTATAGAGCAAACCATCACACCACTAGCAATTATATTTTATGCCTCAACTCTTGTATGCTTATTAAAGACTGATGTAGATTGAAATCCTGATTAACCCTTAATATGTTATGTATTAAACATTTAACATTGGTAATATGAAATTAAATTCCTACTAAAATGTTGAATGGTTGTATATTTGATAATAGTGAAACATTGCTAATAAGTAGGTTGACAGGCTTTCGTGAGGTCCTATCGCTTTAGTTGAAAATGTATCAATTATATCAATCGAGTAGTGTTTGAAGGTTCTATGCAATAGGGGACATCTTGGATATCTCTCTTATATTTTTTGAATTATTGAAATGGTTGTAAATATATATTTAACTAGAAAGCATGAAGTTTAAAATAGGAAGCATGATATTCTTAAACTAGAAAGCATATAAATTACCTAAGAAGAAACACGCAATAAACCTATAAAATGTAAATGAAAACAACTAATGGCTAATGACTAACTATTGCCAGAAAGTAAATTTAACAACTTGTAACTAGCAACAAGAGTAGGTGCTCTGAAATTTCAAATGATCAAAACTTACAGATTAAAAATTCAAAACTACAACCTGCAGGAATTTTTGACAAAGCTTGGCACACATAAATAACATTCATCCAAATTTATCATGTATAGAATAAAGGAAACATTGAAAATGAAAATACTTATCTATCCTGTGAGATCCCTCGAGTGGCCAGCTCTCGAGTGTGCCTATGATTAACTCAGACCACATGTACTTTTGCATCTTCAGAATAAATCCATTCATTCCATTACACAAAACTAGTAACTCCAAATAAGACTAGGAAGTTTTATTTTATTCATATAAGAAAACTGTAACATAGAGACATAGTGAACAAAGCATATTATAACAACATAATGGTATAACCTATGCATTGTTTCTAGCAATTACATATATATACTATACTGTTAACTGTGTCACCAAAAAGTGTATACTTTGCTTGATATGGGAATAATTGATGACAAATTGGACTTAATGAGGCCTTGATTTGGTGTAGTGAGGTATTTTACACATCCACACTAGGTCTTGGACCCTTACAAACTGAATAAAATGTATATAACGATGTATTGTAAAGGTGTTGTAAAGTGTTGTAAAATACTTTCACACTTTTCTAGACTAATGGACCTCTTTTCCTCTTAATTCAATATTATAAAATGTATTTAATTGCATTCTCACATTAATCTAGAAGGTTTGTGAATTAAACTTAGTGTTAATCTAGTGTTGTAATGTGTCCTACACATTCACATTGGATGTTGTGCCCTTCTAGGCTAAGTGGACCTCATTTTAATGGTGTAAAGTGTATTTAACCACACTTTCACATTGAAATTTGTGTCCCTAGCCCTAATTACCCTTTACATCATCATTAATAGGCCCCAATTGCCCCATATTGTGCATCCCAAGGCATCATTTGATCAAATACCCGATGAAATCAACATAAGAATTGAAATTCCTCATTCCAAAACATTCCAGTTGTTAAAAGGGCCTCTCTAGGACTAAGTCACCCATTTGGGAAAATGAGTCCCTACCAGGTGGGACTAAGTAACCCAACATGGCGAATTAGTCTAATTTGGCCTATTTTTGAGGTTTGAGCTAGAAGTTTTGGATTTTAAGATTATTTTTCTTTCATGTTGGCCTTAGGGATCCAATTAATGAACAAATAAGGTGAATTTCCTATAAATACAAGTCTCTAAACCCTATTTCATAAGAATCTTAACTCATCATCCGTTCATTCATCATTGATCATGTTCTCAAGTCAAGCAAGCTAGGGTTTTGGCATTCTAAGTCATCAAGAGAAGAATCTTCATTTTTTGTTGTAGAAATTCAAGATCAATCCTCATGACAAGTTATTAACTCCATTGTTTCATTCTTCATTACATTATTTCTCCATTTTGGTTTAATTACCTAAAAAGGGGTTTGACCAAGGCAAACCCCCATGCCCTAACATTTTAGTTTATTGCATTGAACATCATAATTAGACATATGGCATCCCTCATTACATTAAACTTGAGTGTAGACATTAGCATTTTGGGTCCATTTCTCTCCTTTTAGGTGAAAAACCTAGAAGAGCAAGAGCACCTTGGACACCCCAAAATCAGTGTCCAAATTTTGGTGAACCCAACCTTAGAACATCACCTCTTCTAATTTTGGATTCCATCATCATCCTAGAATTAGCTTGCATTAACTTTGCATTAGGGTTTGCATTGATTAATTTGCATTCTAGGGTTTCAAGTTCTACATTAGTAAAACTACATATAGGTCACATTTTTGCATCTTAAATCATTGAAAATATGTGAAATTTACATTTTCATCTTAGGACTATATTATACAGTATAGAGACTATCAAAATCCACCAATAAAATCTCAAAAATCTCAAAAAAGTCCCTACTAGGACTAATTCGCCACCATGGGTGACTTAGTCCCTGTTCAACCCTAAAATTACCTTTTACAGAGCTAAAAACCCTATTTTTAAGCTTTTGTTTGCTGCCATTACCTACCTGTATCAATTGGTTGAGTTTTTGTAACATGCATTTCAATAGATCTAGCGTACATTAGCTCATTTCATGCATTGTTTAATTTTAAATTTTCATTTCAAACATTTCATCTTTCAAGTTGATGCATAATGTAAGCAGAAAATTACCTTATTTCACATCTAAAAATTACATTTAAACATTTCCCTTTAAGTCATTGCATTGCACTTGATTTACTTTCTCATGTTATCATGTGTTCTATTCAACCATTTCATGTTTCTAGAATATCAAGTGGCCTGTATGATTCTATTTTTCATGAACATAGTCTAGGGTAGCAAAGTAAAACATTTCATATGCATGTTACATACCCTCCTAGTAATTTATCGGATTTGTAATAATTTCATAACACAAGACAATGCAAGTGTAGATAATCATAACAATCAAACTTTTTCTTCTCCCAATACCTCTCCTATTAGTGATGAAGGTATCTTGGTGAAAGAAGATACAAGCATTGAGAGTTTTGATTGTCCCTCTCCTCTTCCACCTTTGAAATACATTAGAAAACAAGAGGATGAGATCATAGAAACATTCCTAAAAATCACCTTACCTAGTCTCTCTAACCTTGACAATAAAAATTGTTCTTCTCCTAATATCCCTACTCAATTCCACAAGGATAGGTTGGTTTTAGAAGATATACCTATTAAGAGTCATGAGAATCTTGACCCTCCCTTCCCTAATGCTCCTACCATTTGGGACAATCTATTTGAAAATCATATTAGTCCTTCTCTTGATGCCTCCCCTACTTGTGATGCAACTACTTTACAAACTTCAACCTTGCATGACCATATTGAAAGCTCTCTTATTAGGGTAAATAATATGGAACAAGAGAATGAGACCTTAGAGACAACGGACAACCAAATATAGTCTTCTCCTAATTTCCCCACTATTAATAAACAAGAAAATTCAACCATTGATCATTCCCCTACTTGTGATGCAGTCATTTTAGAAGAACCAATCCATTTGATCCATAGTTCTCCTAAAAATTATCCTTCTAGGGAGGATATCATGGTGCTAGCAAATGGAAACAACACTAATGATAAAAAGGTGATTCTTGATTTCCCTTTATTAGAGATACATCAAACCAATACCACTGAGGTTATGAATGTGCAAGTGTCCATTGGAACCCCCTTGATCAATGGATCTCATACATACCCCGTGGGACATCCTAAGAACCCTCTAATTCTTTACCCACCTTCACACAAACAACAAACTCAAAACCAACCTAAACTCATCCTTTATCCACCATCACATAAACCTCCACCTCCACCTAAACTCAAGTTTACCCTTTACCCACCTAAGTATGATGTTGTTGCTCACACACATTACACTCGAAACAATTTGTGACCGCAACAACCCACCCCAACACCATTACCTTTTCCTAATCCCATCTTGTCGAGTGCTCCTCAGTTAACTCCTAGGGAGTATGATCTTGTTGAAAAAGTTAAGAATGCTCCCACAAAGATATCCCTTTGGGACTTTCTTCAGAATTCACCTACCTATCATACTATTCTCCAAACGGCCTTATAACAAATTTCTATCTCTTGTACTATGCAACCAACTAACATAGCAACCATAATCGAAGCAATAAATAATGACATTTTTTTTTCCACCAAAGTGAACTCCCCTCTTTGGCAGTGTAAAAAAATGATCCTTTCATCATCATATCTCAATACAAATAAAAAGGAATAAATAGAATTCTTGTAGATACCGGCTCTGCCCTTAATGTGTGTAGTGTGAGCCTTGTGGATAGGCTTGGCATTAATCAATCAAACATTCAACCTGATTCTTTATCCATTAAGAAATTTGACAATGTCAAAAAGAAATCGCTCGGGGTGATCTTTATACCTCTTAAATTTGGACTGGCCACATTGAATACACCAATCATGTTGCAAGTATGAGCTAGTATGGTGGTGTTGTCATCAATGTTTTCATTGATGTCAACATAGTTCAGTATGTTGTATATTGTACATGTATAGCTAAGATGTTGATGAGGTGTTGTGAGTACATGGAGTTATCATTATGTCATTGAAGATGTGTTGTGTTGATGAGTTTCCAAGTGCTTTTGAGAAAATTAATAAAGAAGAGAAGTTAGAGTGATGAATGTGTTTAGAATGTGATCAGGTATGTGCTCAACATTTCTCCTGTATTGACCCTATGCTTGTGTACATTTGAATATTTGATAATCGTGATCTTGTGGTAATATATCCTAATTTTTAGCTTCTGGTGTGATAGTACATGAAAGTTGCGTTCACCGATGTGTAAATTGTTCTGGAAAAGTTGATCTTCTATGGACTGAGAGAAATTTTTCTGCTCTGCAATCCTCTATTGTTTCATTTCATATCTTACAGATCTAGGATATGTCTTGAGATGGTGTTCTTTGGGTTTTGGAAAAGAAGGTTGAAGTTTGGTGATCTAGAAGTCATGTTTCATTGTTTCAGTATGGGCTTGCAAATTCTGGATGAACTAGTGAAAGGTGTTCAGAGTTTGAAGCATATTGCATTTGCTGCAGGTGTATCTGAAGAAATCTGAGATGTATTCTTGTGCATAATGAAGCATATTGTGGAGTCCACGTGTTATCTTCTTGTTGGGAAGCATGTACATCAATGTTCATTTGTGTTTTCATTAGGTTTGGTTGACCTGTTGTTTACACTTCATTCAAAGAATAAAATTAAATTGAGGAAGTGTGTGGTTGATCCGAGACATTATTTTTTTGGTCTTAGTTAATTTTTTTATTGGTCCACTCTCATTTCTTTCCACCACGGGAATGTTTAGTTGCTAACCTAATTTGAATTTATGAAATGAGGTATTTGTGGCTAACCTTGGAGAATGTTTCTAAGGTTGATGATGTTATAAAATCAAGTCGAATTGTGAAGATTTATATGACAGTGTGATGCAAAGTGATGAAAGTGAGCCACAAATCATAAGAGTAGAAGTGTGTGTGTGTGTGTGAGTGAGTTGAGATAGCAGTACTTCATTGTGTTGGATTTCTGAAGGCAATGAGCTAAAGGTTTCTACAATCCTTATTCAAAGCTATGGATGTGTGTTAATTGTTGTGGTGGATCTTTTGTTCTCTTTTGTATCTATAGGCAGTGAGCCTCCCTATTGGACAGTGATTCCTTTATGTAGGCAGTGAGCCTTTGTATTTCAACAGTGAGTCCTCTTCTAGGTAGTGAACCCTTGGCAGTGAGCCTCTCTATTCAGTTTTATAATCATTTTATATTGTGAGTTAACCCTAACCGTGTTTTTTCCCTTATTGGTTTTTCCACGTAAAAATATGGTGTTCATTGTGTTGATTTACTTTTTTTGATTTGAGTTTCATGCTCTTACTTGATAACAGAATAGTGTGGTTGTGGAATTGATAAGTGTTGAAGTCTTAAGTTTGAATTTTTTGACAACGGATTCACCCCCTCTCTTAGTTGTCCTATGTCTGTTTAACAATTGGTATCAAAGCTTTGGTTCCTTGGTGTAGAGATTAACCACTTAAGGAAGATCTAATGGCACATAAGTTGGTGATCCCTATGTTTGATGGAACTGACTACAATGATTGGAAGGGACAGATGAAATGATATATTATCTCTCTTGGTTTCAAGACCTAGAAGGATGTTGAGACAAAGTATACACCCCCTTCTAGTGGTCTTACTACTGCAAATGAGATTTCTGCTTATGAAGAAAATGAGAGAAAAGTATGTTATTTGTAGTGGCTTATCTAAAATTGAACGAGCCAAGGCTCTTTCTTAGGATACTGCATATGAAGTCTAGAAGAAGTTGGAAGACATGTATGAAGGAAATGAAAGAGTGAAATTGACAAAGACACTGGCGGCAAAGCACAAATTTGTAAATCTAAAAATGGAAGAAGGTGAGGAATTTACAAGCTTCTTTCAAAGGGTTGAACTGACTGCAAATGAATTTATAAATCAAGGAGGAAAAATATCGAATGAATATATAATGAGAATATCTTGATCACCCTACTGGATTACTACAGTGATGAGATCTCATTTATTGAAGAAATGTATGATCCTAAGAAGTACACTTTAGAATAGATGTTCGACACCTTGCAAGAATTTGAGATGAGAAAGTTCTAGAAAGAAGACAAGATATAAGAAAAGACAGAAATGACATTTAAGGAAATGAAGATTGAAGGTGAACTGGATAGTGATGGTGATGATGAATTGGAAGAAAACTTCACCAGGAAGTTGAAGAAAGGCACCAAAAATTATAAAGGTATGTTACCCTTTAAATGTTTCAGTTATAGTAATATTGGTCTTTATGCTTCAAGATGTCTGAATAGAGTTGTACATAAGAAGAACAAGGATTATAAGGATAAGGATAGAATGGATAAGAAATATAAGAAGTTGTATTATGATAAAGAAGAAGCATGAATTTTGTATGATGAATCTGAGAATGAGGTTGATGATAGTGAATTATTATTCTTAGCTTTGGAAAGTAAATTTGTATCCACTAACCCTGGAAAATGTGTAAGAAAGAAGGCTCTAAAGAATAATAGGAATAGGATGGAAGGTACTTTGGTTACCACTTTTCATGCAAGATAGGATGAAGAAATACACAGACCTATTGAGATAAGTGAAGTTGAACCTAATGATCCTATCTATGGACATGTACCTAAGGAGAATAAGGAAAAGGAATTAGAAGAAGAGAAAGAAGAAACAATGGAGCAAGAAGAAGAAGAGAATGAGTCAGAACCTGTTGTTAAGACTCCTAATTATTTACAAAAGAATCATCCAGAGGAATAGATAATTGGAGATAAAAGTGAAGGTGTGAACACAAGAAGCAGAGTTGTAGTTGAGGTAAATCTTTGTCTTCTCTCTAAATTTGAACCTAAGTATGTCAGTGAAGCATGTGAAGATGAGAGTTGGATGAAAGCTATGAAAGAAGACTTGCAGTAGATAGAAAAGAATTAGACATGGGAACTAGTCCCTAGGCCTGCGAATAAAAATGTGATTGGTTTGAAATGGGTGTTCCAAAATAAGCTAAATGAAAGTGGAGAAGTTGTAAGGAATAAGGAAATACTTGTATGCAAGGGATATTCACAAGTTGAAGGTATCAACTTTGGAGAGACATTTGCCCCTGTGGCTAGAATGGAAGCTATTAGGATGTTTTTGTCATTTTCTTTCCATAAGGACTTCAAAGTGTATCAGATGGATGTTAAGTCATCATTTTTGAATGGTAAATTAGAGGAAGAAGTGTATATGGAACAACCTGAAGGGTTCTAGATCTGGAAAACCAGACATGGTTTATAAGTTGAAGAAGTCATTGTATGGACTGAAGCAAGCTCCCAAAGCTTGGTATGCAAGATTGGATAGATACCTAACAAATCAAGGATTCAACAATGGTTCTGCTGACAACAATCTTTACTTCAAATTGCAAGTTAACAAAATGTTGATAGTAGTTGTATATGTTGATGATATCATTTTTGGTGGAAATGAAGGCATGTGTAAAAATTTTGTTGTAGAGATGCAGAAATAATTTGAGATGTCTATGATTGGTTAATTGAATTTCTTCCTTGGTCTACAAGTGAATCAAATTGATAAAGGGATATTCATTTCACAATCTAAGTATGTAAAAGAGTTGTAGAAGAAGTTTGGGATGGATGATTCCAAACCGGTTTGTACTCCTATGGTAACCAGATGTAAACTAAGCAAAGATGATGAATATGCTAAGACTTATCAAAGCAAATACAGATCTATGACTGGTAGACTATTATATCTTATTGCTACTAGACTAGATATTATGCATGTAGTATGTTTAATTGCTAGATTCCAAGCATATCCTAAAGAATCACATGTTACAACTATAAAGAGGATATTTAAATATCTTAAAGGTACACTGGATTATGGATTATCGTATCCTAAGAGTGGTGATTTCACCCTAAGTGCTTATAATGATGTTGATTGGGCTAGATGTATAGATGATCGGAAGAATACTAGTGGTGGTGCTTTCTTTCTTGGTGGAAGATTGGTTTCATGGTTGAGTAAAAAGAAAGACTCGGATTCTTTATCCACTACAGAGGTAGAATATATTGTTACAGCATCCTGTTGCACATAGGTTTTGTGGATGAAGCAAACTCTAAAATATATTGGAGTAACATGTGATGAGCCTATTTCTATTTTTTGTGACAACACAAGTGCAATAAACATTTCAAATAATGGGGTTATGCATTCAAGAACAAAACACATATCTATCAAATATCATTTTATAAGAGAAAAAGTGTTGGAGAATGAAGTCATATTGGAGTATGTTACCATAAAGGAACAAATTGCATACATATTTAGGGCAAGTGCACCAAGATGGTTCCCAAAAAGGTTGCTTAAGTGCCCACTTTTTTTTTAAATCAGGAAATACTGACCTTGGATGTGAAATTGAGGATACTTACAGTCAAAAATTTTAGATAAAACAAAAAGAAGGATTCAAGTGCTCAGAGTCTAATTTCTAAACTACTAATTTATTTTGAAAATGGTTGAGATTAAGGGGTTCAAACAAGGGACATACAGAAATTGGTGTTTTTTTGGTCAGAAAACATAACATAGCAACTCTTGTACAACCCTCGTACGGTGAAATTGTTTTTAGTATTTTTAAATTCACTACAATCAAAAGTTAGATAATAGTATGTAGTTGATGCACGGTTTTTTTGATAATTTTTTAATGAATATTTTATTTTTTACTAATTTTCGAAGTAGAAAATTCCTGAAAAATAGAATTTTGGTCGTGCTACCCCTACAAATTTTGGAAACTAATTGAATTTTTTTTTAAAAAATTGTAGAATGGAGTCTAGTTACTAAAAATCTAATTTATTTGAAATTTCAATGAACGGTTAATTTATAACCAAAAAAAAACCAAACACTATTTTTTGCCAAAAAAAAACATACAAACAAAAGAAATTATGGATGAACGGCTTAACATTGTTAGAAAGTGAAAAAAATTACATCATTGGATAGCTAAGAGAGAACCTAACATTACCCAAATGTTTGATTTGTTTGATATTGAACTACGTGCAATCCTGACGTGAGCATGAACTCGATTATGTGAAATATTGTAGAAATTGCAAAAACACATCTCTGGTCATTGGGAATGCCCTCCAAGCCTTTGGTTTGGTATTCCAAGGAAAATACCAAACCCAAGGCTTGGGGATTCCTAAAGAAATATATAACATGAGTGCGTTATATATCAGTTTTGACATGGTTTTTTTTTGTTTGTGGGGACCATGTCTAGCAAGACATAACGCGAGTGTGGTATA
>VDFB02379711.1:192355920-192422007 GCA_007258455.2 Sequoia sempervirens | reverse complement strand
TGAGGGAGAGAGAGAGGGAGAGAGAGGGAGTGAGTGAGTGAGTAAGAAAGAGAGAGTGAGTGAGAGAGAGAGAGGGAGTAAGTGAGAGAGAGTGAATGAGTGAGAGAGAGAGTGAGTGATTGAGAGGAGTGAGTGAGTGGGAGAGAGGGAGTTGAGAGAGAGAGAGAGGGTAGAGGATAGAGGGTATAAGGGTTAAGGGTAGAGGGTTAGATGGGGAGAGAGATATAATTAGGTTTTAAGGGTTGAGGGTATAGGGGTTAAGGGTAGAGGGTAGAGGGGAGAGACATCAAAGGAGTGAGTGAGTGAGAGGCAAGGAGTTGAGAGAGGGAGAGGGTATAGGGGTTGAGAGATGAGGGAGAGACTCAAGAGAGAGAGGAGGGAGTGGGAGAGAGATAGAGGGTATAAGGGTTAAGGGTTAAGGGTAGAGGGGAGAGAGATCGAATTAGGGTATAAGGGTAGAGGGAAGAAATATAGAATCAGGGTATATAACGTATAGAGAAAGAGAGAAAATAAATCTATTAAAAAACTTTCTCATAACGCAAGTGTGTTTTGAAGTAAATATATGGTTGTTTTAGGAAGAAATAACATGCTCACGTTATAACACGACCACATTCTGTGTTGAACTAAAAATGGTAAAAAAATCAATATACTCGTGATCTCAAGGCCCACATTCTACATATTCTCCTAGTTCTACATGTGCTCCAAAAAAAAGTAGCTTTTTGATGATGTTGTGAAGTGTCCATGCATGTTTTTCACATTCCACCACCTTTTTCATGATCTTTCTACCACCTTTGCATGAACTAGAAAAAATTTCATGTTGAAATACATATAATATCAATTCAAGTTTGAATTCCATTGAAAACTGATATACATTTGAAGTTTGTATGGGAATAAGCTTTTGAAAAAGTCAAATTGTTGAGGAGTTCAAAGAAAGAAGAAGCTAAGGCTACATAATTGGGTTGAACTCCTCCATTTGAAACTCTGGTTTTTTAGGTATGTGAAGTCTTTACACATTTTCTTTCATTCTATTATGGGTTTTTTTCATTTTTGTTATTTTGCATATTTCATGTTTATCATTGTTTGTTTGTCATTATAACCTTAGGTTGTCAATGCAAATTTTAAATTACACAATTCTATACACTTTCCAATTACATTTTTAAACCACATCTCTTAGAGGCATTTTGTTATTTAACAATTGACTTACCTTGTGTATGCTTCCACATTTTGTATACACATATACGACATATGTTTTAAGTAAAATAAAACATCATTTATCAATCTTTTATTATGGAAGTGCATACCACTCTCCAAAGCTTTCATTGAAGTATTTTGTCAAATAATTATACCAAGCAACTCATTGCCTTATCTATGCTACCAAATTTTCCATACATCTCTCTAAAAAATTGGAATATACTCCTCCCACATTGATAGATCTATTAGAAACTATTTTTGTTTTAATCTCTATTTATAAATTTACCTCATCACTAAACCTACCTCATCACTTTTATTTGTGATATATTTTAAATGTTTCCTTGATTTGTCTACCTACAAGGGATTCTAACCCTTCTCTCCATTGTTAGAAGACTCTTTATTGAAGGATAAGTTAGCAAAATGGGGAAAGGTGCAGCCTATCTTGCAATCATGGCTTAAAATGTTTATTAGGTCACTAGGACCTGTGAGGCAATTGAATTTGCAAAAAAAATTATGCTAAAAGTGCAAAAGTTGTAAAAATTGTCAAAAATGCAAGAAAAGGAAAAAAAATTAGAAGTTCAAGAGTCTTTTTGTGTGAAATTAGAGGGATAGGTCGATGAAGGAAGTTGAAGGAATTTATTAGTTGGGAAACATCTATATAAATCATGTAAGGTAGAGAAAAATAGAGATTTTTTATATTCTTGAAGATTTACAATCAATAAAGTCCCTGTTTTAGTGATTTTCTGAGTTTTTCTAGTTGTCCATTAACTTGTACGGCTTGTACAGTAGTTTAAGTCGTTGAATATTTTTTGTTTAAGGTAGAATAGTGAAGTAGCTTTCACTTTAATCTATTTATGAGGGTATCCATTGAGTTTATCATTAGTTTGAACTGGTTTTTCTCAACTAAGTCTGTAAACCCTCAAGATTGGGGTTTTGAGAGTCTAGATAACCAATAATGACTACACCGAATTTGATAGTTTAGATTAGTGGAGTAGGTTAGTCTTATGATTTTTTAGGTGTGTGTGTGTTTATTTGTGCAGGGGAATTCAAGAAACAAAGGTGGAGTTGTTGAGCTACAAGGTTTTATGATGAATTTCCAAGTGAAAAGTGTGGCTCCAAGTGGTGTTTTGAGGAAAAAAAAGTATTCAAGGATGGAAGGAGATTTAGAATGCATATGCAAACATATCTAAACACTTTTGGAGCAATGGCTAAGATTTTTAAGGATTGCAATGGTGTTTTCTATCAAACCCTCATTCTGTTTGCATGGTTTAAGCCTAAAAACAAGATTTCTATTGTTGGGTGTTTAATTGGGACTTTAAACCAATAAATGTAGGTGAATCCTAAGTTTTGACACATGATAAAAGACTTTTTTAATTCATATGGGGTTTTGGAGTTGATTCATTGGTAGTCCTTTTGTAAATTTGGGCTAATTTGAAGCAATTTCCAATGGGTAGGCTATTGGTTTACACATATTTTCCAAAATAGGTATATATCTAATTTTTGGATAAGTTAATATTGGAAAAAATGGGTTTCTAAAAATTTATCGGTCCAGGTTTCAAAGGATCTCAATAGGAAGTTACACCCAATTCAAGGTTTGGAAACCTACTTGCAATTTAATGCCTTGATAGCTAAAATGGGAAAATATGTGTAAACAGTGATTTGAATAATTCTTTATGATTGAAACTTGTCTTAAAGGTGTTGGAAAACATGTCTCAATGCTTGGATAAGATCTAGGAAGCTAACATGGTGTTTTGAGTATTTTGAGCAAGGTTTACACAATGTGTAAAATGATGTTTTTATTGCTAAAAAGAGGTAATCTGAGTTTTCAGAGTTTGAATGTGTATTGAAACTTCCAAGCTAATGTATTTAAAGATGTATCTATGGTTTGGTAAAGGTGCAGAATTTAATCTTGAAGATTTGATGTTTTGAGTAAGGTGGATTTTTGGCGCAAAATGGTGTTTTTGACTACAAGTTTATGGTAAGTCTGATGGCCAGTGGTTTGTAAGTGTGTATCTAATATATTTCAGTCAAGAGCAAGTTGTTTACACTATCTTAGATGTCTGGTGAATGGTTAGAAGTAGACTCAATGGTTTGTAGTCTTATTCCCTCAATGAAACAAGTTCAAATGATGAGTAACTGGTTGAAAAATGAAAGAATTGAATGGTTTAATGTTGTTGATCAAGTTATGGATTTGATACAGTCAATATGATGTTGTTAATGTTTTTTTTTAATCTAATAATGACACAGAATACTGATGAAGTGCTTGGCTTATTGGTTGCCTTATAGTTTCTAATGGGAAAAGTGGGATTTTAGTGAATGGATAATTAAATTTTTCATGAAAGTTGAGCAAAAGAATGATGTTTGTTTAATTTGATCTTCTCCTATTAAGTTTGGGTCAGAAGTACCCTAATGGTTTGTGGATCCTGATAGATGATCTTGCATTAGTAAGCAAGGGGTTTCAATCTTCACAAAACCTTGAATGAATGAGTTTCAAACAAAGTTTCAACCAACAACTCTCTATCTCTTCAATTTTAACCCTTCACTTTGTCTTGTCTACTAGGTCAGCAGACCCTAGTTTTAGACCTTTTCTCACAAACTTTTCAAATGACTGATCTAGATAGCCATTATTGAGTTACAATACATACTTCAAAATCAATAGTGACTATCTTGGAACATGTACATCAAAAATGACCAAAGTGCAAAATGGCAGCAATATTTGACGAGGTATTACTTGGAAACCATGGTGCTTACCAAATCTTTTTCTGAGCCTATGAGATCACGTAGGGCCCCTCTACAAAAAATCTCTCAATTTTTTCTATCTCGGAGTGGTTTTCCCATGGCAACAGATTTTCCCTTGATGGAAAATGTGTCAAATGCAAGCATTGCAAAGTTGCAAAGTGGTGCAACTTTCGTTCTGCAACTCGTGTGACCAAACGGACTGTTCCAACAAGTCTAAATAGGTATTTTTATACTAGGAATAGTCCTCTTTCACACCCAAACATGCAGAATCGCTCTGAGCTACATTCAACTAGATCGATCCCTTAACAGTCCAAAATGCAAAATGACTGCAAACTTCAACATGCTATTATTCAGATACCATGATGCTTAGAAAATTCTCATATAATCCTATAGGATCACGTTGGGCCCCTCTACAAAAACCTCTCTCGGTTTTGGCTATCTCAGAGTGGTTTTCCCATGGCAACGAATTTTCACTTGATGGTAGAAGTGTCAAATGCAAGCAATGCAAAGTTGCAAAGTGGTGCAAATTTCATTTGGAAACTCATGTGACCAAACAGGCTATTCCAATGCATCCAAAAAGGTATGTTTACGCTAGGCATGGTCCTCTTTCACACCCAAACACGTGGAATCACTTCAAACTACGTTTACACTAGATCGATCTCTTAAGAGTCCAAAGTGCAAAATAGCTGCAAACTTCAACATGTTGTTACTCAGATACCATGACACTTAGAAAATTCTCGTCTAATCCTATAGGATTGCATTGGGCCCCTCTACAAAAAATCTCTCGGTTTTGGCTATTTCGAAGTGGTTTTCTTGTGGCAGTGGATTTTCACTTGATGGAAAAAGTGTTAAATGCAAGTAGTGTAAAGTTACAAAGTGGTACAAATTTTGTTCTGCAACTTGTTTGACCAAATGAACTATTCCAATGCATCTGAATAGTTATTTTTATGCTAGAAATGGTCCTCCTTTGCACCCAAACATGCAGAATCGCTTTGAGCTACGTTCAACTGGATTGATCCCTTAAGAGTCCAAAGTGCAAAATGACTACAAACTTCAGCATGTTGTTACTCAGCTAATGTGATTCTTAAAAACTTCTCATCTGACCCTACATGATCGCGTTGGGATCCTCTACAAAAATCTCTTTCGATTTTGGCTATCTCAGAGTGGTTTTTTTGTGGAAGTAGATTTTCACTTGATGGAAAAAGTGTCAAATGCAAGCAGTGCAAAGTTGCAAAGTGGTGCAGCTTTCGTTCTGCAACTCGTGTGACCAAATAGACTATTCCAACATGTCTGAATAGGTATTTTTACACTATTCATGGTCCTCTTTCACATCCAAATAGGTGGAATCACTCTAAACTATGTTCAACTGGATCGATCCCTTAAGAGTCCAAAGTAGAAAATGGCTGCAAACTTCAACATATTGTTACTTAGATACCATGATGCTTAGAAACTTCTCATCTAATCTTACAGGATTACGTTGGGCCTCTCTACCAAAACCTCTCAATTTTGGCTATCTCTGAGTGGTTTTCCCGTGGCGACAGATTTTCACTTGATGGAAAATTTGTCAAATGCAAACAGTGCAAAGATGCAAAGTAATGCAACTTTGCAAAGTGGTACAACTTTCATTCTGCAACTCGTTTGACCAAAAGAATTGTTCCAACGCATCTGAATAGGTATATTTACAGTAAGTATGGTCCTCTTTCACACCCAAACACAAGGAATCACTCTGAGCTATGCTCAACCAGATTGATCCCTTAAGAGTCCAAAGTGAAAAATGGTTGCAAACTTCAACATATTGTTATTCAGATACCATGATGCTTAGAAACTTCTCGTCTAGTCCCATAGGATCGCATTGGGCTCCTCTACAAAAACCTCTCTCAGTTTTGGCTATCTTGAAATAGTTTTCCTATGGTAGCGGATTTTCACTTGATGGAAAAAGTGTCAAATGCAAGCAGTGCAAAGTTGCAAAGTGGTGCAACTTTCATTCTGCAACTCGTGTGAGCAAAAAAATTGTTCCAAAGTGTATGAATAAATATTTTTATACTAGGTATGGTCCTCTTTCACACCCAAACACGCGAAATCACTTTGAGCTATGTTCAACTGGATTGATCCCTTAAGAGTCTAAAGTGCAAAATGGATACAAACTTTAGCATGTTATTACTCGGATATTGTGATGCTTAGAAACTTCATATCTTATCCTATAGGATTATGTTGGGCCCCTCTACAAAAACCTCTCTCAATTTTGGCTATCTCAGAGTGGTTTTCCTGTAGCAACTAATTTTCACTTGATGGAAAAAGTGTCAAATGCAAGCAATGCAAAGTTGCAAAGTGGTGCAAATTTCATTTTACAACTTGTGTGACCAAATGGACTGTTCCAACATGTTTGAATAGGTATGATTACATTAGGCATGTTCCTCTTTTGCACCCAAACATGCGGAATCACTTTGAGCTACATTCAACCAGATTGATCCCTTAAGAGTCCAAAGTGCAAAATGGTTGCAAACTTCAACATGTTATTACTCAGATACCGTGATGCTTAGAAACTTCTTGTCTAGTCCTATAGGATTGTGTTGGGACCCTATACAAAAAACTCTCTCAGTTTTTTCTATCTCAGAGTGGTTTTCCCGTGGTGGTGAATTTTCACTTAATGGAAAAAGTGTCAAATGCAAGCAATGCAAATTTGCAAAGTGGTGCAACTTTCGTTCTGCAACTCATGTGACCAAATGGACTATTCCAACACGTCTAAATAGGTATGTTTATGCTATGCATGGTTCTCTTTCGCACCCAAACATGCAAAATCGATCTGAGCTACGTTCAACTAGATCGATCCCTTAAGAGTCCAAAGTGCAAAATGGCTGCAAACTTCAACGTACTATTACTCAGATACTATGATGCTTAGAAACTTCTCATCAAATCCTACAAGATTGCGTTGGGCCCCTCTACAAAAATCTCTCTCGGTTTTGGCTATCTTGAAGTGGTTTTCCCGTGGCGGCTGATTTTCACTTGATGGAAAAAGTATCAAATGCAAGCAATGCAAAGTTGCAAAGTGGTGCAACTTTCATTTTACAACTCGTGTGACCAAATGGACTATTCCAATGTGTTTGAATAGGTATGTTTACACTAGGAATGGTCCTTTTTTGCACCCAAACACGCGGAATCACTCTGGGCTACGTTCAACTGGATTGATCCCTTAAGAGTCCAAAGTGCAAAATGGTTGCAAACTTCAACATGTTGTTAGTAAGATACCACGATGCTTAGAAACTTCTCATCTAATCCTACAGGATTGCGTTGGGCCCCTCTACCAAAATCTCTCTCAGTTTTTGCTATCTCAGAGTGGTTTTCCAGTGGTGGCATATTTTCACTTGATGAAAAAAGTGTCAAATACAAGTAGTGCAAAGTTGCAAAACGGTGCAATTTTCGTTCTATAACTCATGTGACCAAATGGACTATTCCAACACATGTGAATAGGTATTTTTATGCTAAGCATGGTCCTCTTTCACACCCAAACATACGGAGTCGCTCTGAGCTACGTTCAACCAGATCGATCCTTTAAGGGTCCAAAGTGCAAAAGCGAAACAAACTTTCACAGGCTATTACTCAGAAATCATGACGCTTACAAACTCTCTATCTAAGCCTACGGGATTGCATTAGGATCCTCTACAGTAACCTCCCTTTGTTTTTCTTATTTCAAAGTCATTTTCCAGTGATTTCTAGTTTTCACTTGATGGAAAAAGTGTCAAATGGAAGTAGTGTAAAGTTGCAAAGTGGTGCAACTTTCATTTTGCAATTCGTGTGACCAAAAAATTGCTCCAACACATCCCGATAAGTAGGTTTACGCTAGGCATGGTCCTCTTTGACACCCAAACACGCAGAATTGCTTTGAGTTATATTCAACTGGCTTGATCCCTTATGATGGCATGCAAAACAATGGAAAAGAGAAACATACACATGACGGTTGAGAAATTCGAGTATTCCACACAAAAAGTGTATGATCATTGGTGTAGAGCACCTTGTTCCTTCATTTGATGAAGAAGGTATACTTCAATGGTTTTAATCATTATAATCTCAAATAAGGCCATGATAGGCCATTTTGTCATCTTGCTTTTAGTTTTGAGTTAGTGTGGGGTCATTTGAGTCAATTAATATAAGTATGAATAAGAAAATAGCATTGGTAAAGGCATTGGAAGAGATTACTAACGCTGCCTTTGTTCAAAATTCAAAATTTAGGCCTTAAAAGCAAGGCTAGACTAGGTGAAAAGAAAAAATTGCTTGAGAATAAGTTAGAATAGGTTGGAAGTAGGGTGAGGTTGTGGAGTTTGATGTATTTAAATAGTTTGCAAATACAAGGGAGGTCAAAATTATGTTATGGCATGATGCCCTAATTTGGAATAAAGCAGTTTTGAATGGAAAAGAGAGGTTTGAGGGAGTAAAAGTGGGTAAAGTCAAGGGGTAGCATAATTTGGTGGTCAATTAAGTTTGTGTAGGTAGAATAAAGAGTGTTGGAAGAGGTTTAGAGGTTGTATGACATCTAGATATGGGGTTTTCAATAAACCCTAGTGAAATTTGAGAGAAAGGAGGGTTTAGAGGATAGTTGGGTTAGAGGGAAAATCACACCTTAAAAATTGTAGATTTTGTGGATTTATATACTGGTAAATGCTACCCAATGGTGTTTTGCAATTGGAAGAGTGATTGAGAGTGTGTTTCTTTGTTAAATAGACCTATTTAGGGGTCTAGGATAGTGTTGGGTCCATTTCTTATTTATATTATAAATTATAACTTTCTTTCTCCCAAGTCCATTTCGTATACAAGAAATAATATTGCAAAAAGTTGACATAAATCTTTCGACGTGTTTATATGGTGACGTATCAAGAACATAACAATTCATTTTGCACTATTAGGATTATGCTGTGAAAATGTTTAAAGACTATTGAAGATAAATGTTTGTATGATAATGTGTCAAGAAGTTAACTACTTCATCTACTCTGAATATTATGCTTTGCAAGTTTGTGAAGATTATGTATCCTTTACTTAATTGAGTTGTTCCAATCAAAGGATTAAATATATTGAAATTTTTTTATGAATCATTTCATGGAATACCAACTAAAAAAGTGTTTTTTTCTTTTAGATAAAGTTGTTTAGCATCAATCAATTAATATTCAAGACAAACCATGAAGGACAACAATGATCAATGCCAGGGCTAACCAATTAATAAGTATACACGTGAATAATTCAAGTATGTACATGTGAATAAGGGAAGCACAAGTACTCAGAAACACATAAGCCTTGAAGTATACACATGAATACATAGTATACACAAATTAATACAAATTATATGCATAAATACAAGGTATAGGCATGAAAACAAATAAGTTGCAAAGTATACACTAGAAAACACATAAGTCACAAAGTATACACGTAAGTTATAAAGTATACACTTGAATACATGTAACTCATTTCTATTGAATGATCAATTTAGAATGCAAATATGGACACCATCAATAAAAAATATTTGTATTAACCAAATAGCCATGTAGGCATACATCAATATATGTCGATATAAGTATGAAATATAGGTACAAAAAAGTCATATAGGCTTACGAGAATGCCATATAGGCATACAATGTCAAATATATCCAATACAAAATATGTAAAAAACTGCCATGTAGGCATACAACAAAGGGCTCTCGAATCAAAAGTCATTGCTCTCCATGCTCTGTAAATAAATTATTTCCCTTTTCTTATCGATCAGATGGTGATAGGTTTGTCACTCATTTGTGTTGCGCTCGAGGAGTGCTCCTACTGATCCTCTTAGTTTTTAGGTCATGGTGAAGTTTTAATTGTTACAATAAGAAGTAAATACATTAATATATAAAAATTACATTATAAAAAATGATATATCTAACAAAAAAATAACTTACCATCATCTCATGATCACTCTCCAAAAGGGAAATATTCACACGCCCATGTTGAGGCATGCTCAAGCCCTATATAAACCATCCAAATAGAAATTAAACTATGAATCAATAATGGTTTGATTTTTCACTAACTAACATCTATAACAATGAATGTAAATTGAAATTTACTAATTTGCCTCATACCTCCCCTATCAGTGCCATCGAGGATTGTATAGAAGATGAAACACCGATCTCCATTGCCCTCGTCACATTCAGAGGTGTTTTAGCTTGCAACATCTAAAAATAAAACAACAAATTATTTAATCACAAAAACTACAATAGTGATCCATGTCATGACTTATAATGTATGAGATAATGAACAAAATTTTGAGTACTTATTAAACTATAAATTTTTTATCATCACACTTACTATTTTCCTTAAATCCATATCTTGTTCGAAAGGATGTGTTTTTAGGCTTTTACCCATAGCAGCAAGCCGGTGAACCATTTGATCAAATGCTTTCATAGAAATGTATGATAATTGTGGTGGGATAGAGAAGGCAGTGAACTGTTTGAAAAATCCCTCAAAGAAATGGGGTCTCATGGTGATGGAATTCCATTACAAACAAATGCACGTCATGGCATTCCATCACCATAAGACCGCATTTCTTTCAGGAATTTTTAAGAAAGTTCATTGCCTTCTCTATGGTATTATTACTTACTATTATGTTTTGATAGATATTTTTCAAAGCATCCATAGTTTGTTGGAAAGCACCTATTTTAGGCTTTTAGCCATAGAAGCAAGGAAGTGAGAAGTTTCATAAAATGTTTTGGTACACATGTATGGAAAATGTGGTCTCATGGTGATGGAATAGACCGCATTTCTTTGAGGCATTTTTTCAAACTACTAACTATCTTGTCTAAGATATTGCTTACTATTATGCTTTGATAGATTTTTTCCAAGTATTCATAGTTTGTCATAGAGGTGAACCTTTGCAAGCACATGCCTCCATGACAAGCAAAAAGTAAAAAGCGAATTGTTTGAAAAGATGTCGAGCAGTAAAAAGTGGTCTCATGGAATGCCATGACAAGCAAATGCAATTGGAAGCTACTCCTATACTTATTACTTAAGCTATGTGAAGTAATTGCATCACTTCTTATGTTGAATTTCTAAACAACTATATTGTAGTTGAAATTTTGTCATCTATCAACATCTAGTTATTAGTTATGGAATGTGAAGTAATGCTTTGAGTTTGAATGATGTTAAATGCAACATAATCAATGATATGAATATAAACTACACAAATCTGTTAAATACAATTCATTAGTTAAACTCTTTATTCTATTACCTACATGTAGGTTTGAGTAAATCCATTGGCATTGGGAGGTGTTCCCTAGAAACCTCCAATATTAGCTTATTCAACATCCAAAATCACATATTAAAATACCATTCGTAAAACAATGCTATTAACATGTAATAAATTTATAATTGTTTACTAGTTACATACCCCACCAATAGGTGTACTGCAGAAATAAGTAGGTGTAGGGCTGGTGTATCTAGTCTCAACACTATGACCTTGCAATTTTATTAAAATCATAAAACTAAATTAGTTAATCTTGCATTTCAAAATCAAAATTTAATAAATTAAATTCAATGAACATGCTAACTTTTACCTCACTATCAATGTCATATGCCTCTTGAAAAATGTCAGCTTCCCTCTCCATCTCCATAGCTGCATATGGATCCTGTGTAGCAGCCTCCTGAGTGTCGGTGGGGTCATATGAACAAGTCGCCCCACAAGATTGACACACATGGGTTCGAAGGCCACCACTCAAAGACTCCCCTAGATGGCTCTATAGAATAGGGCTAGTATGATGGATGACACTCTGGGTCAAAGTGTCAATTTTCTACAATGTCTCTACATTGGCACTCTCCTTCACAACGGAAGGTATAACAATGTGCTCACAAGGTAGCCTAGCAAGAGCTCGTCTCCCTTTCCACGTAGGATCCGGTTGTGCACTGGGTCTATCCTGAGTTGACCCCCCACCTCTCCCCTGTAAGTCCCTCATATCAAAATAATTTAGGATTTTGTTCAATATGAACTCACTGTATAGTTTCCTAAGAAAATACTACAAGACTTCACAATTTTTGCATGGTGGGTAATCAAAGACCATGTACCAACTATCATAATAATAGTTCTTAATCTATTGGTGGTGGCACCAATCAATAGGAAACATCTTCACATTGAGGGTAAGATTTTGATTTGTGTGTGGGTTAGTGAGTAATGAGCACAAATCACCTTTCATAATTTTTAAATCTTTTACATCTTTATATGATAGTTTATTCGCATAATAAGCCCTAGCCACCTACCTCCTATCTCTCCATCCAATTATTTGTTTTCTAATTGAATCTACATTTTTTAACATATCTTTCAATGAACTTGTTAGGGTCACTCTTTTTGCGGTTGAACCATTTGGATCACTCAACCGACTGATTAAATCCTCAATTTCTTTTTTTTTGTTCTCAATTTCACTCATTAAATTTTGTTGAGTTCTAGGAGGGTGTTGAGTGATTGGTGGAGGAGGTTGTTGTTGAGGCTAAATTTTGTTGTTGTGGTTGATTTTGTTATTGAGTATTTTGTTCTTGAGGATTTGGTTGCTCTTCTTGTTGAGGATTTTGAGGGTTTGTAGGTTGATTTGCATCTTCTACAAATTCAAAAAAAAATATATCAAATACAACCTAAAAATAACAAAAAGAAACAAAAAGAAAACAATCCTTACCTCTCACACCTCCTCCTCATCGTGGTGCCATCCTTGCGAAGAAATAGCAACCGTTGGTGAATATTTTTGCACAATACCTCCTCCTAGAACGTGAGCATGAAAAAATGGGGGTTTTTCCCACAAGCACAACAAAAAACATAGTCAAAATGAAGAATGAATGAGTTTCAGGGAAAACTCTAAGAAACCCCCCCACCCCTCGGTGAAGGTGTAAAATCTTGGTGAATCTTGTATACTCCCTAATAAAAATATTAATTTTAGTGGCAAATTTTTTCGTTTTTCATGAAAAAAAATAATGTCCATTGGCGAATCTTTTCTAATCACTAGAAGTCTGTGGAAAATCTTGGCGAAATGCAATTTTTTTAAAACCACTAAAAATTTTCCATTAGCGATTAAAATCTATTTTCAAACCAATAAAATATTTCGATTGGCGAATTAAACCTGTTTTCAAACTAGAAAAAATAATTTTGTTGGCAATTAAAACTTTTTTCAAACTAAAAAATAAAATTCATTAGCGAATTAAACCTATTTTCAAATGATTAAGAAAAAAACATTGGCGATTTAAACATAATATCAAACTAATAAAAAAAATGCAGTGGCGAAGTGTCAGTGCAAATTTTCATAACCTTAGTTGCAAGTCTTTCTTGGTCGTCTTTGTAGTCGGTGGGTCGGAGGTTTTGAAAACTTTGAAACTTCAGACTTTGGTTCTAAGGTTCCAAGTTTCAGTGACCACGTGACATTATGGACCATGACCATTCGATGAATTTTCGATGGACGGCTGTAGTTGCATTCAGGAAATATATATCTCAAGCAATAGATATGCAAATTGAAACCTCCAGAATTACACTAGAACCGTTAGATTTTCAAAAATCAATGGTTGATATTTTATTAATTATTTAGGTCTATCGGTCATCCTGCTCTTGTTTACCATTTAATATTTCCTAAGTCAAACCAAAATATTTTATGACAAATCCTTAAATCTTAACTCTTTAATCCTGAGGGTCAAGTCTCATCAACCTAGCGATGTCTTGTAGAATGTACTATAGAATCGTAGACGATGATGTCAATAATCCAGTGATTTTGGCAATCAACAACTTGCATGGCACTGCCGATTTTGACAATTGACAACTTCTCATCTTGAGCTACAGTTTGAAACGTTTCCTGTAGCTAGCTTGAGGTACTGATTAAGTTGGATTTTTGGTTTGCACGAATCGTAATTATTACTAAGTAGTCAGTAGTGACTATACACAACCTTAGAGCTCACACATTACATGTGTGAGGTGTAAAAGGTACTAGACTGGTAGTGGAACTTTTGGCAAAAATTTTGGCCCATAAATAAGGATAGTGACCTCAAGCATAACTAAAATAATTTGTTTAATTGTCATAAGGGTTTTCATTTTGTAGGGTTAATAACTTAATAAGGATTTAGGAAGAAGATGCTGCGGTATTATTGGGGATGCTCTAAATTCTCCTGCCTCCAGTTATGTAGTTACAGAGTAAAAGACCAATTTCCTTCAAGTTCAGAATGAGTGAAATTGGAAAGAAGTTGATTTGGTTCACCTGACTTCTCAGACAGGTTTTGAACCAGGATGAGGATCTCTGATGGAGATAAGTGCTATCCTAATGCATGGAAGTTGCAAGTAGAAGATGGGAGCAGTTTTACTACCTCTCATCGTCTACATGATTTTGATTCTCAAAGGGGATAAGTAAATTTTGTATCTTCACAGCTCCCGGTTCCCCAACATGGCCTACCAGGAAATCCCCATGCATTTATTTTAAGTGCTCATCTTTTGCATGGGAGCAATTTTACAACCCTTCATCTTATGCATGAGTCTTCTTCTAAAAGGGGCTAAGTACATTTTGTATCTTCATGGCTCCCATTTCCCCAGTTTGATTTGGCCCCCTTTCCCCATGCATTTATTTTCAAAGACCATGGCTGACCCAACAAGTCCCATGTGTTTATTTTTAGAGCTCATGGTTGACCCGACAAGTTTCATTTATTTTCAGAGATACATGTATCACACTTACATTTTCAACTTTTCACTAGCGATCCAGCAGAAGTTTGGTGCTTGCACTTACATTTGTATTTGTACTATGTAATAATGTGACATTGTAATTCAATTGTAATAAAATAAATGTTTGTGCTATTAATGTGACATTGTAATTCATTTTACTGAGTCCTTCGCAGGTTAAGTGTTATTAATGGTTGTGCAATGTACTATTAATGTGACATCGTAATTCATTTTATTAAGGCCTTTGAAATGTTAAGTTTCTGACCCCTTAGCCTTGATGTCAATCCTAGTGCACATGTTTTAAAGAAAATTTAAAACAAATGTTTTATGTTTATTATTTATATCATAAATTACTTAACCGTTCAATGAACATTTGATGTATGGTTGTAGTTGCATTCTGGAATCGGCATTAATTGAGATGGTTGGAAAATTGAGATGTATTAAAGACACACATCTCACGTAGTCATTCAAAAGTGGGTGGTTGTCTGGAAGCCAGTGAACCAAAGAAATAATGGAGGCCAGTTTCACCTTGACATCACGGAGGAAGCTAGACCATTTCGTTGGAAAAGCGTCTATGAAGTGGTTGTGGAGTTTATTTTTGTTCAAGGATGTGTAGGTGGCACAAGCAGTTCAAATTATTTTGGGTAATGTATTTGAAAAATTAAAGCATAGATATAGGACCAATATGGATACTTATTCGTTGGTCATGGCTTGGGGTCTAGACTTAGGAGAGCCAATAGATGTAGTGAGGAAAGTCATGAAAACTCTGGTTCACAAAGATTTTTTAGAGGATATGGAAGGCATTCTGGAACGGGTGATACTAGGAGTGGGGATTGTTAAGGCTAAAGGCATGGATGGTGGAGGTCTGGAGCTCACGGATTTAAATCATCTCTTTATCAGGTGGCCAGAAGGACACACCAAAGATCTATGGTGAGAAGGTGTGGAGTACAAGTGGCGAGCACTCAAAATCTGTGCCGAGCTAATGGAGGTTGAGGAGATCATAGAAAATCTCAAAGACATCGCCAGAGCAGAGATGCGTGAAAAGAAGGGTCTACGTCTGAGGAAGAAGATGAATTTGTCAATGGAAATAGAGCCATTGGAGATGGGTAATTCATCGAAGGCATTTGAGTAGTACAAGTTTAAAAAAAAAAGATTATTGTACCAAATCTTGTCTATGATTTTTTTTTTGGGGGTTATGCCTGGATTTGCATTGTAATTGTAAAACACCTTGGGGAACAAACAATGGTTGGAAGGGTAGATTTCTGGTAGGTATGATTAGGGGTAATTTGATATGTTGGAAATGGAAACAGTGTTGATTATTCAATTTTTTTGGTATATTTTATAGCATTAGTTTAGAATTGGAATAATTCTTTCTAAAGTATATTTAAATCACTTCATAAATGCACCATCCTTGCCACCTTTCCTATCTTAATTCACTAAAGTTGAGGTTTTGGTGCTTGTCCTAACCTTAGTTACAAGTCTTTCTTGGTCATCTATGTAGTCGGTGGGTCAGACATTTTGACAACTTCGAAACTTCAGACTTTGGTTCTAAGGTTCTAAGTTTTAACGACCACATGACATTATGGACCACTATCGTTCGATGAATTTTTTATGGACGGCTATAGTTGCATTCCAGAAGTATATCTCTCAAGCAGTAGATTTGTGAGTTGAAACCTCCAGAATTACACTAGAACCATTCGATGTGAACACGTGGGGAGATCAAGGCTCATCATCGTGGTAATGAACCCGATGGGTTGGAATTTGGATTTTGGCAATGAGCGATAGAAGAACTTGAGTGGCTAAAATATGCACGTGTAGAAAGTTGGTTTTAAAAGAGGGACTGCCTAGGAAGAATGTAGGACCAAGGCTTAAAAACTTAAGAACATTTAACCCAAAGGATGTAAAGGAAAATCAATATAACCACGACCATTCAATGAATTTTTGATGGACGGTTGTAGTTGCATTCCAGAAGTAAATCTCTAAAGCAGTAGACTTGCGAGTTGAAACCTCCGGAATTACACTAGAACCTTTCGATGCGAACACATGGGGAGTTCAAGGCTCAAATATGCATGTGAAGAAAGTTGGTTTTAAAAGAGGGACCGCCTAGGAAGAACATAGGACCAAGGCTTAAAAACTTAAGAACGTTTAGCCCAAAGCATGTAAAGGAAAATCAATATAACCACGACCATTCAATGAATTTTTGATGGACGGTTGTAGTTGGATTCTGGAAGTAAATTTTTGAAGCAGTAGACTTGTGAATTGAAACCTCTGGAATAACACTAGAACCGTTAGATGCAAACACGTGGTGAGATCAAGGCTCATTTCTCTCTTTTCAATGCCTCAATGTATTACATTTCATTTAATTAAAATTCTCAATCTTTTAGTTTTGAACATCTGAAGTGATTGATTGGATGACTCATAGCTTTAATGAAACAAGATTTGTAATGATTTCATATCATTTGAGTGGCACTGGTAGTGTTGACTGGAGTTTTGGGATTTTGACAGCTTGTCAGATTGAGGTACAATTTGCATGTAGCCAGACGTCAATCAAATTAAACATTTTAATTTTTAATTGTACATGTCAGGCTTAAGATACACAAATTGACTAAGTTGGTTTTTTGGTTTGCACGAATCAGGCTGATAGTGGCACTAGTGGCTCATAAATTATTAAATAGGGTTAGTAATAGTGATAGTAATAATGTGACATTGTAATTAAGTTGTAATAAAATAAATGGTTATAAATTTACAATAAAGAGAAATTAAGTATTATCTATTTATGAAATAATTGCATGCAGATTTAAAAGTCAAACATAAAGCAATACAAATGAAAAAAGAAAGTTTTCATCAAAGAGTTATTTTCTGAGTTCTATGACTATGAATCTATTCAAATCATTTTTTTTTCCTTTGAGAAATTCAATATTATCTATTTATGAAATAATTGCATGAAAAGGTCAGAGGTTTCGAAAACATTGAAACTTCAGACTTTGGTTTTGAGGTTCCAATTTTCAGCAACCACGTGACATGATGGACTTATCTTTCCTTTAAAAGGCATCATCGTCTAACATCTCATTGAACACTGTGTACGGAATAAACTTGAGTTATCTTTTCAGGAATTTCCAAAAGCATGCAGGTTTAAAGGCTATCTTTTCAAGGTATGAAATTGAATGTTGCATTTAAAGCACATCCTATCAAAAATAATGGCATATGTGGGTGGAAAATTTTTTCTCAGACATTTAGGCTACATTCTCATTTTACTCACATTGATTGCACATCTTATCATTTTATATGGCTTGAAGGTGGTGAGAACTTATTTGTTAAAGCCTCAGATGTACTTCTACCTGCTATTGTTATTTCTTTAGGAATTCAAGCATCTCACTAGGCATAGTGAGCTCATGCAGTCTAAAATTGAAAATCGTTGGCTTGGTGTGAGCGATACGGAGCTAGGACTTTTTAAATTGGAAAAATTTAGGGTCTAGATAGTAAAGAAAAATATGTTGTAGATGTGAAGGTGTTCAAAAGTGGACTAGCTCAGGCCAGAGGTTTTCTAGAAGAAGTGTTGAGTGTTGACCTAATTACTGCATGTGTGAGAAGGTACATTCCTGAAACCTGGGAAATCAAGGCCGCAGACGGAACCATTGTAGCTAAAAAAATTCTTGAGGTCATTTCTCAAGCATTGGGAATTCCAAAGAAGGCACCTGTAAAGGAGATGTATGTTGTAATAGCTAACGAATATTTCAAGACTAATGAAACCTGGTGTAAAAATTATATGGCCAAAGGGTGGTTAAAATCAGAGAAGAAAGGTAATTCTCAATTTCCCAATAAACTTAAGAGGACACATTTTAAAGCAAAAATTGTTGATGTTATTGCTTTACTTCATCGTATCATCGGGAATGCACAAGTTCAATTATTTGAAGATTGGATGTGTCAATTCATTTTAGTTATATGTGATGATAATGTGTTTATCGATTGGGCTGAGATAATTTTCTTTCACTTGCATGAGAAATTAGTTAACTTTGAAGAGACTTATACCTTTCATCTCTGTTCTTGTTTGATATATATCATTGCTAGTCAAATATCATATTGGATAGGGTTGAAACCACAAGTACCACCAAGTCTTAGCATGTCTGTGTATAAGTGTTATCCGCAATTTACCAAGTAGGTTGGGATGGGAGAATATTGTCTTGTTAATGATGCCTTTTTAATGGAAGTTGCAAGAAAGTTGGATGGAAACCCTAAAATGTGTTTTTCCCCTGAATCAAAATCTCTGGTGTTGAAGTTTGGAAGTTTTCATATCCAGTTTGATAGGTTTTCTTATTTGAGAATTGGAGGTTACGAGAAGGCTCCACTTAAATTGCCTAAGTACCCTGAGGATTTACTGGTATTCTTGGAGGTCTTCAGACAAATTCCCATAGTAAATATAAAATACATGAATATGGGAAAGCGAGGGTATACCTTCCCAATAGTTACTCGTTCTTTCTCTTGCAAAAGTAATTAGATGGCTAGGAATGTTGAAAGGATTCTCAAAGAATAGAATCTCCAGTACTTGTTTGCAAGAACTAATTTTGACAACAAGGGCTTTGTGAGAAAAAATTTGTATGCCTCTGGCTCGTATCAACACCAACTTTCAATCGAATATTTTTGGGAGGATTGTGCTGATGAAAATGAAGCTTTCAGAAGGGACCATATGAGGTTAACCCTTGAGCAGATACAAATTTCCAGTCTCTCTTTCCAAATTCTTGAAAATGTGTCTAAAGATTCGATGGTTCTTGATCCTGAATACGAGAAGTTACCTAATAAATCACATCCCAGAGTTGACTGGGATAAATATGAAGTTTTATATATGAGTAAATGGGCCAAACTAGTATTCAAAACGACTCGAGATTGGTTGGAGGTAAAATGGCGTAGGGTTGCTAGTTCTTTTCATGAACCAAAATCATCCCAGAAAAATGAGCAAGGATCTAGCCAAGTAGTCCCTGGAGGTACATCATCAGTGAGGATAGTCATCAAGTCTTCTAGCACCAATTCACAATCTAGGGGTGATGGTGAAAAGCTGGAGAAATCAATTAAATCAAAATCAATATGTGAACAAGACAACCCATCCACCCCTGCTCTTAAAAAGAAAAATGTCCAAACAAAACCTATGTTAGAAGATTCAGAGAGCATCTTTAAGCATATTGTTGAAGATAGTACTTCCCACCCTTGTCTGAAAAATATTCTCCTCCTATAGAAAACTTATCAATTATTCCTAGTGAGTCTAGAGAGGTTGTTCAAAGTGATAAAGCCCCCAATCTAATAGAAAACTCTCAAGTATGGTTGAGGAAAGAAATAGAAAAGAAGAGGAAATACACTCCTACAACATTCGTTGGAGTAGATAAAGTGAAAAAATTACTCCAATCTTCCTCAGGTCCCAAGAAAGCCCAGAAAATGTCAAGAATTTTGAATGATGTGTTAGAAATTGCAAAACCTTTAAAAGATGTAGATAATGATAAGATAACTGCGGATGATTATAAAATCATACATGTTGACATGGGTCCCCAGACACTTGAAGGTGATGTATATCACGCCAGTTACTCATTCAACGGTTTAGCCAAGCAAGCAAAAGAGGAAAGGAAAGAAAGGGTAAAATTGCAATCTCAAATTCTGGATTTCAAAAACTTTATCTCTTCCATTGTTTCTCCTTTTTTTTCTACTGAGGCTTCTAGTTCCCAAGAAAGAGTTATTGATGAGTCTACAATGTAGTTGATTAAGAAAAATCTAAATTATTCCAAGGCTGCTAGTGAGTGGATTGAAGAATTGTCTTAGGAAGCTATATTTTTTATTAGTAAATCTGTGATTTCCTACACTCAAATTGTTGATAAAAGAAAAGGATTAATAGCAAAACTGCAGTAGGTTAGAAAGGATCAAACCAATCTATATGTACTTTCAAAAGAAATGAAAGAGTTAGTTTCCATGGATCACTTGAAGTTGGTAAATGAACAGATTGTTAGTGATCCAAAGGAATTAGATCCTTCATGGCTTGATTCACTTAAATAGAAACTAAACATATATGATGACCTGGTAAAGGAAATCATAGAAGTGTTGGAGAAGTATTTAGATATGTTAGGAGAAATCAAGGGGAGCTTTCATGATCTGTAGGTGAAGATAATAGATGATTTTGATGAGAAAATTTTGGACACAAAAGAAATCTGCTCAAACTTTAGAGAAGTCTTAAACAAAGAAGTAGCAGATCCTACTAGGATGACTAAAGAATCTTTCTCAAAGCTTGGGAGGTTGGAGCTTTATCTCAAAACTTTTAAAGTTGAAGCAAAAAGGAGGTCTAACACACTAAACGAGTTTGAAGTTGCTCTTAGAAAATGGAGAACTGGGCTTCAAATCACATTGACACCAGGCAGTAGGGAGATTTTTGCAATCATTACCAAGTATAGGGAATATAAAGCCAGAATGACGATGCAGGAGAATTTTTTGCGACAAGGAGAGAATGAGAAGCTGGAAGTTGTTGAAGTTGAAGCAGTTAGGAATGATGCATAGTTTATTTTTAGCATTTTCATATACTTTCTTTAAAGTTGGCACTTTTAAGTTAATGAATTCTTTTTTAGCATTTTCATATAATTTCTTTAAATTTGGCAAACTTTGATTTACTGATTAGGGAAAACTCTGTTATTTTGGCTATTATCTGTTGTTTTGATATAGAAGACATTGGTGGAGTTTATGCATGTATAATCTTTGAGTTATGGTGTATAGATTTATTCTGTTTATACTGAATGTTTGCTAGTGTGATCTATTATTGGGATGATAGATGATATATTTTTTCTATATTGTTGTGGTGTTATTATCTGTGAATAAAATTTTTGTATTGATATTGGTTTAGTTGTTATCTTTCTTTCAGAAGTTTTATTTCTATTTACATGAGATTGATAGCTACCTTTGAAGCTTTTTGGTTAAAATCCCCATCCTTTATTTGCTTTTTGGTTAAAAGCATCATTAGTTTAAAAAAATCATTCATTGAGCATTAGATAAAGGTAGCTGCCACCTTTAAAATAAGTAGAGAATCAGTTTTGAAGTTTGTAATGTTTTAATGTTACCTATTCAACTGTGGTTACATTTATCACCTTTTATGGGTGTATGAATATAGAGTTAGGTGATAAATCTGTTAACCAATATATATAAACTCTTAGGGTATGTCTTCCCATTGGAGACCCCTTCTTTTTTGTGCAAAAAAACTAGCTAGCGGGGAGTTAAGGATTTCTCAAGGAATATAACCTCTAATCTATCTATGAGAGCTAATTTTGATAGTAATGGTTTTGTGAAGCATAATCTCTATGGAGGGAGCTTATATCGCATCAACCATCTATTGATGATTTCTAGGAAGATTGTGTTGATGAGAAGGAAGTTTTGAGAAGAGATTATATGAGGCTAATGGTAAAATAGATACAGGCTTTTGGTCTGTCATTTCACATTCTTGAAAATGTAGCTGAGGATTCAATAATAATAGATCCTGCATATGAAAAATTGTTTGATAAATCCCACCCTAGGGTTGATTGGATCCAAAGTGACATTTCAAAGACTTTTTATTTTAATTTCTAAAATGGTTGTCTTCAAGAAACCGTTATGAAGACAAAAGAAACTCTATGTTTTCCAGTGGATTGTCTATTATTGGAATGATAGATTTTTGGATAGTTTCATTGTTGTGGAATGTTTATCTGTGAATAAATATTTTATGGTGATGGATGTGTAATGATTTCTCAGTATAATTTAGGTTATTTGGTAGTTTAAGTTTTTATTGTTTAAGTTGGGTGGATTCCTTTATAAGTTATTTATGTTGAACTGTTAGCTTTTGTTAGCTTATAACTTATAAGTTATGGATGTTGAATTGTTAGCTTTTGTTCAAGGAATGGATTAATAATATTCCTTTCAGTTATTTATCAAAGATTATGTGAATGGAAATGCAATAGGAATTTATAAGTAGTGGATAAGTGTTGTTCTTTAAAAATGATGTAGAATCACATATCAAATTCAATACCATGGAATACAATATAATTTTTTGGCTTTTTTAAATCCTAACCTTAGTCGCTAGTCCTCAGAGTTTTATAACCTTGTCGTGGAGTTCTAAATTTTCATAACTTACCGATTCTTGAATTTTTTGATGGTTCACTTTGTTGAGTTGCAAGTCTTTCTTGGTCATCTTTCTCTCGGTGGGTCTGTGTTTTCAAACTTTAGAGTTTGGTTCTAAGGTTCACTTTGTTGAAGCAAGAATGGAAAACAGATAAAGAAAACTTATTATTATAACTAATAACACAATGAAGAAATGATCACCACCTTTTCTACTCGGGGTTAGAGGTGAAAACTTTGAAACTTCATAGTTTGGTTCTAACTTCTAAGGTTCACTTTGTTGAAGCAAGAATGGAAAAGAGATAAAGAAAACTTATTATTATAACTAATAACACTATGAAGAAATGATCACTCACCTTTTAAGTCTACATTTTCGGCTTTCGTTGACTTTTGAATGGAGAAGTAGAACCTCATAACTGAACAAAATGTGTAAGAATAAATGACACTTTCGATTGTATTTATATCAATCCATGATTCCATATTTTGCAAATTTTGCAGATTTTTAATGGTATATTAAAATTTGATGAACTTGCATGCTTATACAATGATACGTTGTAATTTTCAAGGCAAAATTTGTCCTCAAATGTAATTATTTTTTAATATTATTGGCGAAATAGGTCCTCATGAGAAACTATTTATAAATTTTAATTGGTGAAATGGGTCTTCACAAGCAACTATTTGTAAATTTTAATTGGCGAAATGGGTCCTGATATAATGTTGTTTTAATAGTATTTGCAAATATGTAGGTGTTTTATTAAATGCTTTTGGGATTCTAGGAAAAAATATTAGTCGGTCCAATTGAAACGTGTAGTTTCACAATGGAAAATTTGTTGCTTAAATATGCCTCATAAAAAACTCATTGGCGAATGGACATGCATTGGACCTATAGTTTGTAAAATCTGAGCAATTTGGACACCTTGTTGGGTGCGAGAAATTTTCCAATTTCGACTTGGCCGATTCCTAGAATTCATCAATTGGTGAAGATTCACCACTAAATTTTTCCCTAATGAGTTTCACTTTTTTTTCTTTTAACATGTCATAACTCGAGCACATTATAATGCACTCACGTTATGGGCTCATTGTGTCTGAGCCTCAGGCTCAGCACACCAAGCCATAACGCGAGCACATTATAACACGCTCACATTATGACTTTTCAAAAAAAAAATTGAAAGTGGCCACAAATTGGCTACCCATCTCCATGCACCCGCCCTTTACTAAGGCTCTTCTGAAGGATACTTTTGAGCATCTTAGGGAGATGTTGGGGGTCATTGGCCCTCTTAACTAAGTGCACATGAAGGTGCATCAATACAATGAATTCATAGATTCTTTATTTATCTGGATTGATAAATGGGTCTACTCCATAGGGAGAGTAGAAAAGGTTTTCATTATTGCAATATGAGTGTGCTCCTAAGGGGGAGTGATCCGAGTTGTTGGTCCTTGCCATTGATTTCAAAGGGGGAGAGAAAGTCATGTGAAAAATAGTTGCAGAGGAAGAGAAGGTTTTCTCCCGGAATATTGTGAAGGATGTTGTCTTTGATGGTTTTTCACATCATGTGTTTCCATCAATGACAAAGGGGGGGATTGTTGCAAGTATGATCTAGTCTGGTGGTGTTTCCATTAATGTTGGCATTGATTTCAACACAGTTTAGTATCTTGAAAATTATACGTGTATAGCTGAGATGTTGATATTTTGTGAGTACATGGGGTTATCTTTATGTCATTGCAAATGTGTTGTGTTGATTATTTTCCAAGTGCTTTTGAGAAAATTAATAAAGAAGAGAAGTTAGAGTGATGAATGTGGTCAGAATGTGCTTTGGTATGTGCTCCATGTTTCTCCTATGTTGATCCTATGCTTGTGCAGATCAAAATATTTGATAATGGTGATCTTGTGGTGATATATCCTAAGTTTTAGCTTCTGGTGTGATAGTATGTGAAAGTTACATTCATCGGTGTGTAAATTGTTCTAGAAGAGTTGATCTTCTGTGGACTGAGAGAGATTTTTCTGCTCCACAGTCCTCTATTATTTTGTTTTAGATCTTGTGGATCTAAGATATGTCTTGAAATGGTGTTCTCTGGGTTTTGGAAAAGAAGGTTGAAGTTTGGTGATCCAGAAGTCATGTTTCAATGTTTCAGAATGGGTTTGCACAGTTTAGATAAACTAGTGAAAGGTGTTCAGAGTTTGAAGCATATTGCATTTCCTGCAAATGTATCTGAAGAGATCTAAGATGTATTCTCATGCATAATGAAGTGTGTTGTGGAGTTTGTGTGTCATCTTCTTTTTGGGAAGCATGTACATCAATGTTCATTTTAGTTTTCATTAGGTTTGGCCGACCTAGTGTTTACACTTCATTTAAAGAATAAAATTAAATTGCGGAAGCATGTGGTTGATCTGACACATTATTTGTTTTGGTCTTTGTTAAAAAAATTATTGGTCCACTCTCATTCCTTTCCACCGTGAGAATGTTGATTTTCCAACCTAATTTGAATTTATAAAATGAGGTATTTGTGGCTGACCTTGTAGAAAGTTTCTAAGGTTGAGGATGGTATAAAAGCAAGTTGAATTGTGAAGAGTTGTATGAAAATGTGATGTAAAGTGACAAAAGTGAGCCACAAATCAGAAGAGCAGAAGTGTGTGTGTGAATGAGTTGAGACAGTAGTACTTCATTATGTTGGATTTTTGAAGGCAGTGAGCTAAAGGTTTCTACAATCCTTATTCAAAGTTGTGGATGTGTATTAATTGTTGTGGTAGATATTTTGTTCTCTTTTGTATCTGTAGGAAGTGAGCCTCTCTATTGGATAGTGAGTCCTTTTTGTAGGCAGTGAGCCTTTGTATTTGGACAGTGAGTCCTCTTCTAGCCAATGAGCCCTTGGTAGTGAGCCTATGTATTCAATTTTTAATTTATTTTTATATTGTGAGTTAACCCTCACCATAGTTTTTCCCTTATTGGGTTTTCTACATAAAAATATGGTGTTCATTGTGTTGATTTACTTTATGTTATTTGAGCTTCATGCTCTTACTTAATAAAAGAATAGTGTGATTGTGGAATTGATAAGTGTTGAAGTCTTAAGTTTGAATTTTGTGACAATTGATTCACCCACCCTCTCAGTTGTCCTGCACCTATTTAACAAATCCATGTTATGCTCATGAACTTTCATGTAATCTTATCTTAGGCAGACTGTGGATTCATGAAATGAATGGTGTGTCTTCCACTCTTCATCAAAAAATGAAATACATTTACAACAACAAATTGCACATACTTGAAGCCGACCTCGATCCAAATAGTTGTTTGAATATTGAGAAAAAAAAAGTGAATCATTCAAACACAATGTCACCAACTACACAAGTGGAATCTTTACAACAAAAATACAAACAACAACATATTGAACAAGTCACAACACTATTAGACAATGATTGGGGTTCCTTAGGCTTCACACCAACACTCATGGAAGAATGCAAGCTTACAACAAAAGACTTTGACATAATCATGTCAACACAAAACTCAGATGACCCTTCGAAAGCATCCACCTCAACCACTTTAGACCAAAACATAACAAATTATACAACAACCTTTAATGAACACAACAACGAACAACCACCCAATTCAAAGGCAATGAAAAAGCTTTATGGAAAAGGTTATGAACTTATAAAACAACTTGGCTACAGTGGAAAAGGATTTGATGCTAACGAACAACGTATCCACAACCCTATAGATCCTATCACACAACAAACAACTCATGGTCTTGGTTATTGTCTTTTGATAAAAATCACCAATCCTTCACCCAACATTAACATCATTAAAAAACATCCTTCTACGACAATAGACACTAGTATTCTTGATGGTTATCCTTTGCAAATAAATACATCTTCACTTACTATCAATGTCATCTCGCAAAACACTAATGATTTGAATTCATGAGATTTTACACCCTCCTGCCAAGGAGGGAACAAAATATCGCACTCTAAAGAGTCTTGCGTACGTATGAAATCTTATACTAAGCAATAAGTATCTTTGTCACAAACTACAGGACCACCTTCTACCATTGATCAAGAGGGTTTCTTGTCACTTGACTTCTCCAATATCACTTGATCACCCTTCCTCCAAGAACTCAAAATAAATTATATTACAACAATTCAGTTTGTACCTATCATAGAATTCATGGTCATTCTACTAATGAATGAGGCTTTGAGTCGTAAAATCTAACATTTTCAGGATTTTGGTGTTCTTCCTTATGTGGGGGCACCCCATTCCTCCAATTGATACCGATTTTCACTCTACCATGCATTTCATTAATCATTTTGGCTCACCCCTGTCCTGTACTAAGTGGGGGCCAGGGGTTAGGTAGCCTTGTCCTCGTATGTCACTTTTTGTTTTCTCTTTTGGCTAGCCATTAACTTTACATGATCATATAAGAGCAAGCTTGGGATGTGGGCAACAAGCCTTAAGATTGACTCACATTTGACATACTCCCTTTTCATGATGTAGCTTATTGAAAACATGACTTGGCATAGGGCTTTCTGAGTAATCTCTCATGTCTTCTTTCTTCTACTTTAAATCAATTGCTCACAGTAATGGTGTTAGCAACCACTTTAAAGTGGAGGGATACATTGACACTCACATTTCATTGTGTGAATTCTTTCTTCTTGCGATGTGTCCTCTTCTTGGTGGTGTCATTCGACTTGATTCCCTCCAAGAGTGTCATACTTATTTGACACATCTTCTCTTGGAGATGTTAATCACAATGTCCCCTAAGATGATACCTTGCACGAACTAAGCAAAATCCCTTTGAACATTTTTGACACTATCTTGCATTGACAATGTCTATGAGTGTCAAGCATACAATTTTTTGCTTACCTCATAGAGCTCAAAAATAATTTTCATTGTGGTGCCTTATTAAAGTTATCAAGAGGTATAAATTTGGTATGGTTGAGTAGGAATCCCATTCTGAGGCATGAATTTTCCCCATAGCCACCATATGGATTTATCACCCCACGAACAACCATAATTTTTGTGGCCCCAGAGTAAGTATTTGGTTGATTTCTCGCCTCGTGGACAACCAAAAGTTTTGTGGCCCCAAAGTGAGTATACTTTGGCCTTCTTACCCAGTGGACAACCAAGAATTTTGTCCTACCAGAGTGAGTATACATTTCTTTTTCCAAACAAACATCCTAGATCTAGTCCACAATGTGTTGGACAAATGATCGAATCTTGATCCACCTTTTCATTTTCGCTTTCTCTTCCTTTTAGCTCTTGCCATTGCATGATCATGTATCTTGTCTTGCTGCAAATCATTCACCTTGTGCATGTCTTCTTGTGCTTATGTTGGTTTGACTTAGGATATTGGATCCTGGGGGCTTGCACAACCTCCTTTGATCTCTGTTATCCTTTGTCATCTACATTGGTACAATTGGACTCTTCTTGAATGTCTATTTTAGTGTGAGTTTGAAGTAGGTTCATCCTCTCAATAAAGTGGGGGCCTAATGTGTCACCAAAAAGTGTATACTTTTCTTGCTATGGGAATAATTGATGACAAATTGGACTTAATGAGGCCTTGATTTGGTGTAGTGAGGTTTTTTACACATCCACACTAGGTCTTGGACCCTTATAAATTGAATAAAATGCATTTAACGATGTCCTGTAAAGGTGTTGTAAAGTGTTGTAAAAGACTTTCACACTTTTCTAGACTAATGGACATATTTTCCCCTTAATTCAATATTATAAAATGTATTTAATTGCATTCTCACATTAATCTTGAAGGCTTGTGAATTAAACTTAGTGTTAATCTAGTGTTGTAATGTGTCATGCACATTCACATTGGATGTTGTGCCTTTCTAGGCTAAGTGGACCTCATTTTAATGGTGTAAAGTGTATTTAATCATACTTTCACATTGAACTTTGTGTCCCTAGCCCTAATTACCCTTTACATCATCATTAATAGACCCCGATTGTCCCATATTGTGCATCCCAAGGCATAATTTGATCAAATACCTGATGAAGTCAACATAAGAACTAAAATTCCTCATTCCCCAACATTCCAGTTATCGAAAGGGCCCCTCTAGGACTAAGTCAACCATCTGGTCAAATGAGTCCCTACTAGGTGGGACTAAGTTGCCCAGCATGGCGACTTAGTCCAATTGTTGGGCAACTTAGTCCAATTTGTCCTATTTTTGAGGTTTAAGTGAGAAGTTTTAAATTTTAAGTTTATTTTTCTTTCATGTTGGCCTTAGGGATCTAATTAACAAACAAATAAGGTGAATTCCCTATAAGTACAATTCTTTAAACCCTAATTCATAAGAATATTAACTCATCATCATTTCATTCATCATTGATCATGTTCTCAAGTCAAGCAAGCTAGGGTTTTTGCATTCTAAGTCATCAAGGGAAGAATCTTCATCTTTTATTGTAGAAATTCAAGATCAATCATCATGACAAGGTATTAACTCCAATGTTTCATGCTTCATTACATTATTTCTCCATTTTGGTTTAATTACCTAAAAATGGGTTTGACCAAGGCAAACCCCCATGCCCTAAAATTTGCCATTTCTTCTCTTTCATTGTGTGTTTGAAAATTTAGGCACTTTGAGGGTTTTAAGATCATTGAATATTATATTGAAGACTTTTTGAAGACCTCTCCTTGTTTGCAAAGTCAAAATATCCATTAAAAGTCACTTTCAGGCCCAAAAATCAGAGTTTCAGAAGCAGACATTTGTCAGGAACTGAAGTGCAAACCGAGGGGTTCCATTTCCACTTTCAAATTTTTAGAAATTTAGAAGTGGACTAAGTTTCCAATAGTCTCTACTTAGTCCCATTGTACATTCCTTTCAATTATTTTTTGTAGATTCAAACACCCATTTGGTTGAAACAAGCTCTGGACCAGTTTTTACATAATTGGGACTAAGTCGCCCAGATTGGCACAAGTGTCCCAGTTGACTTTTGCATTAATTTCACCATGATTCTAGACCCTCATTCCATCCTTTTTCAGCCTCCAAGTGCAAAAATTCTATTTTGTAACCTTCTATTCAGTTTTGTTTACATTTCTAAGTCATTTATCACATGTTTGCATACGACACTATGTTTTTCAGCACTTTGCATTTCTTAGGTTTTGCATTAATAAACATATTTATTTTTTAGTCTATTTCATTGAACATCATAATTAGGCATATTTCATCCCTCATTACATTAATCTTGAGTCTAGACATTAGCATTTTGGGTCCATTTCTCTCCTTTTAGGTGAAAAACCTAGAAGAGCAAGAGCACCTTGGATGCCCCAAAATCAATGTCCACACTAACAAAATCTTGAATCGCCATTGAAAAAATATTTTAATAAGATTTCAACTAACCAACTAACTAATGTCCATAACATAAAGCATATTAAAGGCTTGAAGTGGAGCCATAATGTTTTTAAATAGAAATTAAACAAAAAGCATTAAAAGGACTTGTTCCACTGTACACGTCTAAATTTTTGGCACCTAGACTTCTGGCACTCTATCTTCAACTATTTTAATTATGCTTTAAAGTCCACTCATTCATGCATAATGCCTTGTACAATGACTGAAAGCTATGTACCATTATAGCAACATTAGTTAGCTAATTTCAATCAATTTAGAAAATAACGATTTACACATTTTTTTACAAAAAAGTAAGCAATATTAATCCTAAAAATAAACAATTGGCAGGGCTAAAGTGATTGGTAAGAACAACAAAGGGTACTTTTATCTTATTATAATTATGAGGTTATTTATACCTCATCATAGGCCTTTAACAAATGACTTTTTCCTTTACAAGGGTTTAATTAAATTCTCATCTTAGACTCGCAACCTTGACCAATGTATTTATCATATTTTGATTTTTTCTATATACTCTAATTGCATAGTTTCCATGCTACATGTGAAAAACATGGTATTTTTTCACAATGAAGTCAAGATTTTATGGGGAGTAATAACAAACCTATTAATGAAGCCATGCTGAAAAATGCCTCTTGAAAATACCCCAACATATGAGTAATGATCTATCCTTGCTTATTGATATTATTCTTACCTTTGACATGAGCGTTCCCTACAATCTCTCCTCCTTTTCCAAGGCCATCATGCAACTCCTTCAACAATATTCCATAAAACCCTAAAAGGACTCCTTGCTACTACATAGGTGAAACAAAAGTAAAAATCCCTCCCCATTTAGCACCCAAAGACTTACTCTTTCATTTATTTATTTATTTTGCTTAAAATTTTCCATTATCAAGCCCAAACACTTTTTAAAAAGTTTAACAATGTCTTTAATAAAAGTGTTTTCCAAAAAATAGAAGTGTCAACATCTTTGGTGATCTCTGATGGTGTTTTGCTTGCTAAAAATCAGTGACCAATTGTCTTATATAGTCCATTGGGCATAGATTCATGAGAGAACTTGAAAGCATACTAAAAAATTAGACCTTAAACACTATTGTGGTGCTCCAAAAAAAAATAGTGCTTGACACCTACCAACTCACCCAAACTACCTAAGAAAACTCAAAACATGACTGGAACATAATTGAATAACTATGCAAAAACACTTGGAGGAATGGAAAGACACCTAAAACATGTGTTCAACATCACTTATTGACTCAAAGACACCTATCCTAACCTATACAATCATACCTTTTCTCCTAAAAAAAAATTTGAGGTGTATCCCAATGACTGGGATATGTAAAACTTTACCTTCCATATTAGATAGCTAAAAAGCATTGTGTTGTTTGCAACTTGTGATTATGAATGGACCACTCCACATGTCATCAAACTTGGTGTGTTTCCTAGGTCTACTCTTTAACTCATCCTATTTGAGGACTACATCACCTTCCTTGAAAACTCTAGGAGTTTCCCTCTTATCAAATGACCTCTTTACCTAATTTTGATGTAATTTCATTGTCTTCATTACTTTATCTTTGATTTATTCGAGTTCAAAATCAACTGTGCATACCTGATTATCATTGGGTCTTCTTCTTCTAACATTTCTAGTTGATTAGCCAACTCAAGAGCTAGAATTTCAACCAACAAGGGTAGTCTTGCTTATTTTCCATACACCAACATGTAAGGAGAGTTTCCAATGGATCTTTTGGGAGTGATTATATCCACCCATAGGGAATATTTTAAATTGATATTCCAAGTCCTTTGGTTATCTTCCATGGTCCTTTTAATGATCCTTATTAAGTTCTTATTTGTTGACTCAGCCAAGCTATTTCCTTGAGGGTAATATTTTAATGAAGTATTCAAATGCATACCATTCTTGACAACCCATTCACTCAATTTTATACCAAAAATTTAGCCAAAAATAAGTAGACAAAGCAACTATTCCTTGAAGATTTAACATCCAACAAAAAGGTTGGATCCTACAAGAGTAAAGACATAACCTATGTAGATCTCCTTTTATCCAAATCACCTACAAAATTTGAATCAACATAACAACAAACTAAATCACTACAATGATTATAGGTGATACAATAATTGTTTGTACCTCTAAGATAGTGAAGCACTCATTTCTACACAATTCTCTCTACCTATATTTTTCATGTATCTACTAACAACGCCAACTATATATGAAATACTTTGTCCTATATATACCATCACATACATTAAACTTCATACTACACTAGCATATGGTACATGATATATATAATTATTTTCTTCTTTATTGCTAGGACATAGACTTGGAGAAAGCTTAAATTAGGAAGCCAAAGGGATATTTATTGATCATAAATTCTTCATACCAATTCTTATGAGGATCCTCTCCACATAATTTTGGTGTGATAACCAAATCTTGCCATGTTTCCTATCTCTATGTTTTTTCATGCTCAAAATTTATTTTGTTGCTATGAGATCCTTCATATCAAATGCCCTAGCCAGCTAAGCCTTTAACCTAATGATCTCAACCATGCTTTTTCATTCTACGAGCATATCATCAACATATAACACCAAGATAATGAATGAACTATTTATTAAGTTTGAGTTATCACAATAATGACTTGTCCATACCTCAAGTTAGGAATATTATAGTCTATCACAATAGATGGTGACCAATTTACCAAATAGAAATTTTTAGAGACTAATTATGCCCACAACTCTTATTGCAGTTTGGTATTCATCTTCATCTTCAAAAGCTTCTTCATGATCCCTATTTTATTCGGGTGGATGAGTTTCCAATTGAAATTGTTAATATTTTGATACTTGTTCTATTTCATTTCAACTTCTATTGTGTCTAATTTTATGAGAGGAGATTCATCAAATACTATAATCTCTACTAATAATAATTTTGTGGGAAATAGAATCCCGTAGTCTATATTCCTTTTAAACTTCATCACCATAACCCAAAAAAGTGTACTTTGATCTAGGATCCAATTTAGAACACTAATCTTTACAAATAATAGTGTATGCATCACAACCAAAAAAAATAGCTTTGAGTAATCACAAGAATGACTTGTTCATAACTCTTTACGAATCTTATAATCTATTGCAACTAATGGTGACCAATTTACTGTATATATCAAGTTGTAGTGATTGCATATGCCCTTAACTTTTGTTGCAACTTGTAAAATTACAAAGTTTTATGCTCTTTACGAGCTCTCTAGAAGAGTCATGTTCATGCATTTAGCAACATCACTTTTTTGAGGAGTGTGAATTATGGTTTTATGCATTTCAATTTTATATTCCTTGTAATATTTTTTAAATTCCAAAGGTTTGAACCCACCCCTTTATATGTTCTTAAGCTCACTTGTTGACTTGCCAATGCTCTTTCCAACCAAGACTCTAAACTTGTTAAAAATACTAAACACATCTACTTTCCTTTTAAGAATATAGACACATGCCTTTCTAGAGTAATCATCTATAAATGTCACAAAGTATGATGACCCTCTAAAAGATTTGTAGGGGATAGCCCCCAATCATCTAAATGAATATAGTCTAGAATACCCTTACTTGTATGACTACTTATTTTAAGTGTATGTTTGCACTACTTCCCAAAGACATAATATTTGTATGAATTTAAATTCAAATATTTTAAATTTGGAAGTAACTTATGGTTTGTCAATACCTTTAGCCCTTTCTCACTCATATGGCCTAGTTATTGATGCCAGAAATGAGTAGATTTTTTCATTTATTTTCTCATATACCACTAATACTTGGCTCATTTCAATACTCCCTTATAGCTTGTAAAGGTTCCCAATCTTTGTAGCCTTCATGACCACCAAAATGCCTTTCGACACCTTTAGAACTCCACCTTGACTTATAAATGTGTAACCTCTAGAACCTAAAACTTCCAAGGAAATTAAATTATTTTTTACTTATGGTACATGTTTGACTTATGTCAATTTCCTTACAATACTATCAAACATTTTAATATTAATGCTCTTAATCCCAACAATCTTACAAGGAAAATGGTTTCCCATAAGAACGATATTGCCATTAACAGTTTGGTAAGAAGAAAACCAACTCTTATGTGGACATGCGATACGAAGCATCAAAATCTAATAACCATTCCCACGATATTGTTAAGTACATTACAAATAAATACTAATTCATCAACCAAGTTGAGGTTCCTTTGTGGAGTCATCCTTGGCTTCTTTCCTCTAGCAACAATCTGTCTTGAGATACATTGATTTATTGCAATACTAATATTTTCCCTTACCCTTTATGTCTTTTGACTTGGATTTGGATGTACCTCTCATATCATCCCTTTTTCTATTGATTGAATCCTAGCCACCATTGCTTTTGGTGTGGAGGTTTCTATACTAGAGTTTCTTTGTACCTCCTTAAACAACAAGGCTCCCACAACATAATAAAATTCAAGACTGTTTATTGTGCTAAAACTAATGGAAGTGACTAAGTGGTTTCATGATTCAAGAAATGAACACAATAATACGATTTTCTTGCCTTCATCTTCATTTTTTTACATTTGTACTAGTTAATTGGCACATAAGAGTATTTAAAACAATTCTAGAATCTCCATTCATGTAAAGTGTACACTACCTCTTCAAGTAGATTTGATTTGTCAATGATTTTGTCATGCAAAGATTCTCCATTTTGCTTCATAAGCTTGCTACTATTTCCTCTCCAACAATATTGAAAATAACATCATTTTCTAACACAACCGAAAAGTGTTAAAGAGCCCTTGTCTCTAGATCTTCCCAATCTTCGTTAGTGTTATTTGTAGGTTTTTTTGACTTGCCTACCAACGCCTTATGCAATAATTGTTGCACCAAAAAATCAAACATCTTGAGCTTCCAAAACTCAAAATTATTTTTCACCTCAAAACCTTGGATTCAAAACCTATGCCACTTGATGTTGCAAAACAAACATCAAATCCTAACACAATAACTGCAAAAATAAAGGCTATGATACAACTTATCGAAAAAAACGTGAGCCCACAGAATTATATAATATTGTAGCACAAAATAGTTGGAAAAAAAAACAAAAGATACAAGATAACAACTTAAAACACATCTACTTGATAAAACCTTAACAATAGAACAACAAAACATCTAAGGGATAAAAGTACCAATATTATTATTGATTACAATCTTCACACGTACTCTCTATTGCAATTTGAACCCATGACAGAGATTCGTGTCGTCAGGCGTGACGGAAGGGAAAAACAAAAAGTTAAAATACATTTAGGTGTTGAGGAAATGGTTGTCGTCGTCCCAAATTTGATCTAAGCTTAACGACAGAAAGCTTTTTCGTTTACGTAGCAAATACGCTACTTCATATGTGTCAATTATTCTATATACAATCCCGATCGACGAACTCGGTTCAGTAGATTGTTTTGGTAAGCGAAGATGAGTAGTGGACTTGAGAAGCCTCATGTTGTGGCGGTGCCATTTCCAGCACTGGGTCACTTCATCCCTTTCCTCGATCTCGCAAAGGTCCTCGCTTCCAACGGCCTCACCGTCAGTTATGTCACAACACCTGTTAACGTCTCACGCCTGCAACACTATGTTGTGGAAGCTGCGACCAATGGTCTCGATATTCGCCTGGTAGCCCTTCCCACGCCCGCCGTGGAAGGTCTACAAGGACGGGAGAGCGTCGACCTCCTTCCACCGGAATTGAAGAGTCTTATCTTCGAAATGGCGGAAAAGTTTCAGCACCCTTTCAACACTTGGATGGAGCAGCAATTCCACCAACAAACACCAGCACCTCCAGTATGTATTATCTACGATATGTTTATGGGATGGGCTGTAGACACGGCCCAAAAATATAACGTTGCCAGTATTCTATTCAATACCTGCGGAGCCTTTGCAACAAGTCTGATGCATTCCATTTCTTGTTCGATATCTCAGAACGGATTGGAGAAAGACGGGGAGGATAGTCTTGTGGTGAGCTTCAATATGCCGCGTCCTCTCAGATTGTTTAAGCATGAGGTATCCCCTGCTTACTTCAATCCAGACCTTTCGGATGTCTCTCAGCGTTTTGTTCGTCACTGTCACCAAGAGATTGGCAAAGGCTCGGGAATATTGATTAATACTTTCCACGAGCTTGAGCCTTTATATGTCCAACACTTGAAAACTTTAACTTCTAAACCAGTTTGGGCCATAGGCCCTGTGCATCCACAAAATTTATCTAGCGGAGCAGGAAAAGTTAACACGCGAGGGAAAATGGCGGACATCAATGAACAAGAGCTGGTTTGCTGGCTGGATTCGCAGAGCCCTCGCTCTGTAGTGTACGTTTCGTTCGGAAGCTTCACCGCCTTATCAGAAGAGCAAACGCATGCCTTGGCCAGAGGCCTGGAAGCCAGCGAACAGCCATTTGTTTGGGCTATCAAAGTACCCCCAAAGATCGAACCGGCATCTTCAGAGTCAAAGACTGATCACATTAGCACATATCTGCCGAGGGGCTTTATGGAGCGAACAAAGGATAGAGGGTTGATCATACGCGGCTGGGCGCCGCAGCTTGTTATTCTTTCACATCCCTCAGTAGGTGCCTTCATAAGCCACTGCGGATGGAACTCTGCTCTGGAAAGCATTTCTCTTGGTGTTCCAATACTCGCATGGCCCATTTTTGGAGATCAGCACTTCAATTCAAAGTTTTTTGCAGAATTAGGCGTAGGGATTCAGTTCTGCCAAAACAGGGATGGGATTCCGAAAGAGGAAAGTGTAAAGAAGGCTGTCACAATGGCTCTGATCGGACACAAACGAGAAGAGATGAGAGAGAGCGCAGAAAAATTGAAGTTGATGGCTGCAAACGCTGTCACACAGGAAGGATCTTCGGCCACAGATTTGAGAGCTTTTGTAAGTGACATGCAGAAGACCAACAAAAGAAAAGGAGACGGAATCAAATCTCTTGATTAGAAGTATTGAATAAGGCTTTATCACTTTAAAATCATGCTCTCTACGTTAGCCCGGTTTCAATTTATTCGTTCTGTTATCTAATTTGTTTAGCTTAATTTTATTTAGCACTGTTTTTTGAGTTTATTAGCATGTAGCTTTCAAAAAAATGTTTTTGAGTCAGAGACTCTACTTTTAGCTATGTGCTATCTTTTCCCCTTGGAGACACTGGGAGGCAAAATATCAAATGGGAATCCGATGTTTTGTGAAATTTGTGGTTTTCCGAAGATAGATAATTGTTTAAGGCAGGAGAATTTTCCAATTTAGAATCTAAGAGCACTTGTGTGGCATGAAATGGCTGCAGAGTTTGGAAATTTCATGCATACCCATAAACGTCATCTGTGAAACAACTGCATGGCGATTTTCGAGAAAACATGGATCTGCCTGGCGATTTTCGAGAAAACACGGATTTCCGTTTTGCAGGTTTTGTTTGTCTTGTCCACAACATGATATGGCGATTTTGGAGACAACATGGATTTATCTTTTAACCTATAAGATTCTGCAGGTTTTGTTTGTCTCTCTGTCCACAACATGATTTTACAGTCATCAATATTTTGTGGGGTTTCAAAATATGACTATTTCTGTGTTTGATGAAGTGTAGAGCATTCTGGCGCAACTTGGATCATATTGGAAAGGTTTTTCTCGCATGTGAATTAGGCATTTTTCTCTTCTCGTTGTTTTAGTGTTTAATTTCCAGCTTCTTATTTTACTCTCCTTCATGCAAACTTCTGTTTCCTGTAAATTTGTGTATATGTTTACGGCTCCAGCTTGCCGCCATGGACAGGGCGGATGTATTTTCTTTCTCCGCTTTTAACTTCTCTGTGTTGAGATTTAATGGATGCATTTCCAGCCTCTGCTTTTTATTACCTGGTATTGCGATTACGTGTGTTAGAGGATTGTTACCCAATTTACAAGGCACTGTATGTTTGTCAGTAAAATTCAGGGCAACGAGGATTCATTGTGAATTGCCAGTTAAGTGCTCTCTGTGCATGTAAAAATGGTGTAATGTGCAACGTGCAAGTGTTTGGACTTCAGACATTCTTTACTAAAGAGTCAATTTACTATCTAGTATTAATTGATCTTCCTAAAAGCTAGAGCATCCCTCTTGAATGGACAATTCCATCTACGGTTTTTGGTTGTAATTAGAAAGACTAATTAGCAGGCAAGATAAAACCATAATATTAAACACACAGGAGAACGAGATCGACATAAATGCCCACAGTCTTTGGGGTTATGAGAAATTGGAAATAAATTTATTTCACAACGACCTTTAACTTGTCAATATCATTTACAATTCTTCATATTCCATAGTTTAGATTACTGTATTACTTAACTAGATTTTGCATATTCAGGATATCCATCATCCATTTATTACTATCCCTCAGTAAGAGCTTATATTTTGGCTGTGTCTTTTGTTAGAGTCCAGCTCCTTTGGGAATGGAACCTTCTTTTGGAATAATATTTATATAAATATATTGGATGATCAAGATTGCAAACTAAAGTTTTCAATGGCTACCATTTTCGTAAAAAGGTACTAGCATTCTGACACACTGAGTTCGAGTAAATAGATCTAACACGCATGTCTTTTTGTGTTGGAATGAGTTAGGGATGCATGATAAACACTTAACAAGAGCTTCGCAAATACAAATCTTTAATTGCTCAAGAAATGTTATCGGAGAATATGGCAAAGCACATACCAGGACAAGCTTGAGTTATCAAAGATAAAGATTGACTACAGTAAAAGCAAAAAGAATCAGTTTCTCAACCTTAGGAAACCTCTGAAACCGAAACCGACCAACCCAAACTTGTTTTCAACCATCTGCATTACTCCACATGCCAAATATGATTCCCTCCGCCTCCTATAGTTTCTGAAACTAGGACACTGATGAATCCCGTTAAGGGGACTAATCAAAGTTTATGTAATCAAATGATAGGTTGCAACAAAACATGTAGAAATTTATAACAAATACTTACTCAAGAATTATTTGAGTAGGTTTATCTTTGTTATTTATTTTTCTTCATAACCAGGATCAGCATCACCAGATTTGTGATCTAAAATCTAGGTATACCCACAAAGAATGGTGCCTTGTTGGATATCTGGGCTTCCCACGTTCTTGAAGCTCTCTAATATATGAGATCACATTCAGATGACAGGAACAGGAAATAGAAACATTTCCTTCTAATCTTATGCTCTGTTATAGAGTCCAATTTAACCTTCACACTTATCAGCGTTCACTTGTTCAATTTTGAAGTCTATTGAAAATCACATTGGTGTGTTAAGTTGGCCGAGATCTATGAAGAATACTTAATATTTATAGTTTTAGATGTTCATTTATATACTATGATTGGCATATAGATCTGTTATGTCCATAAGTATATGCACTGGAGTTGTAATCACAAAATAGCTGCTATGTGAATGGAGCATGTTGTTAGATTAGAAGAAAATCTTGTTTGTTTCTTATAGGTCTAATGGCAGCAATTATAGCATCAGTTTTTTATAGAATAGACATAAGATGAGAGATTTAATCAAACAAATGAATCATTAGCATGCAAAGCGTTTGATAAAATGTCCAAAACAGAGCAGTATAACCCGATTTACATTATTTGCAAAAACCAACCATATTTCCCTCTGCCATATGAGAAAAATACATAAAAGGAGAAACACATAAACAGAGAGAAAAAACTTTTGCACAAAATTGATAGACCCATTTGTTTTATTAAAGAACCAAAATGGGGTCCTGTGTCTTGATTCTTGTATGTCAACTTGTGATGTTTTTCTTTCTTAGTTGTTGCTTGCTGCTTGGTGCAACCACCCTCAACGTAGGTAATGCATCTGTTGTTTATCTAGGTTTCTCATATGGTAGATAGAATTATGGTTGCTTTTTGCACATTATGTAAATTGGGTTACACTGCTCTGTTTTGGACATTTTAACAAACGCTTTGCATGCTAATCTACACATCTGGTAGTTTGTTCAATTACTTCTTCCATGTTACTTCGGTGTTGGGAAAAGCTGCATAGCTTACCATTTCTTAGTGAAGGTATATCCTTGCAATTAAATATTTGTGTCCATCCTTATTTGGGTACTCTCTGTCAACAGCCCAAAAAGTACACATGCTTTAATATATCAATTCCAATAGAACTTCAAAAAATTGATCCTATAAATAAACCACATAACAGTATAATAAAAATACAGCTAAAACTAATAAAAATGGGCAAATGCTTCGTAAACATGAATACACAGAGGAATCATCCGGGAAAAAGGTTCAGATGCACTGATCACACTAGGTCAGTTGGTTGCAAGCTTCCTTCAGTGTTCTTTTTTGACACTCCAGAATGAGAGCAAGGGTAACATTTCAATTTCCTGCTATCGCACCAGCAATGTGATCATTGCTTCAAAAGAAGAGAGCTTGTTTTACTGCATGTTGCTCTGTTTTCTTAGCATTCAATAAAGTAAGAAACTAAATCTGTTCTAATGGTGAACAATTTGGACTTCTGTGGATAATTATTTTAAATTGCTCCGAAAAACTTTTCATACAGTATAATTTCTCAGGAAACCGGACAAGTGGTCCATACTGTTTGATAAATAATGTTGGATCCTATTTTAAGGAGAAGTCAGCTTTAAAGCAAGCAGCCATTTTATAATCAGTTTCTTATAAAAAATTTACAGGATTTTTTAGATGGAAACGGATGTAGTTCAGAATTAGTTTTTGGTATTTATAGAAGTTATTTTCAATGTTTTTTTTAGCTTTATACGTCGGTTTAAAAGCTATCGAAACAATTCATAAAATTCATGTTTTTAGTTGTAAATTAGGAAATCTTTTTAAGTTTGGGGGGTTGTGGTTCTATATTAAAAAAAAAAAGTTAAGTTTGCATATGTAATAATAAGAAATAATGTAACAATGTTATAATATTTTCAAGAGTAATATTCAATTGTCAGTCATTGAGATTTAGAGCTGTCTATAGAGTTTTTTAAACTTTTGTTTGGTAATTTTTTTTGTTAGAATTTTATTTCAGTTGGTTAAAGAAACATTAAAATAGTTTCAAAATCTTTATTAACTTTAGTTTTCTAAGTTCTAAATTCAAATTAAAAGAAAAACATATTTATTAGATGTGGACTTTCAATTATTCACACTTCTTTTCTAATTAAAATCATTATATGAAGTCTTTTGTAATTAATTATTTGTGTCTTGTGTTTTTCAACATCACCACTACTATTGTATTTAGTCTCGTAGGCCCACTTAATACCAATACACTTCTTGTCATGTGAAAAAATATCCATTTACATTACTCATTTCTCTCCATATAGAGAGATCACAAGGCTTTTTAAGTTTTAGAGTTGTCCAAATAAAATAAAATTGATTCTATAAAATAATCACTCATTGCATATATAATACGATTAAAAAAGGGGCGGGGGAGGGCGAGGGCGGCAGGGGCGGAGGGCCTAGTTCGATTGGCTAAAAGCATCATGTTGTAGGCAATAAATCATGAGGCCTAGTCTCCCCTCTATTTCTGTGGTACCAGAGAGCATGTCATGTTGTAGTTTATTGGGGGGGGGGGGGCCTACCTGATTCTTGCAGAAAAATAAAACAAAAGAAAGATAATAAGAAACAAGTGTAAAAAGGCTACAAATTTTTCAGCAAGTGATATTCAATTTCTATAGATTCAAAGAGCTACCTATGGAGTAATTAATTTTTGTTGGATGTTGTTTTTTGCTATGACAATTTCCTTTCAAATTGGCTAATTGAACATTAAGAGTAGTTTCAAAATCTTCATTTGGTATTAAAGTAGGTGGTTGTTTTGGTTTTTTTAGGTTTTTTGAATGAAACGTTTGTATAGTTGCTTTATTTTTTGCTTTGGTCATATGAGAAGTGTGCAATAATTTTCATCTACATGGGAAAATGACTTTTTATCTAAATTCTTTAAGGAGTATGGTGTACTTATTGTACTACAATCATGAGTAGCTTCATAGAGATTTTATTGTAGAATATTTTGAAGCATCTATAGCAAGTATTGAAGTTTAAGCAATGTTTAGTAAAGGTCAATCAATTCTGAAGACATTAGTTGAGGTGATTTTTTTATGAGAAATCATCTCAATATTTTTTGAAGTTTAGATATTTTTTAAAAGATATTTGATGGCTTAATTTAAGTGGTCATTCTATGTAGTTAAATGTTTATTGTGTAAGAAAACATGTTTTCAATGGGAAAGATTAGCAAAAGAATGAAAAAGAAAATAAAAATTCAATGTGTGAAAAATATATTTTGGAAGAAGTAGTGAAAGTTAAAAAAAATTAAAGAATTGGAAAAAAATTTGAAGTGGTTTGATAAACAATTTGAAATCCTTGCAAAGTAAAATAGTTCTCAAAAAATTAAAATATCATAATTAAAAGAACAAATTATTTAGTTAGATCAATTACTTGAAGCTTATCTAAAATAAAATGAGTGTCCAAGGTTTAAACCTTCACTATGTAATATTTCATGTGATACAAATGATTTGTGTTCTTTATTTGATGAATTTGATTGATACATGTGATATAACTAAATAATTTTAAATAAAGAGTGTAAGGTTGAAAGTAACTATATGTTTTTAATTTACAAATATTGCTAAGTATGGTTGTGATGATAATAACAAATGATAAAAAAAATATGTTATTATAGAAAAGACTTGGGAAGGGCAAGGAACTAGTGTTCCCATTGAAATAAGTGTGAGGCTAAAGAATGAAGGCCCTCAATATGTTAGAGGAAAAGGAAATACAAATAATCTTAAAAATAATACATTTACAAACAAGTCAGTTCAAAAATGCATTGTTCTCATTGTAACATGCAAGGAAATAAAAAAAATGTTGGGATCTTCATCCATGTACTATTTGAGGATTGAAGAATCATTCTAAAACTTGTGTTGGAATAAACAGCCTATGAAATATTGTATAAAGATGAATTGTGGATAGATTAATGTTTCTATATCGAAAAAAGGTCACAAATATGTTCAAAAATTTTTGCAAGCATAAATGCTCACATTTCAAACAAAATAATAATCAAGCAAGGTTTGAATGTTTGAGTTGGGTGACCAATTATTGTTTGTTATGATTGAAAAGAAGTCATTGTTTGCTTTTTGCTACTAGAGAAAGGTGTCATCCAATTTGGAAGAGTAAGAGTCCTCATTATTGACTATGTTAGAGAAAAGAAAGGAAAATATTGTGATATCTCAAATAGAGAAATATGTGATTGTAAATGGATGCAAGGTTAGTTGTAAAAGGATTCATACAATAATTCTAGTTAGGAAGAGAGTTTGTATGGCTAGATGTCTACATCTAGTAATTTTTCTCTTGGTTTGGGTTTGGAGCTCAAAGAAGTAAAACTTAATTCTCTTAAGCTTCATGATATAATAGAAAAATTGTTTAGCATCAAGGTGGGGTATGTTGGATAAATGATGTTGCGTCTTATTTTAAGGAGAAATTAATTTTAAAGAAAGCAATAATTTTCTAATTAGTTTTTCTTATTTTGTCATAGCTTTTAGAATGAACCAAGTGTTACAATTTAGAATTAGTTATTGATATTTTATAAAATATAAGTAGACAATTGATATTTCATTATTTTTTGCTCTTTTATCTATAAGTTTGAAATTTGTGTGAGTAATACATGAGATGCATGTTTTTAGTTGTATATTAGAAAATTCTTTTAATTTTTTTCTCTACTACTTTTGGGGTTGTGACTCTATAAAATAGTCATTCATTGTGTATGTAATAAGACACTATTAGCAAGAAATGTTTAGTTTCTAGTCATTGAGATTTAGGGATATCTATAGAGTCTGTTTATTTATTCTTGGTGCTCTCTTTTCCCATTATAATTTTCTTTTAAATGGGATAAAGGAACATTGAAGTAGTCTAAGAATCTTCACATACTTAAGGAAAGAAAAGTATTTTCAAATAGGATGCTAAATTATAGTGGTGAACTCTTTCCTAAAAACATTGTACATATGTCTATTATCTAATATTATTTATATTGAGTTCAAAGCCTAGAAATAAATAATTTCACAAAGTCATAGAAGATTGAAAAATATTTTTTATAAAATCTAGAAAATAATGTGGGAAATTTTTTAAAAATATAACTAAAATATTTATTACAAACCACCCCTCTTATTTCATTTTGGTGCCCAAGACTTATTGCAAGGAAAAAATGTGTATGTCAATTTTAACTCTCGTGGTAGTATTCTAGGATATGCCTTACTATAACACCAAGCAATTAAATGAGTGGCTCTAATGTATATTCAATAAGATGTGTTGGCATGTTTAATTTTGGATTGGAATTTCTTTAAATTTACTATAATACCTTCTCTATTATAACTCACAAGAATGTACCACTAAACAAGTTCAAATGGTGTGGCAATGTCTATCATAAGAGTTATTTATCTAGCTTTATGTAAAGATAAGAATAGGAATACTTTTCCTGTTATTGAACTAGCAATGGATCCCATCTAGTTCTCTCTTGTTAGGATAAGACACATAGAAAAAGGTGTGATGTGTAATGTCCCCATTTTGGCCATACGCTCTTCATTTGGTTTTAGCCTATTTCTGGAAATCCATAGGCTACTCAGATGTGCGAATTTAGGGTTTCCACTTTCATTAAATCTTACTTCCAGCTCAGTTCTGCTTTTTGTTGGTTTTGAGGTAAACTTACTATTTTTGGCAGTGGCTATTTTTAGTAAGTCTAATTTTGGCAGTGGCATCATCAGCAGTTCAACTCAAGTCATCTTCTTATCCATGAGTTTCAGTTTGGCTTTGGGTTTGGTTTTCTTCATGAGTTGAGTTTATACTTAGTCAAATTTCATGTTTCTTAGTTGTACCCCACGCCTAGGAGTAATAACTTCATGTTGTTTTAAAAGAGGGGCCATTAATGGGGTCAATTGTGCATTTAATGATTTATTAAATGCTTTATTGTTGCAAAGTGAAGTTGGACGCCTAAGGAGGTTGAGTAATATTTTATTATTTCAAAAAGTAAAAGGAAAAAAGGTGGCGTCCCTTTTGGAAGTTGAAGTGATTCAACTTCTTGGAATTTGAAGAGTTCTTGTTGCTTCATTTGCCAACTAAAGCTTATATATTGTTGTTGTTTGAAGAGTTGATTATCCAATGTTTATGCTAATGTTATGCTATCAAAATGACAACTTGTTTAATACTTCGAGGGATGCTTACCTCCTAGTTCCAATCCAATTTCGTGTTTGAAAGACAACACCTAGTTGGTCTTATTGCTGCTTCTCAATCAGACTAGCAGATTGTGCTTCAAAGTTGGTGAATTTTGGTGAGAATTTCAGTTTTAATGTTGCTGTGTATACACAGCTGAAGGTGTTTTTCATTTACAGCTTTTGATGTGAATTTATTTTGGTTATGGGTATTTGATCCTTGCAATTCTATGCTAATGGCGACCATATTTGGAGAATTTCATAATTTAATTCCAAGTATTTGATTTTTAGCAAGAGAAATCGCCCCTCTTGAGGGCCGTACCATCTTGAGAGTGCTTTGGGATTCGTGCAAAATAATATCTTGAGTTTTGATGCAGTTTTGTGGTTTGAGTTTGGGTGCCTATCCTCCAAAGAGACTTTGCATTTCGTTTCATTCAATTCAGAGGTATATTGAAAGAGTTATGAGCATTTCATTGTTTTACAGGTTGCTGGTTTAAAGTTTCAGTTTGCTGGTTTTTATTATCAGACTTCAACAAGTTCAGAATTTGGCTTCAATTTCAGTCTTTGAGAGTTATATAAACTAGCTAAATTCATCCTTCACATATTTGCATTCATTCTTCTATTGTAACACTTGTAATTTGCAGTTTTTCTTAATTGTAAGGTTGAGAATTAGTAGTACTAATCCAACCATTTATTTACTGCATTTACTTGTGATCTTTAATGCAAATATCATAACCCCTGATGGTTTACCGCCAGTGTGGAGGAATCTGATTTGTATTTATTTCTATCACCCACTGTTAAGTGGAGAATTCCCACTGTTTAGTGGATGCCCGCCGCAGCGGAGGAATTAGTCTGGATTATGTTGTTTTCTTCCCCCCACTGTTTAAGTGGTTGAGCATATTTCTTCATGGCTGGTTATCCACCTATTTGTTTTAGTTTTCAATTAATAACTCTGTCATATGTTAGCACCTCGCCCTCAGTGGGATCTTGAGTGCACATTCTTGACATTGAGTTTGTTTCATTTCAAGTACTGTTCTTTAATTTCTCCGCCATATGACAACACATATCCTTCCTTGGGATTGAGTGTGCATTCTTGGCATTGAGTTCTTTCAAGCTTGGATTTCAGTTTTGATGCTAATGCTAATCCATTGGCGTAGTGTTGGCTTGTGTTATGATAATTCAAGAAAAAAATTGGTTGGCATATTTCAGTGGTATCAGAGCAGAAGTTCCTGCCATCCTGTTGGGAAGAACAGAAAATTAGTGTTGCCACAATGGACATCAACAGATTTGTCGAACAGTTCATGAGGGAATGTGAACATGATGCTTCCATATTCCATGCAGAATATCAGAGTATGTCAGATGAGTTCAAGAATGATGTTTCTTTTGATTGCTACTTGAATTGTGTGTTGATTAGGTATCCTAAAAAAGTGGGTGTGGTCAATTACATCAAGAAAAAAATTAAAAGAGAAGCAGAACTTGCCATGGTTGAAGAATCAAGGAAGGAAGAAGCAAAAGGATCTGTTTGTGGTTTGCAGCCCACAAGTAAGCAAATTGAAGAGAAAAATCAGTCAATTAGTGTTGAAGAAGACACAAGCAAGGTGCACATTTTGGTTCAAAATGAAAGTGGGCTTGATGAAGATACCTTGGCAAATGAGGAGATTAAGTTAGAGTCCCAAAATACATCCCTAGACTTGCATGGGATGGGAAATAATGAAGATTATTATGGTAAGAAGATCATTACAACAGTCTTGAGTCCTAATAAGGATTCAACCAATGAAGATCTCGAGACAAATGGCTTCTCAAAAGATGCTGGTGGAACAGTTGTGTGGGATAAGTACGTTGAAGAATAGCAAGATGAAGCAAATACTAATGGTGTCTTTGAACCAGCTTATGACCATTACGAAAGTGATGTTGTTGATGGTGATTCCGATGTGTTTTTATCTCCTCTTGTTGAAGATTTAGTGAAGGATAATTCTCTACTTGTTGCTGAGCCAATTCCATATGAAGAATTAATGACAAGTGTCCAAGAAGACTTCTTTGGTATGTATGTGGGCACTAATGATAAAATCAGCAACACATCTACTCAAGATAATTTCATTGAAGAAAAGAATGACAAAATATTCAAAGCAACCAACTTTGATGATTCTATAATCCGATATAATGCTAGTGACTTGGGTGGTAGTGGGTTTGATTATCAAACTACATCTGTGGAGAAAGTTATAGATGAAGATTTCAGTTCAAGTGGGTTGAGGAGTGACTCATTCAAAGAGTCAATAGTTCAAGAGGAGCATGATGATCTCTTTCCTATTGATCATTGCAATCAAACCTTTCACCTTTGGGATCCGAGCGCGATGTCACCAAGGTATTATAAAGAACTGGAGTGGGATAAATTCCCCTTTGATCCTGATGAAGTTCAAAAATCAATTTGCAATGCAAGTAATGAAGTGATCTTTGGAGGAGAAGTTGCAGCAATGGCTAATGAGAACGTGATTTCTTATGTTGAAGAGAAGAATGTTTTAAAATCAGCAAATGGTTTGGATGCCTTTCAAAATTACACACAAGAAGAGTATGAGAACTTGAAAGGTCAAGATAGAGGTACTAATTTGTTTGAAGAAGTTGTTGACAAGCCTTCGATCCAGGAGTTATGCAGTGATAAGATTAGAAAGGAGGTTGATTTTGAGAATCAAGTCAAAGAAAATAAATCAGAAAAGTTGATGTTTGATGAGCAAAGTTTCTTTGCTGATTATGATCATGGGCCTAAAGAGCTGCAAGTTTTGAAGGATAACTTATTGGTTACAAAAGAGAAGATTGTTAAGGTGTTATCAAGATTTGATAGCACACACAATTGTATTGAAGAACTTTACTGGGAGCTGCAATTTGAAGAGAGACAGAATGGAGTCAAGGGTGGAGACACTCTTTCTAAGGTGCGAACCATCAAAGAAGCATTTGAATCCCTAAAGTCAGATTATTTGCACTTGCTCTCAGATAGGGATCATGCTATTAAGTTTGCAGAGGAAACCTATGATGCCTATCAAGAGAAGGAGAATGAAGTTGATAGCCTTTGTCTTGATCTTTCCTTAGCTCATCACTCTTTATGCAAGGGAGAAAATCAAACTCCTATTGCAGCCACACTTGAAGGACAAAAGTTGATACAAGGATTATGGAGATCAAGCAAATAGTTGAAGGTATTAATGAACTCCATAATGATGAAACCTTGCTTAATTTTAAGGAGATTCATGAAGATGATGGTAATTGGAAGGTAAATCAAGAGTGTGAACTCTTGAGTTGGGAAGAGAACTTGCCTCAAGAAGGGATAGCTTGCAGCCATGAGCTTGATGTGATGACTAGTAATGTGTGTGATATTCATCACGCTACATTCTACGGATCGGAAACTAATGATGGGTATCCTCAAGTTGCAGAAGATGTGCATGAATTCTATGAAGACACCAACGAAAGGGATGAAGGAAATATTTTTTCTATGATTGTGTACAATAATCCACCATCTTCACATAATTTGTTAAATCATAAGGTGATTGACAATTTCTACATGGATGACATTGATAAGAGGTTTTATGTTTTTGACATGCATGATTTCATGGTTAAGTATAAGATAATGTTGGTGGATCCATTCTATATGTCAAGCAACACTCTCTTGGGATGGATAGTAAATGAGCATTTAATGGTGTTCAAACTTGAACTGGCTGGTTTTCACTCAGCATTAACCAATGGAAGAGTACCACCTATCTTAAAATGGTTGATGAGGTCAGGTCTTGGAGAGATGCATCAAATTGTGGGAGAACTTTCCGACTTGCCCCTTAGGTTTCTAGATTGTGCTTTGTTGATGAGTGATTATTCTAAAATGCCGGTCATTAAAGGTTCAAACTTTGCATTGATGGTTGCAGCTGATTACATGGATTTGTGTGCTTGAGACTTTCACTATGGCTCTTGGAGATATGTTGGGAATTTTTCCCAATGTGTTGGAAATTATTTGTGGTTGGGAATTCATGCTTGGAATTCTCAACAAGGCTTGATGGAGATTGTTGCAAGTAGAAAAAAGGATCTTTGAATAGATAAGAATTCAATTATCAGAATCTTTGATGCAGCCCCCATCTTTACCAGCCATTCGATGCTTCCTTTTTCTCATCAATTGATGGATTGGAGAGATGCTTTGAACAAAAGATGGTTTAATAATGGGTTGAAGTTCCTTGAGGGAATGTTTCCAACCTTTAGCATGAATAGTTTCCATATTATGAATGCTGATTTCCAAAGTTGCAGTAGTTGTTCAACTCCTTGTATGCTGATTTTCCTAAAATCAGACTTTAATTGGTTTATTTCAGACTTCATGGGCAGCTGGTACATTCATTTTTTCTTTTCACAATCTCTTTTCAGTGAAGGTTTATGGCATCTAAAGTGGGAAATGATGTTTCATTGTGATTTGGATCAATTTTGGATGATGTTTAAGTTCATTTCGAGTGGTTTCCTTTGTACAATCTCTTGCATTAGTGTTTGGGGTAGCGAACCTTTATTTTTTTGGGTTCAATTTTTTGAGTCTTTTGGGGAGAGATTGGTAGAAGTTTTCAAAAAGCTTCTTGATTATGTCAAAGTTACTAAAAGGAGGCATTATTCTTCCTTGAGGAGTTTGGATGATGCAGCTGTTATGACTTTGCAAAGAATTGTTTTTCCCTTTGCAATTAGCTATGATGAAGACACACTTGCTGTGGTGACTCAGTTTTTTGCTTTGAGGAGTTATGTTGATGAGAATAATTTTGAGTTGATTAGATTATTATTTTTGGTTCACAGAATGGTGATTGATATTGACATTGTAGATGTTAATTCCTCAAAGTTTATTGGGCATGAAATGCTACTTGATTTTGATTCCATTCCTTCCATGTTTTTTAGTTTGAATTTTAGGCATGTTATCTCTTTGAGGTTGCAGGGATGGTTTGTGCAGTTCTGGAGCAATGATGTCATTTGTATGATCAGAGTAGTGCAGCATCGACATGGTGGGGTTTGTCAGAGATGGACATGGAACCCCGGGATCCTATTTTTTTTGTTGGCATCAGTTTGGAGTGTTGTGGCATTACTTGAGGACAAGCAATTTTGGGAAGGGCGGACTGTAATGTCCCCATTTTGGCCATACGATCTTCCTTTGGTTTTAGCCTATTTCTGGAAATCCATAGGCTACTTAGATGTGTGAATTTAGGGTTTCCACTTTCATTAAGTCTTGCTTCCAGCTCAGCTCTGCTTTTTGTTGGTTTTGAGGTAAACTTACTATTTTTGGCAGTGGCATCATCAATAGTTCAACTCAAGCCATCTTGTTATCCATCAGTTTTAGTTTGGCTTTGGCTTTGGTTTTCTTCATGAGTTGAGTTTATACTTAGTCAAATTTCATGTTTCTCAGTTGTAACCCACGCCTAGGAGTAATAACTTCATTTTGTTTTAAAAGAGGGGCCATTAAGGGGGTCAATTGTGCATTTAATGATTTATTAAATGCTTTATTGTTGCAAAGTGAAGTTGGATGCCTAAAGGAGGTTGAGTAATATTTTATTATTTCAAAAAGTAAAAGGCAAAAAGGTGGCATCCCTTTTGGAAGTTGAAGTGATTCAACTTCTTGGAATTTGAAGAGTTCTTGTTGCTTCATTTGCCAACTAAAGCTTATATATTGCTGTTGTTTGAAGAGTTGATTATCCAATGTTTATGCTAATGTTATGATATCAAAATGACAACTTGTTTAATACTTCGAGGGATACTTACCTCCTAGTTCCAATCCAATTTCGTGTTTGAAAGACTTGATACCTAGTTGGTCTTTTTGTTGCTTCTCAATCAGACTAGCAGATTGTGCTTCAAAGTTGGTGAATTTTGGTGAGAATTTTAGTTTTAATGTTGCTGGTGTATACACAGTTGAAGGTGTTTTTCATTTATAGCTTTTGATGTGAATTTATTTTGGTTATGGGTATTTGATCCTTGCAATTCTATGCTAATGGCGACCATATTTGGAGAATTTCATAATTTAATTCCAAGTATTTGATTTTTAGCAAGAGAAATCGCCCCTCTTGAGGGCCATACCATCTTGAGAGTGCTTTGGGATTCGTGCAAAATAATATCTTGAGTTTTGATGTAGTTTTGTGGTTTGAGTTTGGGTGCCTATCCTCCAAAAAAAACTTTGCATTTCGTTTCATTCAATTCAGAGGTATATTGAAAGAGTTATGAGCATTTCATTGTTTTACAGGTTGCTGGTTTAAAGTTTCAGTTTGTTGGTTTTTATTATTAGACTTCAACAAGTTCAGAATTTGGCTTCAATTTCAGTCTTTGAGAGTTATATAAACTAGCTAAATTCATCCTTCACATATTTGCATTCATTCTTCTATTGTAACACTTGTAATTTATAGTTTTTCTTAATTGTAAAGGTTGAGAATTAGTAGTACTAATCCCACCATTTATTTACTGCATTTACTTGTGATCTTTAATGCAAATATCATAACCCTTGGATGGTTTACCGCCAGTGTGGAGGAATATGATTTGTATTTACTTTCTATCACCCACTATTAAGTGGAGAATTCCCACTATTTAGTGGATGCCCGCCGCAGCAGAGGAATTAGTCTGGATTATGTTGTTTTCTTCCCCCCACTGTTTAAGTGGTTGAGCAAATTTCTTCATGGCCGGTTATCCGTCTATTTGTTTTAGTTTTCAATTAATAACTTTGTCATATGTTAGCACCTCGCCCTCAGTGGGATCTTGAGTGCACATTCTTGACGTTGAGTTTGTTTCATTTTGGAACAAGTACTGTTCTTTAATTTCTCCGCCATATGTCAACACCTATCCTTCCTTGGGATTGAGTGTGCATTCTTGGCGTTGAGTTCTTTCAAGCTTGGATTGCAATTTTGATGCTAACGCTAATCCATTGGCGTAGTGTTGGATTGTGTTATGATAATTCAAGAAAAAAAAATTGGTTGGCATATTTCATGATGTGAGGAAAAGGGATCTAGGATCCAAATCACATTTTCTCCTACATTACATTAGAGGAACCAAAATTGATAATATACACCCACTTGGCTACTAACCTCATTGGAAGAGCCAAAATGGTGGATCATGGTTTTGGTTCTTCTTTTTGTGTCAATTAATATTGATTTGACTGATTATGAGATAAATTTATTTGATTATGCAAATCTATACCTAGGTCAACTATGAAGTTACAACAAACTGATGAAAATACAAAAAATTGCAAAACTGAAAGAAAAAAATAGAACAAAACAACAGAGTGTAGAGATAGAGGATCCTAGCATGCAAATTATGGTTCAAATTTCCTAGACAGGGGTGGTGGCACCCTAGAACAAAGAATGCAGATCTCAAGAATATGTTGACAAGTCTTAGAGGGTCACATCCTATAAGTTCTTCCTTTCTAGACTCTACTTTGAAACTTCGTATGTTGATGACTAATTCAACTTTCCCTAATTTGTTCAAGTAGGAGGCTTGAATGATTGATTTGCAATTAGGTCTTCAATCTTCTCCCAAATCCACTTCAAATCTGCCACTTGCATACAAGAGAGGGGGGAAAGGGTTGTGTTTTATAGGGGTTTTCCTAATTCAAACCCCATTTTGGTGTTTCTACCTCCACAATGGCTATCATGATGATGTAAAGAGTACTTATAATCGGTTGGGTAGAGGAAAATCTAGATAAAAACAAGTGATAAATGACAAGTGTTGAAACTTACCACTCAAAATTATTTTCCTTCATGGACTAAAGTCATCATACTTATCTCATAAAAGGAGAATTGGTTGCTTGATTGAAGGTCCTACAATTGTTAGTACTCACAAAACAAATTAATATAAAACATGAATAAAATCGTATATGAACTTGATTAATTACAAACATGAATCTCGATTGTTAATAAGCATTGTAAATTATGTTTATTTTCTAGATTGACTACTCTTGATTTCCTTTAGGTTTCTCAATTGATCTAAAGATTTTTCTAGGATTTTAAATGGTTAAAATGACTTGTATTTATATATATTTATTTGTTTTCCCGCAAAATTAATTATCAAAACTCAACAAATAAATTTAAATTTGTAAATGTTAAAATATCGACAATAAAATATTCTAATCAAGAGCCAAAATAGGTTGGAAAATAGTAGTAGCACCCTAGTCTAGACCTATTTTTGGGCTTTTGTTGTCACTAAATGACTATTAAATATTATTTCCCAATTTTATTTTGATTTCCCAAAAACAACCAAAAAATGAACAAATTAAGAGAATAATTAGGTCCAAGCACATAGGGGGAGCTAAACATAGTGCATAAAATTGTTAGGGGTGAAAATATATTATGCTACACAAGGTGGTAGCATAACATCAATAAGAATTTGACAATCCTTGATTTACTAAACAAATAATCAACATCATTGCAAGCTTCACATCATGGATAAGATAATTTCATTTCATGAAACGGTCTTATTTTATGCTATATTTATTGTATCACCATCAAGCAACCATTGGTTGCTTAGTTGTCATGAAATATGGAATTTAATGCATTTTAAAATATTTCATTAACTACTCAATGTTATATTTTATTCTTTGCATCTAGTGACACACTATATGTGTAACTATTGAAACACAATTTTTGTTTCTCCATTAAATTCTCTCCACAACATTTTCACAATGATCACAAGGAAGAGCATGACCAAATTTAGCCATGCTTCTAAAAAAAGATAAAAAGTAAAGACTAATACTAGTTATGATTAGTATGGATAAAGGTTCCTCTCTACAAAGAGAGGCATACAACCTAAACAAGATTGTTACACATTTCAATGACTTGACATACTCTAAAAGAGGATATTTATAGAATAAAGTATATTAAAGATAAATTAAAGAACTTATTGGTGCTTTGAAAATAATAGTTAGAGGTTTGGATGAGAATTATTATCTACTCTAAGATAAGATCTATGTGGAATACTAAATTACCTTGATTCAAAAGATAACAATGTTATACTCTCCAATGCAACTGATATAAACAACATGAGGGACACTTGTGTGTTGTTCCTTCCTAAACCAAGGTAGTGGTGTAGGTATTTATAACCTAAGAACCACACGCTAAGGCCTAACTTTATATTTTCCAATATATGTGTATATTTTCCCTTCTTTCCTATTAATGTAACATGATAGGTTGTCCCATTTTGTATATGAATTTTCAAATAGTGGGCATGAATAGAAGACACTTATTTTTATATCTATGTTTCTTTGGTTTTCATTGTATGTTAAGCATAGGTATTTTATGGATGTCTTTCACTTGTAAAATATATCAATCTACTAGAAAGGTGTATAATAGTTTCATTATTTCTTGAGTTGAATGGTATGTATTATTTTAGATGGTCACCCTACATAAGTTCAATTCATAATTACACGCAAGTGATGTTCAACTCCTATTAAAAAGGTGAAGAGTGAAAACTTGAAAAATAAAAACCTTAGAAAACCTCATTGAGAGCATAGATTTGATTTGATAAGATTCAATATAATTGAAATCGTTTTTTTTTTTCATCCTAGTAGTTTTTCTACATTATTTTTTCTTGAAATAATTTAAAATAGTGGAAACTTCAAATCCCAAATGGGTATCACACCACATGTCTTGCTTGAAACAAAATTTCCATTTATGCCATCCATTCCACATGCAACCAAAAAAAAATGTAAAATTTGAGATATCTTTCTATGTGAATGTAATTCGCACACTAAGAGTTGATTTCTATGCACAAGTTTTGTTGGGATTGAATTGCACTGGATTATCTATAAATTAATGATGTTCAATGACATTTCTTCTCTCTCAATATAAATATGTCTATAAAACCAAGATTTGAACAATCTCTTGAATAATCCTACCTCTCAAATTTATTTTCCTAGAGATGTTCCCATTTTATTATAATTAAGGGATGTACAAGAAAATCTTGATGAGTTTGTGTTTTCACATGCCCCCTAGAGAAGTTTTGTATGACTAGAGAAGTTTTGTATGACTAGCCTTGAGTAAATAATTCCTAGCTTTGAATTAATCTATATTAAATCATGAAAACAAAAATAGCCACATTTATGCATCACATAAGTCATCTCAAAGCCTTAATAACTAAAAATTATATACACTACACATCGTCAACTTGGACCTAAAACATTGGAAATTACAAAACCCTATAATAGTTCACTTCCAAAACATCTACATCTTTGAAAAAATTAAACTCTGTAAGAATATTTTTCACTCTTCTTGTTAGACTTTGTTTTCATAACATATATTTTTTCACCACTATATTAGCTCTTGATTTATTTATTTTAATATTTCCATATTGTCAAGTATAATTGACATTTATTTTAAAAGGAATAAAGTTGTGTGTACAAGAGAGTAGATCAATTGTTCCTTTGTGTCATGGCTAGTGAGTTGAAAATTGGGGGATGATTTTTCTAATGTGAGGAAAATTTATAATGATTGTTAACCCTAATTTCCTATAAAAATGGATTTTTGTCTAAAAAATTATTTTTTATTCTAGGGCAGGTGCATGAAGTTGGGTTACACGTTTGTGGCCAATTCCAAAAAAAAATGAAAATGACATAACGTGAGCACATTATAATGTGCTCGTGTTATGTCATTTTAAAAGAAAAGAAAAAAGTGAAAGTGATTCATTTTCTATTGTTTGTTTTTCTGCTCTGCCCGCAGCCAAAAGCCCTCATTTTCGCGCTCACGTTCTAAGAAGAGGCATTCTACAAAATTCATCAACAACAATTGCTTTTTCTTTGCAAAGATGGCACCACCACGACGAAGAGGTGCGGGAGGTAAGTATTGTTTGATATTTGTTTTGAATTTCTTAGTTTCAAGTTGATTTTGTTTGTTTTAGGTTAGATTTGATTTTTTTTTTTAATTTGTAGGAGATGCAAATGATCCTGCAAATCCTCAAAATCCTCAACAAGGAGAGCAAGAAAATCCTCAACAACAAAATCCTCAACAAAATCAACCTCCCCCACCAATCACTCAACACTCTCCTGGCACTCAACAAAATTTGAGGAGTGAAATTGAGAACAACAAAATTAAAATTGAGGATTTTATCAGTAGGTTGAGTGATCCAAAGGCTTCAACCATAGAAAGAATAATCCTAGGAAATTCAATGAAAGAGATGTTAAAAAATGTTGATTCAATTACCCAACAAATGACTGAATGGAAAGATAGGAGGCAAGCAGCTAGGGCATATTATGCAAATAAACTATCATATAAACAAGTAAAAGATTTAAAAATTACTAAAGGTGATTTGTGCTCTTTATTCACTGACCCTAGAACACATAAAAATCTTAGCCTCAATGCGAAGAGGTTTCCTATTCATTGGTGCCACCACCAAGAGATTAGGAACCATTTTTATTATAGGTGGTACTTGGTCTTCGATTACCCACTGTGCAACAATTGTGAAGTCCCCCAATATTTTCTTAGGAAACTATATAGTGAGTTCGTATTGAACCAAATCCCAAATTATTTTGATATGAGGGAGTTCTAGGGGAGAGGTGGGGGGTCAGCTCAGGATAGGCTCGGTGCATAGCCAGATCCTGCACAGCAAGGGAGACAACCTCTCGCTAGGCCACCTCGTGAGCACATTGTTATGCATGTCATTGTGAAGGAGAGTGCCAATGTAGAGACATTGCAAGCGATCAACACTTTGACTCAGAGTGTCATCCATCATACTAGCCCTATTGTACAATGCCATCCAAGGGAGTCTTCGGGTGGTGGCCTTCGAACCCATGTGTATCAATCTTGTGGGGCGACTTGTTCATATGACCCCACCGAAACTCAGGAGGCTGCTACGTAGGATCTGTATGCATCTATGGGGATGGAGAGGATGGCTAACATTTTGCATCATGCATATGGCATATATAGTTAGGTAAAATTCAACATGTTCATTGAATTTAATTTATTAAATTTTGATTCTAAAATGCAAGATTAACTAATTTAGTTTTATTATTTTAATAAAATTGCAGGGTCACAGTGTTGAGACTAGGGTGAAGCCACATAAGTGGTTTACACTTTTGAAGAGGAAGGAAATTTCGAAATTTCCCCACTCTTCATAGCAAACGAGTTCGGCCGAACCATATGACTCGACCGAACCATTTGACTGGTTCGGCCGAACCATATGGTCCGGCCGAACCCATGGCTCGGCCGAACCCTAAACCGAGCCTAATAAAAAATCATATTTAAGGTGGTTCGGCCAAACCTGGGTTTGGCCGAACCCCTTGAATATGACAAAACCAAAAAAAGTGCTTTCACTTTCACACTTTCACTATGAATTACTAATCAGTCACTGTCCCTGCGCGCGGCGAACATAATCTGAACGACGACCCAACAAAATTTCTCACCGGCGAAAGAAAATTTCGGGTCCTCTCTTCAAACTTCATCATTCCAATTCGCATATCGACCACTATTGAGCACGAGGTATTTAAAATTCCATTTTTTTTAGTTCAAAATGCATGTATTTGTTTAATTTCAAAACCCTATATGCAATTTTTTTAAAATTTGTTGAATTCAAATTGCACTTGTTTGATTGTTTGAAAGTTTTTAAAGCATTTTTAATATAGTATTTTGCTTCCCCGTTTTGCATAATCCAAGGGTTTTAGTAAGGAAAAATGAGTTTCCTCCGAAAGTTAGTGCAAAAAAACATTATAATAGCTCTCAACATAGTCTAAAAAATGGAGATAAATACATTCCTAAAGACTAGAAATGTAGGGTTAAGCTCACAAAATAATTTTAAAACTACAAATTTAGGGTCAAACTTGTAGATGAAAATGAAAATTTCATACATGTAGGAGTGAACCGTGAAATTCATAGCTTGATTTGTTAAGGTGTTATAATATTAAATCTTATAAAAAATCAAGAATCATATCATTGATTACGTACATTACAATAAAATATCTCCATATAACAAATGAAGCTAAAAACCCTAATCTTCTTTGTGAATTATATAGTGTGTTTGCTACATGAGTAATTTTTTTAATGAAAACCATGTTTAGGAATGAAAATATCCAATCCCTTATGCTTCTAAACTAAAGTTTGCAATGCTTATGGTTCTTTTGGCCTTATAGATTCTTGAATCATTTTATAATATAAAACCAAAATATAACCTACTTTGGCTCTAATAATTGTAAACCCTTTAGGAATTCTAAATTGTTGCATCTTGTCTTGATTTTCCCACCATTGTTATTCCTTTTGAAAATTTTACAAATTAGGCAAAGAATCCTTGCACTTATATAGAGGATCCTTATGTATGTTCTTAAAATTATTTAAGGTTAAATGACTTAATCTAAAATAAAGGCATATACGGATCTCTTGCAATTGTAACCTCTTTACTAGTGTTCAAACATATTTGATACCTTAATGGCATGACATAGATGATGTTGCTTGATATTGCTTTATCCATGGATACCCAAATAAAATATGAGATACATCTAAAGAAGAAAGAATATGACATAGAATAAGAACTTCCCTCATCTTTTAGACCAAAAAATTAAGGTAAAATAATGTATCCTATAGTTTCAATCAACATATCATTAGTCAATTTTAAATAAACCCTCAAATATGCATATTCTTGTTGATAAAATGATGATAAAACAAAAATTATTCAATGCATACATTTTATTGGTGAGTAAGATCAATAAACACACCCTTACATGGTTCATGATCCACACAAAACCAAATGACCATTATAATTATTTGGTAATATCTCACAATGTGAAGAAGGTGTCAAAAAAATTAGCATACCTAAATCGTAAATTGACTTGTCATAAAGTGGGTGGGTAGCTTAGTGGTGGAGATTTGCATCCTAACTAGTTCATGGAAATTTCAACATGAGGAGAATTAATAGTAAAATAATAATATCTTTTGACAACATAGGCATCCAAGTACTCATTCCAAGATTGTTGAAGATACAACATTAATACATTAGGATTTCAATTAAATATCACACTTTCCTATAAAAAAATCCCAATTGATCTATCTTTTGGTAGTGCATTTAGTTTGATATATTTTTCTTCCCCATACTTACAAGATTCCTTTATTATCGAAGCTTATTTACTCTAGTATGTTATCCTTGGTTCTCATATGAACTATATATATATAATTCAATCAAGATCCTCTTATCATTACAAATTTAAACTTAGCTTATTTTTTCTCCCAATTTCTTCTTAATGAACATATGGTCTTTCTTCCTCTATTAGCCTACTCATGCACCATCACCAACCATGAATGAATCTCCATGAAGCTAAATACCCATTTGTACTTGGTTGGTGTAAGTTGGGATTAGTGTTCCATTCACTTAAAATCTTATCTTTAATGTTGCTTTTTTCTAAATTCTTTCTAAAGGGCATAAATTACAGTCTAGAGCTTTGATTTTAATATTTTCTTAAAATTAAAAATATTAATGAGCTTGATGCATTAAGCTAAAAAATATCAATTTGGACACCATTAAAACCCTCGAGAGACTCTCGCAAAGTGAAAATGAGCTCCAAAATTTTATAGTGTGATATGTGAGAAAAAATGAAAAGGTAAGCAATGGGCTCAAGATATTATTATAATAAAATTAAATAAGGAGATCGTGATGATTATTGTACTAGGAGTTACATTGGGAAGAGTGGAGCATCTTTTCATAATAGATGAGACTTATTGTAGTTGACATCTTCATCATAAAGCACTAGTATTGGGAGTGGTTACTATCAAGGTTATGGGATTTAAGGTCCTATATCATTAGTTCGTTTATATTTTGTGTACATGTTCCAATGCATAGTGGGGCATGGGTTCTTTTCTTGTGGACCATGATTTTTTTCCACTCATTACATAAATTAATTGATCATTTCTTGTTTCCCTTGCTCTATATATAATTTAATGTATGACATAAGGTTTAAATAGTGTTATGTAGAAATAGCCAAAACATTAGACTAAAGAAGATTGAGTGGATTGGATTGTTATAATCTTGTTATGAATATTAATAAAAGTTTCATATCTCTTTAGTAGTGGGATTTTTTGAAAGGGTTTCTCCATATTATAATTCTAGTGTTCATGAGGTTTGAATATTTATTTATTTTCTCCACTATTTCATTAATATTATTTGGTATATTGTATGTTTGATTAGACTTAAAGTGCCTCACCATTAGTTGATACTCCTACTATATATTTACCTTGTTTGCAATAGTTTAGTCCATGTCAATAGTTGATTTGCACCCTTAATAACTTGGTGGGAATATCAAGTATTTTTTATTAAATATAATCAATAATCATTGTAAAAGAAATTTTAAATCAACTATTAGTCTAGAATGATTATTTGAGTGTTAGATAAACCATTTAAATTTAACCTTCATAATATTACTCTAAATATGTAGTTTTACCAACAAAATGAATGATATTTATGTCTATTACATGACAATTACAAAATCATGACTATAATTCTTTAAATTATACTCATAATCTAATTTAATACTCATAAGATATTAAATCATTGTTTTTCTCAAGAGACGTGTAATTAAATATCAAGAATATTCTTTAGTTTATTAGTCCACAAAATAATTTTAATATAGTCCATAACATTCAATTTTAAAATTCATAGAGTTGTTGGGATATTATCATATCACTAGCTATGGAAAAATTTAGGAAAGGGTGGGATATTACACTGCCCCCTATATTTGTGTGTTTTAGAGAAAATTAGCATGGAAGGTTTGCATTTCTCACAAATAAGAAAAAATCCTGAGAATAATGTACAATATTCTACTATATGTTTTCATATTGTTGAGTTATGCCTTGCAAATTAAATGTGTATCTTTTCCTCTACAACATTCCATTTATACATAGAACTATGGATTAATGGTTTTATTATATTATGATTGAATTATGCCTCATGTTGGAAATTCCTCTATCTCTTCTTTGCTAAAATACTTTGGAACTAATAGGATTCAATTGTGTTTTATGACATAGGTCTATATTACCACAATGATGTATGTATAGGTGTACATTTTAACTTGGTTAGCTTTCCTAGCAAGTTCTTCATTACAACAATCACTCCACCTTGTCACTCAATCAAGCCCACTAGAACATATATTGGAATTTAACCTCTTTCATACTAAAAGAAAAAGTAATCATTAATTATATTTAATTTACCATATAATTTGATCTAAGTAATGCATTTTATAAGATCTAATTGGTGTATTTACAAAAACTATTTTGTGTTTTGGGCATAGGTGGTCCTAGAAAATATGCATAAATAATAAGATAGACTATGGATTATCTTTTAAATATTGTTCACGGTTTTTCATGTCATATTTTTATAGGAGGTCCTCATAATTGGTATTCTTGTATGGTATTAGAGCCAAGCTAGGTGCATTTGACACCTATGTTGTGGCTCAAGGGAGTGTGTTGGAGAAATGATACACACCTAAGTCATAAAAAGACTCATCACAATGTGAGCATTAGCTCAATAGTAGAGCATCCTAACACCAAATGGGAGGTCCTAAGTTTGAATACTAGTTAGTCCATAGAAATTTCTATAAAAGTCAATCACTAGTACATAAGAAGAAGAATAAGTACCCTTATAATTTTTATTAATACCAACAAATTATCATTCCTCACATACATAGGCGAATCAATGATTTCAAGCTCGTCAACATGTATATGTACCTCAATCTCATGACCCTCATATAAAACCATTTTATTAGATTTATTTAGTGTAAAATATTTAAATTTTCATTAGGAGGAACAATTGAAGGATTGACCCCAATATTAACCCCTCAACCTAATTTTTTTTTTATGAATCAAATCCTTAATCAATTATTCCTTAATCCCATAAAATGTTGAGTATAATTACAATTAACTCTACAATTTAATAACAAAATTCTTTCTCATTATATCTTTGGGAATAACTTAGATTTATCTAATGGCCTAATAGGAGGAAGTGTAATCATGCAAGCACTAAGTAAATTTTGAAGCACATTTTACAAAGGAAAAAGTTGGAGGCTTTAGAGTCATAATATTAGAAACATTTATAATGTATAGTTTGTACAATGGTCATTTCCATTATTTTTACTATCCTTTGGAAATAATTTTTCTTTTCAAATTTACAAGGGTAGGATGATGTAGATGAAGCATTAGAAGATCCATAATTAAGTGTGGTAGCCTCTAACAAATTTAGTTCTTAACATTCATCTCACTTGCACATGCAAATGTTAAGAATGTATATACTTTGTAGATCCTTGTTTACAGTCAAAAAATCTAAAATAATAAACTTCAATCTAACATTCCAAATATTTGCATTGGCCAATTTCAATATTAAAAAATAGACCCAAATGGAAGATAATACTATTAAATTTCATGGGAAGAACTTAGCCAATAACTTATCATCATACACAAAATCCAAATATGTAGCACTAAATAACCTTGAATGTGTCATGGGATCTCCTTTAACATTGTGCATCTCAAATCTAGGATCCAAAAATCCAACAAAAAATGGATATGTAAAATTTTTAATAGAAATTGAATTGTGTTTGATTTTTATATGTACATTTCTTTTTTTGTTTCCATTAGGTAAGGAATCAACATTACTTTTCATCTCAACAAGCCTTTAAACATTAATGTCAAGGGTAGATAGAGGCACACTAGGATTAAGGACATGAATGAAAGTGGCAAGATGAGAAATCGAAGGTGGTGTATAAATTTGTCGTGACATAATAAATGAGTGTGGAGTGACAAAGACTATGAGGGAAAATCACGCTGAGGGGACATGGGATGTAAACAAAACCACGAGAACTAATGTGAGACAAGAGAACTATGTGCATCATAATAAGTAAGCATGAGATGAGATCTAGGAAAAAAGGAGAGGATAAATTGGGGAGATTTGGTGGAAGGAGAAATAAATCCCATAAGATAGATAGAGAACAGCAGTGAGGAATACAGAAGAAGAGCTAGATGGAGGGAGCTCAAAGGGTTGAGTTGTTCTTTGAGCCTATTTAATTCATTTCTTTTTTCATTATTGCTTATTATCAACATATATATGAAGGGGAGAGATCAAACATACTAGATTATTACATAGTTAAATTTGCAAGATCCAAAGAAAGGTTGTGTGCATCAAAGCTATATCTTGATTACCATTCATTTGACCATGAGGCCCCTTGTTGGAGAGAAAAATGGTAATCAAGATATAGCTTTGATGCAATACAAACTTCTTTGATCTTGCAATTGGTTGGGGTAATATTAATCCTAGTACAATGATTGATCTCCTTCATATACTATGTTGATTAATAAGCCATGTGGAAAAGAAAGTACTTAAAGTTAAATAGGTAAAAGGATAAGCTCAACAATCCCTTTGAGTGATGTGCCATTTTCCTCCATCCCAAGCTTCTTCTTCATGTATTCCTCCTTATTGTTTTACTCCCTATCTATATCATGCATATTCCCAATCATACCAATTTTAGCTTGATTCACAACCATGGTGGGATTGAACTATGACTTCTTATAGTTAGGAAAAGAGGATGATTTTGGTATTAGAAGGAAATAAGGATAGAACAATGTTTAGATTTGATTAAGAAATTAGACAATGAGAAAGCACTTAAATCTAAAAACTAAATAAGATTCAAGAAAACCTTTAGACTACTTGGGTATCAAAGAATGATTTACATAATAAAAAAGTTGAAAATCTACAAACAGAAATACTAAGTTACAAAAACAAGAATAATCTTTATGGTAATAGAAAGAGAAAATGCTTCCTCTTAAAAAACATAACATTAAGTACCAAAACATGATTCAAGTACCAACACATTCAAGTACCAAAACATTAAGTATGATGATTGGGATGAGAGGATCAACTTGGGGAGGATTATTATAACATCATTAGTTGGAACTTTTTAATTTCATCTCTTTGTATTCCATGTTGTTTTTAATATTTTTAATTAGAGTGTAGATGATGTTAATATACATTTAATGATGCATTTTTGATGTTCTATAATTTTTTGATGTTCTCAAGGCTATATAATTGAAGTTCATTTATGTTAACAACTATTAGATTAAATATTTTTATCCCCAATTATTTTCAAATGATTTTATACTTTAATCTTTGTATTCTTATTCTTTCTTTCATCGCTTCATTTAAAATTTGAACCATTTAAGGATGTTATGTTATAGATTATAGTTGTCTTCCAATTCTTTTAATCCAAGTTAATAGTATGAAAATATTATTGATGAGTAGATGAATTAAATTACAAGTTCTATTTTAGATTTGTATTCTTTTATCTAGATATATTATTTACCAAAAGTCTTATTGTTCTTTAGGTGTGCAATCGTGACATATATAACATGGAAAAAATGTAGATCATGTTTCACCTCGGTATAGAATCTTTGTTTGCAAATACTAGTAATGAGATAAAAAATTAAGAGATTCATTAGCACAAGGTGCAAACCCAGGGATATATAGTGAACCATGCATGTTAATATTGCATAGTCTAGAAAAACTAAAAGATGAACTTGAGAGGACTAGTGCATATTCCCTAGACAGAGTGACTGCTATTCTTTCCCGCATATGGGAAGAAGTACATGGTGACGTTTCCCTTAAACAAATACAAGATAGTGTCACCAAAGAAACGATAAAATCCACTTGTTTTCCATTTTATCAAAATGTGCGTAAGGTTAGGGGATACCAGGTCACTAGATGTGTTGATCATGCTATGGCCTCATTGATCTACCCATGATTTCTAGCAGCACATGGTATATACCCAAACAATGACCAGATTCCATTGTATTTTGTTTAGCAGTTGTATGCTGAGGTCCATTTGGGCCTCAAAGTTAACTACCTAGACATTCCACCATATGTTGGTCGTATGCAGGATTCGTCGATAGGCCCAATTCCATTGTCGGTATGCATAGACCACCTCAATGTTTAGGCATTGGTTGGTGATGTGTCTCCTTCTCTCACCCCAGCTCTAGCCCCCATAGCAGATGAGGTTGTTGTTGCTTCCCAAAAGGAAGCAATTGACACTGTAGGTGACATTGCGGCTGCCACCACTAGGATATCTGATGATCGTGTAGGTCAGTATTTGATATATAGACATTCCCGATCCACACCATTTTCAGCACAGTGGACCACCATGGATCCTTTTACAATGACCGGCATCCCTACTCCTACACAGCTTGATGCACTTGCAGGAGATATGGCACGCATGACTCTACATTGTTTGGTTGAGGACCTGTTGGAGGCATATTCCCACATTGCATCAGACAATGGGATCGGTATAGAGCATGTTAGAGATCATTTGAGACGTAGAGGTCATTCAGTTCCAGGATCCCATCACTCTCAGCTGACCACTAGTTCACATCAGAATCCACCTACAGTTCATATGGTAGCTGCACAGACTATGGGTTTTACTGATATGTTGATTGGTTCTGGTTCATCATCACCGATGCCATCTCACCTTCATAGTCCTCTACATTCATCATTTATGGCACGACATGGGATAGATCAGATGGATGCAGATATTGATTCGTCGCTTGATCGTTTGGTCCATATGGTGGAGGTGAATGTTTCAGAGGACTTGGGTCATCCAATATCAAATGATGTGCATGTATGTGTGCATGTGCATGTTTCAATTCTTTTTTCATTCTTTTTTAAATTTCTTTATAACTAGATATTCATTTAAGTTGATATATATGTGTGTATATATATTGTTATAGGTGGACATACCTCATATCACTCCTAGCCTTGGTCTAGATCGTGTGCATGATCGATGTGACTCTGTGGATGAATCTGCTATCAGTGGACATGTGAGTTTTCATAAAATATATATTTATGTATGCATAGATAAATACAAGTTGTAGG
>VDFB02379711.1:192306951-192355820 GCA_007258455.2 Sequoia sempervirens | reverse complement strand
AGAAGTGCAATCTGATTCCAAAAAAATTGAAAAAAATATTTATTTTTAGAATCTACAAACAAAATGTGACAAGACTCTAGTTTACATCATCTTCAAATTCCTTACGGTTTAATCGCTATAGGTGCCCGAATGTTGAGATTGTGTTAAAAAAAAAAATATCATTGTCCAGTTAGGCCAAAAAGTGTAAACCACTATTGTGGGATCACCCACTAGATACACTGGTCATCCACCTACTTATTTTTGCAATACACCTATCAATGGGGTATGTAACTAGTAAAAAATTATAAATTTATTACATGTTAATAGCATAGTTTTACGAATGGTATTTTAATATGTGATTTTGGATGTTGAACATGCTAATATTGGAGGTTTCAAGCAAACACCTCCTAGTGCTAGTGGATTTACTCAAACATACATGGAGGTAATATAATAAAGAGAACTTAACTAATAAATTCTACTTAATAGATTTGTGTAGTTTATATTCATATTGTTGGTTATGTTGCATTACACATCATTCAAACTCAAAGCATTACTTCAAATTCCATATTTAACTAATAACTAGATGTTGATAGATGACAAAATTTCAACTGTACAATATAGTTGTTTAGAAAGTCAACATAAGCAGCACGATGCAATTACTTCACATGGAGGCATGTGCTTGCAAAGGTGCACCAACACGGAAAACTATGGATGCTTGGAAAAAATCTATGAAACCATAACAGTAAGCAATAGCATAGACAAGACAATTAGTGATGCAGAGCATCATATCAAAACACTCAATCGTCAGGGTACATCTGACCCAATTGAATCAGGAGAAGATCAAATTGAATAAGCAACTAAAATTTCTTTCTCTTTTCATCAAAAATCACATTGTTTCATTTTCAAACCACGAGACAACAACAAGCCAACTCATTTCAATACTTCTTCTTATCATCCTTAAGCTTCAAACATCTTATTTATCAACAAAAATGACTGATACATGCACAAGAAACCTAATTAGGGTCACTAAATAATCCACTCTTTCATCATTCACCAAGGCACCCTTCCACTCAATTTGCTTTACCTAGGAAAAATAACCAAAAACCAATCTTTCATGTTACAACCTATATCCATCAAATCCTAACACACCTTTGTCATCATCAATTTATCTGAATTCAAAGCAAAAACCTAATAAAGAGCTCTGAATCTTTCAATTCCTTAAACAACTCACCAAATTTTCACTTTTATCAACTAGTTCCTCAAGACCAAGATACTACAATCAACCATTTGCACCTCAATAATTTCATCTGACTCCCAATACATTACTCACATCATGTTTTTGACTGAAAAAAACTTGGTTCATATCCACATAATACTGAATTATCAAATTCATAAGTTCTTATGTAGTCAAATTACCATTTCTGCCTAGGGACATATTGCTACAACATATCAAATCATCATGTTTGGCCTCAAGGCCTTCACCAAACCATTCACACAACTTTGATATCTTCACATTGATGGTTCTATGCCAAAATAAACATTGAAATCTTTGTATTTACAAAATTACACACTTTTACAGTCTTACCACCATTTTGCTTGTAGGTCACATATCCCTTAATCGGGTGATTCCTTTCCATTCATTTTGTATATCCACATTCCCAATGTACATTCAGGAGCCTTTTTTAACATATCAAAAGTTCTCAGTAGCTTGTCATAAAGAAATTACCAGATTCTTGAATTGTTCACTAGAAAGGGCTACTAATTTAGGCCTAAATTACAAATAAAGTGCTCATAGTTTATCACCAAAATACCAAAGGACTGAAAATATTCATTCATCATGTCACAAAACTAAAGAATCAAACATTTTTGGTGACAAAAAGGCTCCATAAATCACTGTTCCATAAAACCCCTATTCTATGCACAAATTAAGCCCTACAAAGGAGGGTTTATTGCATAAGGTACTTAAAAACCTTAAATACTCTTGCCACCACCACAAACACCATGGAAATATCCTACATAAGCTTTAAAAACTCACCACCCACCTTCATGCATGGTTTTGCATTGAACACTACCATGAAACCATGCTTTCCATGAAGGAAACTTTGTATTTCTTGTATGATTCCGCAGCCAATCAGAGATTTCTTGATTTCCATATTCCTGTACACTTACAAATTGCTTAAAACATTCTAAAAACCTTCTATACATTCCATCCCACCAATCTCCTAAATCTACATTGGTGGGATGGTGAATTCAAGCCTTTCAAAACCCTTGACTGGTTAATCTAACAAACCACAAAAACCTTGGCTTTTAAATTTGATGGTAACTCTTCAAAACATCACTAGATGATTGTTAACACTCTGCATAAAGTGAACAAACAAATATATAGCCTGTGCAAGAACTAAATTCAAGAATGAAACATAGTGAAAATAGGAACAAGGAACTATATTTATTAAAAATGATTCAAGAATACAAAATCTGTTCTTCTGCCTTCCTTTTACACACTTTTATATATATTCCCAATCAGATAACTACCTTTTGAATCTCCCTCATTGAGTGAAACTACCTAAACTTCCTTGTGACTTTTAATATTCCATGCTTCTTTTCATTTTTACAATTTTTCCCATCTTTAGCAACATTTGGAAATCTTTTTTTTTTGTGACCACCTAAGGACCTTAAATACAATGAAGTAGGTCTTTATATGACCTTTACATGAATTTACAAATGGGAATTCAATCTAGACAAAAAAAATTCCTATGAGAGGCAACTAGTAACCTAGGTGCTCCTACACCAGTTAGTAGTTTGAAAAAATGCCTTGAAGAAATGTGGTCTCATGGTGATGGAATTCCATTCCATCACCACATGAGACCACATTTCTTCGAGGTATTTCTTCAAACTGCTCACCACCTTTCCTATGACACCACATTTTTCATACATGTTCACCAAAGCATTTTATCAAACTACTCACTTCCTTGCAATTGTTGCTATGGCTAAAAGCCTAAAATAGGTGCTTTCCAACAAACTATATGGATGCTTGGAAAAATATCTATCAAAGCATAATAGTAAGCAATAATACCATAGAGAAGGAAATGAACTTTTTGAAAAAATGCCTAGAAGAAATGCGATCTTATGGTGATGGAATGCCATGACGTGCATTTGTTTGTAATGGCATGCCATCACCATGAGACCCCATTTCTTTTGAGGCATTTTTTCAAACGGTTCACTACCTTCTCTATGCCACTATAGTTATCGTACATGTCTACAAAAGCATTTAATCAAATGGTTCAACAACTTGTTGCTATGGGTAAAAGCCTAAAAACACATCCTTTCAAACAAGATATGGACAGGGAAAATAGTAAGCATGATAATCAGAAAATATATAGTTTAATACTTGTACTCAAAATTTTGTTCATTAGATCTCATACATTATAAGTCATGTGGCGTGGATCGCTATTGTAAATTTTTTGTGATTGAATAATTTGTTGTTTTATTTTCAGATGTTGGTTGTGGAAACACCTCCAAATGTTACGAGGGAAATGGATATCGGTGTTTCATCTGCTATACAATCCTTGATGGCTCTGATAGGGGAGGTATGAGGCAAATTACTAAATTTCAATTTACATTCATTGTTATAGATGTTAGTTCTATTGAAAATCCAAACCATTATTGATTCATAGTTTAATTCCTATTTGGATGGTTTATACAAGGCTTGAGCACACCTCAGCATCAACGTGCAAATATTTCCATTGTGGAGAGTGATCGTGAGATGGTTGTAAGTGATTATTTTGTTAAATATATCATTTTTTATAATGTAATTTCTATATATTAATGTCTTTATTTCTTATTGTAACAGTTAAAACTTCACCGAAAGCTAAACCCTAGGAGGAGGAGCAGGAGCACTCCTCGAGCACAACACAAATGAGTGACGGACTTATTGCCATCGGATCACCAAACAAAGGGAAAGAATTTATTTCCAGAGCATGGAGAGAAATGAATTTTGATTCCAGAGCCCTTTGTTGTATGCCTAGACATGGCAATTTTGTGCATATTTTGTATTGGATATATTTGACATTGTATGCCTATATGGCATTGTCGTAAGCCTATATGACTATTTTGTAACTATATTTTATACTTATATCGACATATATTGATGTATAAGGGTATGTGCAGGATCATGATGGGTTTTTGTAGGATATGTGGCTGACAACTTTTTTTTACCCAAAATTGATTAAACGAAAAGGGTTTTTAAAGGATATTCTTAGTTTTCCACCAATATAAAATATTATTTACTTTGAATTTAATAAATAATTATTATTTATTTTCTATTTGAATTACAACTAAAGTCCTGATTGATTGGCTAATTGAAAAACATCTATAGCTTTCAAACGGTATCACATTTTTTGAATCTGAAACATGCGTCACATTCTATGCTCCACATACTATAGGATTAAAAAAAAGGAAATGAATTTCATGAAGTTTTGACCAAGTTAAGGTGGTTAGACATACAAATTTTTTTATTTTTTAAAAATTGTAATAAAAAATTCATAATTAATTATTTACTTGGAAAAAATTACAAAAAATTATGCATCACATCAGGACATGAGTCCTCTACATACATCTAAAATCTTATAAAAAAATATTATCATTTTATTGTAGTTAGGGTGGTTAGATAGACACCTACTTCTTATTTTTTCCCTAAAATTTAAGTATAGTTACATTGAAATTTTAAATTTTCACCAAATAGATTTTTTTTAAATAAACCTTGTAGTTTAGAAACTAAATTCAATTTTCTACAAATTCTATTCTTACATATTTTTGAAATAATATAGATAACTTATTCAAATTTTTACGTCAAGTTACCTAACTCTGATTTTTCTGAATTTTTTGCCACTTAAGGACCTATTTTTTCCATGATGATCCTGCACATACCCATGCGTACATGGCTATTTGGTTAATAAAAATCTTTTTTATCAATATTTGGTGTCCATATTTGAACTGAGAATTTATCACACATCTGTAGAGAAGCAGGGGAATACTACAAACTAAAACACATTACACTTTTGTTCTCACTGACTTGATGTACTCTCCACCATCTCTATTCTCTCATGCGAAGAGTTAGAACTACTTGGCCATGCCTTTGCATCATTCAAGAAGTTTTGCTCTTTTTGACAATGTCAAAAGCATGGCTGCATACAAATTAGGCAAAAGACTTTTCCTTTTAGATTAGCAATGCATGGAAGTTTCAAAAAGTATCCTTGATATTACAAAAAGATATGTGTTTATACCATAGCAACAAAAATATTTTGGGGAAAAATTTGGCAAACCAAAAGTATAAGATTTTTAAAAAAATCGGGAAAAAGTCTAGAAAAAATTGAAAAAAAATTAGATTTAAAAAAAAAGTAAAAGAAGTAGAACAAGAGATTAATTTTTTTTAAAAAAAATTTAAAGGCATTTCCATAGCATAGAGATATAGAGAGAAAATAAAATAAAGAGTTTAACTAATAAATTGTAAAAATAGATTTTTGTAGTTTATATTCATATCGTTTATTACATTGCATTACACATCTTTCAAGCTCAAAGCATTGCTTCACATTACATAACTAATAACTAGATGTTGATAGATGACAAAATTTCAATTACAATATAATTTTTACAAAGTCAACCTAAGCAGTTATGCAATTACTTCACACTGCATAACTAATATGTAGGAGCAACTGCCAATTGCATTTGATTGTCATGGCATTCCATCACCATGAGACCTCATTTCTTTGAGGAATTTTTTCAATGAGTTCACTGCCTTGTCTATGATATTGCTTACTATTATGCTTTTGATAGATTTTTTCCAAGCATCCATAGCTTGTTCAAAAGCACTTGTTTTAGGCTTTCAGCCATAGCAACAAGGTAGTGAACTATTTGACAAAATAATTTGGTAGACATGTATCATAAATGTGGTAGTATAGACAAGGTAGTGAACTGTTTGAAAAAATGCCTCAAAGAAATGTGGTCTCAACACATTTTTCATACATGTCTATCATAGCATTTTATCAAACAGTTCATTGCCTTGCTGCTATGGCTAAAAGCCTAAAATAGGTGCTTTCGAACAAGCTATGGATACTTGGAAAAAATCTATCATAGCATAATAGTAAGCAATAACATAGACAAGGCAATGAACTGTTTGAGAAAAATGCCTCAAAGAAATGTGGTCTCATGGTGATGTAATGCCATGACAAGCAAATTGCTATGGATTTTCATGGCATTCCATCACCATGAGACCACACTTTTGAGGCATTTTTTCAAACAATTCACGCCTTTTTATGCTACCACATTTTTCATACATGTTTACCAAAGCATTTTATCAAACAGTTCACCTCCTTGCTACTATGGCTAAAAGCGTAAAATAGGTGCTTCCAAACAAACTATGGATGCTCAATAGCATAGACAAGGCAACAAACTATTTGAAAAAAGCCTCAAAGAAATGTGGTCTCAATGGTGATGGAATGCCATGACAATCCATAAAAATTTTCTTGTCATGGCATTCGTCATGCCATTCCATCACCATGAGACCACATTTCTTTGAGGCATTTTTTCAAACAATTCACTGCCTTGTCTATGCTACCACATTTTTCACACATTTCTACCAAAGCATTTTATCAAACAATTCACTGCCTTGCTGCTATGGCTAAAAGCCTAAAAAAATTACTTTCAAACAAGTTATGGATGCTTATAAAAAATCTATCAAAGCATAATAGTAAGCAACAAGCTATGGTCTCATGGTTTTTTTTCAAACGAAAATCAACATGATTTTATTCACATTTTTTTGCAGGTTATAAACACATTTTTTTTGGAAATTTTGTTGTTTTAAATGACATTCAAGTTTATGGTGGTTTTTTTGTTTATATGATGATATGTGATATTCTAATCCTAATTCATGCTTCTAGGTTTCATAGATATATATTTTGTTTTTACATGTTTTTTGTACCAACAAACCCAAAATGAACTGAACCCCCCTCCAAATTTTTTTGGCCAAACCGACGAACCGAACCCCCAAACCTAAACCTCAAAACCTATTCCAACACTCTTCATTTTTCCTGCACAAACTTAGTTGACCACCAAATTATGTTGCCCCTTGACTTTACCCACGTTTACTCCCTCAAACCTCTCTTTTTCATTCAAAACCCTTGTTTTCCCAACTAGGGCATGTCATACCATAACATACTTTTGAGCTCCCTTGTCCTTGCATAACTTTTTAACACATCAAACTCTACAATCTCACCCTATTTCCAACCTATTCTAACTTATTTTCAAGCAATTTCTTCTTTTCACCTCTTCTAGCCTTGCTTTTAAGGGGCCTCAATTTTGAATTTTCAACAGGGGCAGCATTAGTAATCTCTTCCAATGCCCTTACTAATGCTATTTTCTTATTCCTACTTACATCAATCCCATATCATCGAGACACAACCTGAACAATAGGTGGAATGGCCTATTCCAACATACTACACTCAAACCCTTAAGGGATCAATTCGGTTGAACATAGCTCAAAGTGATTCTGCATGTTTGGGTGAGAAAGATGACCATACCTAGCATAAACATGCCTATTCAGACATGTTGGAATAGTCTATTTGGTCACACGAGTTGCAGAACGAAAGTTGCACCACTTTGCAACTTTCCATTGCTTCCATTTGACACTTTTTTCATCAACTAAAAATTGAACACCACGGGAAATCCACTCTGAGATAATGAAAACCAAGAGAGGTTATTGTAGAGGGGGCCAATGCAATCCCATGAGATTAGATGAGAAGTTTCTAAGCGTCACGGTGTTTGAGTAACCTCATGCTGAAGTTTGTAGCCATTTTTCCCTTTGGACCATTAAGGGATCAATCTGGTTGAACGTAGCTCAGAGTGATTCTGCGTGTTTGGGTGTGAAAGAGGACCATGCCTAGCATAAACATGCCTATTGAGATGCATTGGAATAGTCTGTTTGGTCACACAAGTTGCAAAACAAAAGTTGCGCCACTTTGTAACTTTCCACTACTTCCATTTGACACTTTTTCCATCAACTAAAAACTGGACACCACAGGAAAACCAATCCAAGATAGCAAAAAATGAGAAAGGTTATTATAGAGGGGCCCAATACAATCCCATGGGATTAGAAAAAAAGTTTCTAAGTTTCACGGTGTTCGAGTAACCTCATGTTGAACTTTGTAGCCATTTTTCCCTTTGGACCCTTAAGAGATTGATCTGGTTGAATATAGCTCGGAGCGATTCCGCATGTTTGGGTGAAAAAGAGGACCATTCCTAGCGTAAACATGTCTATTTAGATGCGTTGGAATAGTCTGTTTGGTCACACAAGTTACAGAATGAAAGTTGCACCACTTTGCAACTTTCCATTGCTTCCATTTGACACTTTTTCCATCAACTAAAAAATGAACACCATGGGAAAACCAATAAGGGAAAAAAAAAATTGAGATAGGTTATTGCAGAGGGGCCCAACATGATGCCAAAGGATCAGACGAGAAGTTTCTAAGCATCATGGTGTCCGAGTAACCACATGTTGAAGTTTGCAGCCATTTTGCCCTTTGGACCCTTAAGAGATTGATCTAGTTGAATGTAGCTCAAAGCAATTCGGTGTGTTTGGGTGTGAAAGAGAACCATGCCTATAATAAACATGCCTATTCAGACATTTTGGAACAGTCTGTTTGGTCACACCAGTTGCAGAACGAAAGTTGCACCACTTTGCAACTTTCCACTACTTCCATTTGACACTCTTTCCATCAACTAAAAACTGGACACCACGGGAAAACCACTATGAGATAATGAAAACTGAGAGAGGTTATTGTAGAGTGGCCCAATGCGATCCCATAGGATTAGACAATAATTTTCTAAGTGTCATAGTGTCCAAGTAACCTCATGCTAAAGTTTGTAGCCATTTTTCCCTTTGGACCCTTCAGGGATCGATCCAGTTGAACATAGCTTAGAGTGATTCTGCGTGTTTGGGTGCGAAAGAGGACCATGCCTAGGATAAACATGCCTATTTGGATGCATTGGAATAGTCCATTTGGTCACACGAGTTGTAGAACGAAAGTTGCACCACCTTGCAACTTTTCACTGCTTGCATTTGACACTTTTTCCATCAACTAAAAACTGGACACCACGGGGAAACCACTCTGAGATAATGAAAACTGAGAGATATTATTTTAGAGGGTCCCAACGCAATCTCATAGGATTAGACGAGAAGTTTTTAAATGTCACGGTATCCGAGTAACCTCATGTTGAAGTTTGCAGCCATTTTGCCCTTTGGATCCTTAAGGGATTGATTTGGTTGAACAAAGGGTCTATACTCTAAACTTATCCAAACCTTACCAGCTCTTGGGGAGGCAATTCTAAGGTATCAAAACTTCAAAATCCACAATCAAATCTCAGTTATACTATCGTAGAATGGGTAAACCACAAAACCCTCTATTGTAGCCTAAACCTTAGGGGTTTATTGAAAATGATACTTCCAAAGCTAACCAGAACCTAAAAATTACTCAAAAAAGTTTGTGATACCCTACACAAGCTCAAACAATTATAAAATAATTCTTCCCTACACAAAAACACAATTTGACTCTTCAAAACCACCATTTTTCTTAAAGACAACTCACTTTTACACACATAGGTTTCACACCCATCTCACTTTCAGACCTCCCCAACACTAACACATCATTACCACACCTTAATAAAGTTAGTGAAGACCCATTCCTCAAGTTACAGAGGCTACAGAAAGAGGAATGGGTCAAAAATCCATTTTTATTGACTCAAAACCTTCAAATGTACAAGTTTAGGCCGGTTTTAGTAAATTGATAATAAAATGCACAAAACGTTATGGAAAACCTTCTAAATGGATTCAAAAGAAAGGTAACTCCATATACTATGCAAATATCAACAAATCTGGATCAGCTAATTGAAATACAGGCCATACAATTTGTTGCTACAGATGAAAATATAGAAAATTATGGAAAATTCTAAGTTTTGATTGGTTTTGCTTCTTCAAATCACAAAATCCAACCTTCAATTTGATTTCTCCATGTTTTTAAAATATTTTACATGAATTAAAAACTAATTCAATTTCCTAACTGACCTTTGAACTGGTTTGACTCTTCACATTCCCTCCATAATGCAAATTTTGCAATTTTACAACGTTTGAGTTTGCAAATTTTGCACATTTTTTCAATTTTTAAACATTTTGCACTTTTTGAAAAACCCAACCTCCTAAACACCTAATACAGCTTAAATATGAATAAATACATAATATAATGGTCTCATAGACTTTATTTTAATACAAAACTCAAAATCCTATATTCTACTTCTTATTTTCCTTGATGAACAAAACCTATTGAATGGTGCTCTTGCACCAATCATACATTGACCTTGTCCCTCCTAAAGTTTAGACCACATCTGGAATTACCTCCACATAAAACTTGGGATCATTTTTCTTCTTGGTTCCCATGCCTTGATATGGTTATGCAAATGAAATGAAGCAAAGTAATCATCTCCTTCTCCGCTGGCTAGAAGAATACATGCTTAATGGTTTGATACATGATATCAGCTCTCTCATCTACTCTCATGGTTGAATACTGAAATTTAGTATGGTGGGCCTCCAGAGTTCCAGTCATCTTTCTTCCTCTTCCACCAAATGCTAGCCCGATTCACACATCTGCCAGCCTAATTGACTTTTTTTTTGAAAGCTGAAGTTTCTCCTGAGTCACCAGTGTTGCTCTCTCCCTTTCCAGACTCTTTCATTGCTACAGATCATCTCTAGGATTTAATCATTTGTACCACATGTGGTTGATGTGCTTTGAATCCTTGCATCTAAAGGAAATTTCCTCAACATAAATACTACTAGGGAATTTCAATGTTGCCATTGTAGTTGGTATTAAAGTCGGTACCTGCAACATTGAAAATTATCCTTATATAAGAATTCCCTCCATCTTGTTGGCTCATAACACTTTTTATGGTGGATACATGAAATCTGATTCTTATTCCTCTTCTACATTAGAGGGAACTCATATAACCTTGTTCTGACTCTTCTAAATTATCAGAATCAGAATCACTAGCTTCTATATTCAAAAATTCCCAACCACCATCTTCAATAAATTGGCCACCAGTTCAAGTTCATTCTGCTTTCATAATACTTTATATCCATGGAGTTCAACCATTCCTTCATGCCATCAAGTGAAGATTGAGGAATGGCGTCAATGCGGAGTACATCCCGCTTGAAATCTTTCAAAATAATAGCCATATCAAATTCCTTTTTTCCCAAGTCATACTCTCTTAAGGTTAACAATCATACATTGACCTTCTTTCCCCTCCTAAAGTTTGGGCCACATCCATTACCTCCACATAAAACTTGACATCCTTGGTCTTCTTGGTTCCCATCCTTGATATGGTTATGCAAATGAAAATGAAGCAAAGTAATCATCTCCTTCTCCGCTGGCTGGAAGAATGCATGCTTAATGTTTTGATACATGATATCAGCTCTCTCATCTACTCTCATAGTTAACAATCTCAATCTTGAACTAATAGTGATTACTAAGAAAGGTAATTCCACCAATTCTATCAAACAGTTTACCATAGGAACAATAAAAGCAGAGGCTTTGAAAGGAACTCCATAAAAACCAAGCTCTTTAAATGGTATATCAAACTCTTAGACGTCATTCTTGCACATTTACAACCAAATTCAAAGTTTTTCCTTCAAAAGGCTACAAATTCAAATATTGACAATTTTGTAGCAAGAATGCATTTTTTTGCACATTTGACCACCGAGACTCAAAAACTCACCCTAATACACCTTAAATGGTCTTGATTGACCTTATTTAGCATAAATAAATACAAAATACCTTAATCAAATCTATTGACCACCTATCAACCTTCAAAAAGTGAAATTTTGCAACTAGGAGACTATGTGCTCTTGCACAAAAATTACATTGTGTCTGAGCCTTCAAGAGGCTTTAAATCTAGCCTTTACAAATGATTCTACATCTTTCCAATAATTCCTAATTGTTGAGCTTGTAACTAACATGACTTATTACATTATAAATCATTTAACCATGTAATATGACCTTATTCAATTGACAATTTACTCAAAACACAATTTACTAACTTAAAATAATTCCATGAACCAAATTTGTTCAATAACCTTGGTGCCCCTGCACCAAATTTCAATATTTCAATAAATCTCATTACAATGCCTTAGGTACTCTATTCTCATAGATATTTTACAATGCCACTCATACATTCAAAATTTTCTTATAATGTCTACATCATAGGTTCTCATTTAGAGGTTAACTTCAAATGAGTAACTTGAGATTCCCTCGCAAAGCTTCACACGCTCTTTTATAATGGCTTCAAATAAAAATTGAGATTTTTCAAGATCATCAAAATAAGGATGTTGCATTGTTTTTTTGGCTGAGATTCTCTTCGATGACTCAAAAATCAACATTTTTTGCAAGGAGAGACCAATCAATTTTTACTAGTTTAGTTACAAATGTACGCAAAGTAAAAGAATAAAAAGAAATAGCTCATCCAAAATGGAAATGAAATGAAAATATATGGAAGGAACTTACAGATAGGCATGGCAATCTGTCAACTTAGTCACTCCTGGTCATACATCTTCACTGCGAGTTCCAAGATACCTATTGCACACGACACCTCTCATGAATCTAGAATATCTTGAAATTCAAGATGCTCCTATAATGTCTACATCATAGGTGCTCATGATAAGGTTAACTTCAAATGAATAACTTGAAATTCCCTCACCAAGCTTCGCACGCACTTTTGTAATGGCTAAAAATCATAATTGAGATTTGTCATGATCATCAAAATAGGGATGTTACATTGCTTTTATGCCTGAGATTCTCTTGGATGGTTCATAAATCTGCATTTTCTACAAGGGGACACCAATCAATGTTTACTGGGTTACTTACATATATGCAAAGTAAAATAAGAAATGATAGCATTGGCATCAAACAAATAAACGTGGATACAAGTATAAATTAATAAGAACCATTGTGCATATACTTACAAATTAATCCAATGAACCATCTGGATTAGCTCTACTCTTTATTGTGTCAAGTATTGCCTCATGCTTAGACTCACGAACCTTCCACAAGGTCCTGTTCAAAGGTCTACCCCCATATTTTCTCAAACGAACATTGGATGCCACAACAAGGTTCAAGTAATGAAGAATCTTACGATGCGTGTCAAAGTCCTCAAACAACCAATGTTTAACACTCTTATGTCGGTACCTTCTAAGCCATGTTCCAGTAACAACAACTGAGCCTATAGGGCATTCAATTTTTTCTCCATCTATAATTGGGGATTCCAATTTCTTTTTGGTCTTAACATAACAACACAAGTAATAGTTTGTTCCCTCTTCATTTTCTTCATCTGTAATAACTACATAAACATGCCCTGCATTGATATGTGCAAAAAATCACTTGAAATTAGTCAATGTTATGAATGCAGTACAAAGTAAGATAACAATATGGAATTTCAAAAACTAAGCAAGTAGATATATTACCTAGTTGAACTAGATCTTATATGTGGTCAAAGTCGACCGATGATTCCATCTATGTTAGTTCCAATGTCATCAGAGGGTGATATGTGTGAAGTGGGCTAAGATAACTTGTCAACCGTTTGTCAACCCACTCCTCTAACTCACAATCATTCCAGGCTTGCATTGTACATGAAGAACAAAAGCATGCCATCTTACGTGTATCGATACTCCATGAACCTACATTTGAGCTAAGGAAAGAGTGTAGCTCACTCAATCCTATTAGTGTACAACAATCCTCATATGGCGCAATATTAGTATCATCCATTTCAACCAAAAAAATCTATGAACTGAAGATGTACCTTCATTACTTGGACCCATCGAAGCATTACACCACTCGATGATTGAACTTGCATCTATCAACTTTGCACTATCTTTATACTTTAACTCTCCTTGTGCTAATGCTCTTTTCACACATGCTCTTGCACCATCATGCTCCCCCTTTCCATGCCTGACCTCACAAAAGTTTCACATATGCTGAACACCTATACTGAGATGCATCCTGCACAACCAGTAGAACATGTGCGCATTCTTGAACTGTACTGCATAGTTATCTGACCATATTGTATGCCAAATGTATGCTATGCCCCTCCAAGCCAAATCACTATAGAACATCTGGAAGGAACCTTGCACGAACTCTGGAGAATGTGTGCAATCATCACTAATATAAAAGTGATACTCCTTTAATACCCTCCTTTGGTCCTCTATACTATCAGCTGCATGAAGGAATGTTATGTGCACAAATATTGAAACCTGTGTGGAGTTGTAATACTGTGACTACACCTCACACTATGGTTGTAGAGTGTAGTTCTCTACAAATTCAACCACTGATACTATGCTACCAACTAGAAAGGTGTCCTTGCATAGCTTGAATTGTGTGTCCAACCATCGAGCTCTATGGGTATGCCTTGCATACTCATACACTAGATTCTCATGAAACATGGACATAAACTAATACACTGGAATCTTCTCAATAACCAAATCACACCTTTTTTCTTGAGATGGTCCATCTTTTGTAGCATATGCCACTATTTTATACTTCCCAAAATCTATTAGTTTATGTCCCACCTCATATTTTCTTTTCATATGTTGACATACTGGCATTCGTTGGAAGCCACCGCAATGATCGCATGAACCATCCAAGCATGTTGTCCTGTAGAATATTTGGCCATCCTCTATTTGATATAAATTTTTTGATAAGAACTCTCTTGAAGATTTTGGTGGGGTTTATATGCCACAATCCTACAAAACATCGTTAGTATGCAAATCTAAACATATAGAATGATAAACATCATAGTTGTTAGCGAATTCAATATGTAGTCTACGACAACAAGTAGTGCGTGTGTAATTTATCTTGACATAAAAAGGTTTAATCATTTTAAAAAATCTTTGAGAAATACTAATTTGAGGATAAGCATTTTGAAATTTATGAAAAAATTGGGTTTTAGTTGTATCCAAAAAATACTTTGGATGTGGCTCACAATTCTGACTACTGATTCTCCTTCTTACGACATCCCTTTGATTTAGAGATGGCCTTGTATTATTCTTCCAATAATCTTCAATTAGTGTTCTCAATGTTTCAACAAATTTTTTATCTTTATGTGGTAGTCTTCCTGAGAATGCCCATAATTCATTTGAATCGGTGCCCTCAATTCTTTGTCGCCTTTGAACAACTTTTGATAAAAAAATTCTACTAATTCCCATATGTTCACTTGTCTTTTTAATGAGATGAGATCTCTTTGTTTGATAGCTTACAAAAGTCGATGTAATGACACGTCGCGTGACATTACTATCCTTTGAGCGTGAGGTCTTACCCACACTCTCATAAGCATCCATTAGATTCTTCACAATAGTGTTTTCACTTGATGCATTCGATGTTCTCAACCTACGAGTCTTCATGATGTTTATGTACTTTAAACCCCACATCATCTAAACAAATAGTTGATATCTTGCAGTGTCATTTAGCCTTTCAAAGAAAATTTTCCAAATCTTATTAGCATATTTTGTACAAGTGTGTTCTAGAATCTTACCTTCCATGTGTTGCAAAATATCCTCATCAATATTAATCAAAAACTTTGGCTTTCTACGCAAAATTCTAGGTGGTTTTATCTTAGGTACATACATCTCAACATTAGCAATTTCATCAATATTTAATTGAGGTGGGCTAGATTGCGTACCTTCGACCGAGGGTGGAATAAAATACATACCTTGAGGTTCACATGGGGATGATGGAATACCTTGTTCATCAAATCTGAGTGATGATGTACTCTCAACTTCAGATGTGGTGGATGGTGTCCAACCATACTCACTTGTGGTAGATGGTGTCCCTCCATATTCGCTTGTGCTTAATGGTGTCCCTTTGAATATTCACTTGCGGTAGAGGGTGTGTCTCCAACTATGGTATCTGCATCTCCCCTAGCATGAATCTTTCGCATTTGTGCCCTTTGTGCTGCCAATTTCTTTTCTCTTTTTGACAGTTGAGGTTCCTCTTCAACTGGCTTGTTTTCGTCAATCGTTCCCAATTTCTGCTTTTCACAATATTCCCTCATCCATTTTTTCTCTTTATCTTTGAAGGCTTGGAGCTGATCATCTATTAGTTTTTTTCCTTTAACAGTTCGTTTCTTTGGCATGACAAGTAATTTTAACTGTGCAAAAAGTGCTAAGTCAAGTCAAATTAACTAATAATGAAGGGTTGTAAAAGTCTATTACAGAGGGAGACCAACGGTCACCTCTTTCAAATGTTAGTTTTCGAAGTTGAAGTGGTTTGTTTTAAGAGGGAAACATTATAAAAGGCCATGATAAACTTTAATGGAGGATGATCTTGGATTGGGCGTCAAACCAAATGAAGAAATGTTGAGTTTTCCTTAACAAAATTGAGCTTTTGGTGACTAAAATTGAGTTTCTGAGTTGGGCAGCATTATTTTATGTTAGATTGAGCATGAGCAGGGTATATTAGGCTTGTTTCAATAGTTTTCAAGTTTTGGAGTGTTTGGAAAGTGCTACTTTTAATAAAACATAGGGTTTCTAAGCCTAGGGAGAGGGTTTTATGGTTTGGGTGGTAAATGATTGAATCTCTACAATATAATGCTATAATTTGAAGTTTTGATAGATGTAAAGTGCTTCCCCAAGGTTTCAAGAGATTTGGACAAGTTTTGAAGATAGTCCCTTTGTAAAAGTGGGCTAATTTGGGCCCTTAAAAGCGTAGAAAACTTGATAATTTGTGCAGTTTGGTACAAAACAAGCATTGGTGATTGTTGGATATGTTGAAAGACTCTGTAATGGGTAAAATAAAGGTGTCTAAATGGTCCTAGGTTTGTAGAATAACAAATTTTCATAATGAAACTTATTAAGCAAGCCATTGCTAGTACTAGTACTTTTAGGCTTAATGAAGGTTTGGTGGTTCAAGGGTGGTTATGGGTGTTAAAGGAAGTTGGGACTCCTGATTTGAAAATGTATAAAAACATCATACAATCCCGAATAAAGGGTTCAATGAATTGCTTTTGAGGATTTGGTGCTATACTCAATGCCTAAACTATGGAGTTTCAAGTATTTTTTCTGTGTTTTCAGTTTCTTTTTCCTATTTATGGCCCAGTACATGCCTCCCATGATTAGAAATTCATAAATCACTATGGTGGCAGGTCTTAACTTGGACTTCAATCTATTTTGAGACTCCTTTGGTTGTTTCAGTGAACAAAAAACTCCATTCTTCATGATCAGCCTGTATAGACTAGCAAGGTATGAGTTTTACTTTAATTTAAAGATGAAGCCTTTCCTCCTACTGTGGTGACCTGTGATTTAGAGGAAATGTCTATAATATGTTTTTTTCAAGTTTCATGTTTCTTTTAATAGTGGTAAGGCGTCTATAGGGCTAGTGATGTTATCTTAGGTTGAGAATGTGAGTTTTTGGCATGAAAAGGAGGAACCAAAGTGGTGTTTTTGAGATCTAATGAGGCTAAAGGCCTAGTGAAGGTTTATTTTATTTTTGCAGACCCTGACAAACTTGTTTGATGATTTGGTGAGGCTTGGAAGGCCTTGGAGTTGTGAAAGATAGAAAACCCTAGATATTTATGAGCAAATTGAGGGTTTTCTATTGGAAACCTATTTGAGCATGCAAGGCCCTAAAACCTGTAAAATATTTTGTTTTGAGACCTAAGTAAAGACTGTTTTTGGATTTGGGGGTCTGTTGAGAAGTGAGAAGGTTGTGTGGGGAATTATACCTGATTGAGTGACTTTGATATGCTACAACTTGAATAATGTGAATTTTTTGAAAGAAGAGGTCCTGATGAAATTGTAAATTGAAAATTTGTTTGTAGATTGGAGTTGTGTGTTTGTATGTTGCAGGCCTCCCCCTACTGCATTATGAGTATATTCCAAATTTTTAGAGACATGTATGGAAAATTTGGTAGCATAAACAAGGCAATCAACTGGTTTGTATAACTGTTTGAAAAAATACCTCAATGAAAGTTTTGGAAGCATACACAAAGAAAGTCAATTGTTAAATTTAACAAAATGCCTCAAAGAGATGTGGTTTAAAAATGTAATAGGAAAGTGTATAGAATTGTGTAATTTAAAATTTCCATTGACAACCTAAGGTTGTAATATGACAAACAAACAATTTGATCAACATGGAATAAATAAAACAACAAAAATGAAAGCAAGCCATAATAGAATGAAAGAAAATGTACAAAGAATTCACATACCTAAAAACCAAAGTTTCAAATGGAGGAGTTCTACCCAATTATGTAGCCTTTACTTCTTCTTTCCTCAAACTCCTCAAAAATTTGACTTTTTCAAAAGCTTGTTCCCCTCCAAACTTCAATTGTATATCAGTTATCACTATAATTCAAACTTGAATTGATACTATATTCCTATCAACATGAAAACTCTACTATTTCATGCAAAGGTGGTGGAATCTAAAAACCATGCATGCACACTTTACTCAATCACCAAAAAGCTACTTTTTGTCAAAGAATGTACAAAATTAGGAGAATATGAAAAATGTGGGCCGACATCACGAGTATATTGTATTTTTTTACCATTTTTAGTGCAATAAAAAATGTGCTTGCGTTATAACACGCTCGCATTAATTCTTGCTAAAATGGCCATGTCTCTACTTATTCATAATGCACTCGTGTTATAATAAAGTTGGTTTTTTTTAAGATTTATAGGGTAGAGGGGAGAGAGATAGAGGAGTGAGTGAGAGAGAGAGAGATACCTAAGAGAGGGAGAGACTTGAGAGAGAGAGAGAGAGGAAGGGAGTGGGAGAGAGATAGAGGGGGGAAGGGCCAAGGGTAGAGGGTAGAGGATTTAAGGGTTTAGGGGATTTAGGGTTAAAGATTTTAAGTTGAGATTGGGGTAGAGGGGGAGAGAAAGAGGGGTGAGAGACCTGAAGAGGAGGGAGGTGGGAGGGAGGGTTGATAGAGATGGAGGTGGGAGAGATAGAGGGAGAGAGGGGTTGGGGTAGGGGAGAGATGGGGAGTGTGTGAGGTGAGAGAGAGACTTCAGACACTCTGCTCTCTGCTCTCTCCCACTCTCTCCCATGCACTCGTTATAATAAAGTTGGTTTTTTAAGATTTATAGGCAGAGGAGAGAGATGGAGGAGGAGAGAGAGAGAGATACCCAAGAGAGGAGAGACTCGAGAGAGAGAGAGAGAGGAAGGAGGAGAGATAGAGGGGAAGGCCAAGGCAGAGGGTAGAGGATCATGGCCTAGGGTTTCATGGCTAAGATTTTAAGGTTTAAGATTATGGTGAGGGAGAGAGAAAGGAGTGACCTAGAGAGAGAGAGACACCAAGAGAGAGAGGTAGGAGGAGAGGTTCGAAGATGGGAGGAGAGAGATGAGGGAGTGAGGAGAGAGAGGCACCCCAACCCACTCTCTCCCACCCTCTCCCCACCCTCCCACTCTCCCACCCTCTCCCACTCTCTCCCACCTCTCTGCATCTCTCCCACCCTCCCAACCACCACCACCCCTCACCCCTCCCACCCCTTCCACCCATTTTGATGCCGATTTGTTCTGATTTATTGATGCCGGATCTTTGATTTCGATCTTGATTTTGATTGATTTTTCTGATTTTGATGATCTGATGCCGGATTGATTTTGATTTGCCTGATTTCTGATTTGATTTCGACTTGATTTGAGATTTCTTTTGATCTTTGATTTTGATGTTTGATTGATTTGATTGCCTGATTGATGCCGGATCTTGTTTTGATGGACTATTTGATTTTGATCTCTTGATTTGATCGATTGATTGATTTTCTGAGATTTTTCTGGATCTCGAGCGATCTTGATTTTGATTGATTTTTCTGATTTTGATTTGATTGATGCCGGATCTTTGCTGGATCTTTGATTCGATTTCTGATTTTGATTTCGATTGAGTGATGTTTCGATTTCGATCTTTTGATCCTTGATTTTTGATGATTTCGATTGATTTATTTTGATGCCTGATTGATGCCGATTTCGATGATTTCGATTTGAGATTTCGCTTGATGCCGATTTGATTGATGAGGATGCCGATCTGCCTGATGCCGATCTGCTCGATTTTTCTGATGTCTGCTTGATTTTGATCTGATTTATCTGATCTGATTTTGATTTTGATCTTTGATGCCGATTTTGATTTTGATCTGTTCTGATTTGATGCCGATTTCGATTGGTCTGACGCTGATTTTGTCTTTTGATTTGATTTGATGCCGATCTTTTGATTTTGATTTTTTGATTTGATTTTTCGATCCTGATGCCTGATGATCGACGCCTGATTTGATTTCATGATTTTGCCTGATTTTCTGATTTTGATTTTGATTTGATTTCGATTTCGATTTGATTTTGATTTGATGCTTGATTTCGATCTGATTTCTGACGCGATTTGATTTCGATGATTTTGATTTGATTTTCTGATTTTCGATGACGCGTTGATTCTCACTCTCCAACTCTGACTCTCCTCCCACACTCTCCCACTCCTCATCTACCACCCTCTCTCCCACTCTCCAACTCTCCCCACCTCTCTCTCCCACTCTCCCACCTCCCAACCTCTCCAAATCACTCCAGAGACCCCATTTCTGGACTCCATTTCAAACAGGAAATTTAGGATGCCAATTTCAATTACAGCCTGCCACCCTAAGTGAAATTGGAATGTAGTGGCTCATTTGGAAAAATGGTCCAAGAAATGGGGTCTCTCAGATTTTTCAAATGCATCAATATGACCCGCCAATTCTCATCAATTAGCAGTTAGGAAATTCAGCATCCTAAATTTGCCTCGCTTGAAATAAAACCACCTGAGACTCCCATTTGATTGGTTTTTTTCAAGCGCCGCTAGATGCTGAATTTTAGATCTCAACCCTGATCCGGATGATGATCTGGATTGACCCGGACTATGCGACCCTTTTGATGACGGATGACGACCCTGATTTTGATTTTTCTGGATTTCGATTTCGATGACGCCGACTTTATATGGATTTCTTTCGATGATTTCTGGATTTTCTGGATTTCTGATCTTCGACGCCCGCGATTTTTCCTGATTTTATTATCTTTGCCACGATTTCTCGCCGACTTATGACTTTTTTTTTGATTCTTTTCTGGATTTTTTCATTTTTGCTGAGTTGATTTCGCTGATTTTTGATTTTGAGATTTTCGATTTCGATTTGCTGACGCGTTTGATTTTTCTGATTTCTCGATCTGCTGATTTTGATTTCGATTTTGAGAAGTGATGCTGATGTTGATTTGATTTCGGATTTTGATGCTTGACGGAGGCTGGATTTTCTGGATTTTGATTGATTTTTTGATTTGATGCTTCGATTTTTCGGATTTTGATGCCGATTTTGATTTCGAGATTTCTGAGATGCCGATCTGATCTCTGCAGATCTTAAAATGATTTATTCAAAATGAAAGATTTGCCGATCTCAAAATGATCGATTTCAAAAATGATGCGCCGATTTGATCTTGATTTTTGATTTTAAAATGATTTTTGCCGATCTGATTTGACCCGCGTTGATTTGATGATTTTGATTGATTTGATTTTTGATCGATTTTTGTCTGATTTTGATCTTGATGCCTGATTGATTGATTTTGACGCCGATGTTTGATTTTGATTGGACGATTTTGATTTTTGATTTTACGATTTGAGATGGTTGATTTGAGATTTCTTTTGATTTTGATCTTTGCTGATTTCTGATGATTCGTGCTGATTTTGATTTCTTTGATCTTGCTGATTTGCCGGATCTGCGCCGGATTTGCCGGATTTGCTGATGCCGATTCCGCGCAAATGATTGATTTGATGGATTTTGAAAACGGATTTTGTCCTGATGCCGAAAAAAACGGATCGTGGCGTGATTTTTTTGATTTGATTTGTTGATCTGCGTTTGATCCGCCTGATTTTGATCCTCGTCGATTTGATGCCCGGAGTTTGATCGCGCCTGTTGATGTTGATCCTGATTGATCCGATTTCTGATTGATTGATGTCGATCCTGATCGATTTTGATTTACTGATCTGATTTTGATCCGATTTGCCCGACGTTCGATCGCTCTTTGTTCGATTTTGATCGCCTGATGTTCTGACGCCGGAGCGCCTAATGATTTGATTTTGATTTCTGATGTCGACGCCGATCGTTTGATTTTTGTTGATTTACGATTTGCCGGATGCCGATCTGTTGATTGATGTTTGATTGCCGATTTTGATTTGATCGATCGATCTTTTGATTTTGATCCTGATTTTGGTTTGATTTTGATTTGATGATTTTCGCCGATCTGCAGCGCGACGATTTTGATTTGATTTTGATGTTTGACGCGGATGACGTTCGATTTGATTTTTTCTTCCGATTTGCTTCACTTTTCCACACTCTGACTCCCACTCCCTTCACTCCTCTCCCATAAGCGATACATGCCTACATACATTCATGCATACATACATACATACATACATACATACATACAAGCATACATATCATATGACACATAACATTTAACGAGTGCATTATGTGTTGCTAGACATGTTCCCCTGAGAAGCAAAAAATGTGAAAACTAACACATAACGCGCTCGTGTTATATTTTTCTTTGGGAATCCCCAAGCCTTAGCTTTCGCATTTTCCTTGGAATACCAACCCAAAGGCTTGGAGGGCATTCCTAATGACCAGAGATGTGTTTTTGCAAATTCTACAATTTTTCACATAGTCAAGTTCATGCTCACCATCAAGATTGCATCTGGTTCAATATCGACAAAATCAAACACATGGGCAATGTTAGGTTCTCTCTTAGCTTTCCAACAATGTAATTTTTTTCACTTTCTAATAATGTTAAGCCTGTTATCCATAATTTCTTTTGTTTGTATGTCTACTTTTTGTCAAAAAGCAATGTTTAGTGTTTTTTTCATTATAAATTAATCGTTCATTGAAATTTCAAATAAATTGCATCTTTAGAAACTAGACTCCATTCTACAATTTTATTTTATTTTATAAAATTTATTACTTTCCAAAATTTGTAGGGGGAGCACGACCAAAATTCTGCTTTTTAGGAAGTTCCCTTAGAAAATTAGTAAAAAATCAAATATTCATTAAAAAATTATCAGAAAAATCATGCATAAACTAGATACTATTAGCTAACTTTTGACTGTAGCGATTTTAAAAATACTACAAAAAATTTCACCATGCTAGGGTCATAAGAGAGTTGTTATGTTATGTTTTTCTAACAAAAACAACAATTTGTGTACATCCCTCTTTTGAACCCCTTAATCTCAGCTATTTTCAAAATAAATTAGTAGTTTAGAAAGTAGACTTGGAGCACTTCGATCCTTGTTTTTGTTCCATCTCAAAATTTTGCGTGTAGCTATCCTCAATTTCATGTCCAAGGTCAGTATTTCTTGATTTCAGGAAAAAAAAAAAAAAAGTGGCCACTTAAGCCCCCTTTTTGGGAACCATCTTAGTGCACTTACCCTCTACTTAGCTAAAAGTGTCAATCTTCCTACAATCATTTATTTTCACTTACTGCTCACTCTAAATTGTTTTTCTCATATCACAATTTCTTAATCAATATTTGACCTAATATCTCTCTTCTAACATTTTGAAATAATAAGTAGCTTTAAGATGCATAATTTTTGAGATTGTATATTGTCTCTTTCAACCTCTTGACTTAGGAAATCCACATCTAAGTAGATGGTCAACATAAATCACTTAGCCACATTATTTTTATATTATAAAATGGGAAAGTAGGGTTTCAATCCTATTAGAAAATAAGCCCAAAGGTTACAAAGAGAATATCCTAAAAATAACTAACCAAAAACTAGCAACAAAGCAAATATAAATAATACACAAATTGGAGACTAACAACAAGGAAAAAACATAAGTTGAAACATGATTTTGGGGTGAGACCCACTTCCCCGATCATCCAATTTAGGAAAGAAACAATATCATCCTTGAGATATTTCTTCATATCCTTCTTTAGAATAGGGCCCTTAAGATTATCCTCCATCCACTTGAGCCTAATCAAGACGATGTAAAGGCACCAAATATTACTATTAAGGTATTACAATACCCTTTCCCAAACACCCCTTAGAAAGTAATTTTATGTTTATCGTTGATAAGGAAATTTGTGATATGAGGGAGACTATTGTCAACCTTACACCAACACCTCCAACCTATGAGCTTGATATCATGATTGGTAAGGACTATGTATAAAAATTGAATTCCCTCCCTATAGATATGAGAAAATTGTACGTTAGAAAATAAATTGATTGTGTAATAAGCATTAAAAAGTATGTTTGTAATGTCCCATGGAAGAGTAGTGTGCTTACTAGTAGAGTCAAGCACAACTTTATAATCACCTTCTATCAATAAATTTGTTATCTTCAAATAATATGCCAGGTTGACACCCTAGAAGATATCTAAATCCTCATCTAATCATTATTCCTTTTGATTATAATACCCCTAAATAAGTAGCAATGAGGCATCTTACACCACATCTAATAATTATTCTAGCACTAGCCACACCTAGGTTGTCTTTAGAAACACCATTGAAATAAGCTTAGCCTATCCAAAAGGAGGTGAATACCAAAAGGTGTTTAATTTAATAATCTTCTTTTTATGATCAACATCATACAAGTTCTTTATGCTCCAACCAAGAGAAATTCTAGCTTCTTGAGTAGAGGAAAGGATAGTAGGTTTCCTAGTGTTGACATAATTGGCATTTTCCATGTATAGCTTGTAATTGAATTTGAAAGGGAATGGTGAACTCAAAAATCAATCCAAGAACCAGTATGCACCTTCAGTATTTTATGTTTCTTTAAACAAATCAAATTTCAATCATCTTGATACAAGCATATACTACTACATGTCATAAAGCAAAAACAAACATTGTTAAATTCCCATGCGTTAACCCTTAGAGGAAAGATGATGTAGTTCCAAATCTAAGAAAATTCTAGCAACATAATGGCATATAAATTTATAGGAGTTTATGGTGAACTCCTCAAGAACCCTAGGATCACCTACAAGACAAAATAACTTCCACAAGATAGAAATGACAGAAATATCATGCTATCATTAAGGATGTAAGAATGCTAAACTGAATATGGCAATGTACATATGATGCCTTGCTTATATAGGCAAGGAGAGATATAGGATTAGACAAGATCATGATAAGTGTCTTAATCCTATGACTCAACTTCTTGTCAACACCCACTAGATTGCGCAAGAGATTATGCTAGTTGATATACACTGATTCGATGAATATTCCCAACTGTATAGACCTACTCAAACTATAACTATCGTATGATTTGTACAATACATACAAGTACAGATTTGTACAATCATATGGTTGATAGAAAAATTTTCCCCAATGAAAGGTGTCTAAATTTGATGAATTGGTAGTCATTGGTTAGGTTCTCAGGCCTTTAGGATACAATGACAGTGTTTATTTTCACCCTAAGTGCTTTGAAAAATTAACTACCCCCTAGATCTAGCAACTAAAACCCTCTAAACTCTTGTAGATCAGTTAAAACATAATGTAAATTGACGAAATGAAAGGCAAGCCTAACTTTCTTTAACACCCTATACTCAACCGTGAGATCCTCAAAACTCCAATTTCAATCAACAAAAATTTTCATGCCAAAATAGGTCCCTCAAATCTAGGAAGAAGTTTGCAACGCTGAAGCTTTGATACCAAGTAGGAGTTTATGGTGCTCCTCAACACCCCAGGATCACCTGTAAGACAACAATAACCTCTACAAGATAGAAATGGTAGAAATATAATGTTATGATTATAGATGCAAGATTGAATATTTTTATGTACATAAAAATGTTTTTCTTATAAAGGAAAGTTGTGAGATAGGGTTAGACAAGATCTTGACATGTGTCTTAATCTTATACAATGAGACAACTACCTCAACAAATATTAAATGACTTAGGACAAGCATTAAATGCCAAAAGCTAAGTGACAACTAATATTTAACTAAAAAGATTCCCTTTTAATTAATGCTAACTAGAAAGATTCTCTCCTAATTAATGCTAACTAGAAAGATTCCCTCTGAGGACGTAAGTGAACTTAACATGTAAATAGGACCTAGATAGGTAAAACACCTATTTACACCAACAAGATCTAGATGTACCTCTCAAATATTCCCATTTTTCTATAGACTAACCCCTAGTCACTATTGCTTCTAGTGTGAAGGTTTACATACTAGAGTTTCTTTACACCTCCTTGACCTCCTTGGGCAACAAGGCTCCAACAATAGAATGAAATTCAAGAGTGTTTATTATTTTTTTTAATAATTTTATTTTTTTCAAGAGTGTTTATTGTGCTAAAACTAATTTGGAAGTGATTAATTGGTTTCAAGATTCAAGCAATTACTACAATAATATGGTTGCCTTGTCTTCATCTTCAATTTTTACATCATACTAGTTAATTGGCACATAAGACTATTGTAAAAAATTAAATGATCAATAATTTTGATACTTGCCTTCATTCATAAAGTGTACACTAGCTCTTCAAGTAGATTTGGTTTGTCAAGGACTTTGTCATGTAAAGACTCTCCATTTTGCCCCATAAGCCTACTACTATTTCCTCTCCAATAATATTGAAAATAACATCATCTGCTAAACACAATCAAAAAGTGCTAAAAGCTCTTGTATCTAGATTTTCCCAATTATCATCAATCATATTTGTAGATTTCTTTGACTTGCCTACCAACACCTTACGCAATCCTTGCTGCACCAAAAAATCATGCATCTTGAGTTTCAACTACTCAAAGTTATTCTTCACCTTGAACCTTGCATTTGAAACCTTCACTATTTGATGTTGCAAAAGAAACATCAAACCCAGACACAATAACTACAAAAATAAAGGCAATGATACCACTTACCAAGAAAACATGAGCCCACATAATCATATAATATTGCATCACAAACTAGTTGCGAAGAAAAAAAAAGGATACAACATAATAATTTTAAACATATTCAACTAGACACAGGGTTGTGTGGTAAAACCCCAACAATATACCAAGAAAACAACTAAGAGATAAAAGTACAAATGTTATTGTTGATTACAATCTTCACACAATTCCTACCATAAATTGATTTATTTTCCAATAATAAAAAATATATAATATCTTCCACATGACAACAATTATCAAACTTTGAAAAAATCCAAAATCTTATCTTATCTTAAGGAAAAATAGATTTTTTTAAATAAGATTTTTGCTTCGTATTATTGTGGCAATCCAACAAGAGTGGTTCAATTGCTAGTATTTCTAATCAAGAGATTTGATTCACTCCTGTGTTTAAAGGATGCGAAATGCTATACGTACTCTCTATTGAAATTTCAAACCCATGACAGAGATTCGCGTCGTCAGGCGTGAGGGAAGGGAAAAACAAAAAGTCAAAATACATTTAGGTGTCTTTTACGTAGCAAATACGCTTCTTCATATGTTTCAATTGTTTTATATACAATCCGGATCCTATATGTAGACGAGGACGAAGTCGGTTCAGTAGATTGTTTTGGTAAGCGAAGATGAGTAGTGGATTTTCGAAGCCTCATGTTGTGGCGGTGCCATTTCCAGCAATGGGTCACCTCATCCCTCTTCTCGACCTCGCAAAGATTCTCGCTTCCAACGGCCTCACCGTCAGTTATGTCACGACACCTGTTAACGTCTCACGCCTGGAATATTATGTTGTGGAAGCTGCGACCAATGGTCTCGATATTCGCCTGGTAGCCCTTCCCACGCCCGCCGTGGAAGGTTTACAAGGACGGGAGTGTAACGATCTCCTTCCACGGGGATCGACGAGTCTTATCTTCGAAATGGCGGAAAAGTTTCAGCACCCTTTCAACACTTGGATGGAGCAGCAATTCCACCAACAAACACCAGCACCTCCAGTATGTATTATCTACGATTTGTTTATGGGGTGGGCTGTAGACACGGCCCAAAAATATAAGGTTACCAGTATTCTATTCAGTACCTTCGGAGCTTTTGCAACAAGTCTGATGCATTCCATTTCTTGTTCAATATCTCAAAACAGATTGGAGAAAGACGGGGACGACAGTCTTGTGGTGAGCTTCAATATGCCGCGTCCTCTCAGATTGTTTAAGCATGAGGTATCCCCTACTTACTTCAATCCAGAACTTTCAAACGTCTTTCAGCGTTTTCTTCGCCACTGTCACCAAGAGATTGGCAAAGGCTCCGGAATACTGATTAATACGTTCCACGAGCTCGAGCCTTTATATGTCCAGCACTTGAAAACTTTAACCTCTAAACCAGTTTGGGCCATAGGCCCTGTGCATCCACAAAATTTATCTAGCGGAGCAGGAAAAGTTAACACGCGAGGGAAAATGGCGGACATCAATGAACAAGAGCTGGTTTCCTGGCTGGATTCACAGACCCCTCGCTCCGTAGTGTACGTTTCGTTCGGAAGCTTCACCGCCTTATCAGAAGAGCAATCGCACGCCTTGGCCAGAGGCCTGGAAGCCAGCGAACAGCCATTTGTTTGGGCTATCAAAGTACCCCCAAAGACAGAACCGGCATCTTCAGAGTCAAAGATTGATCACATTAGCACATATATACCGGGGGGCTTTATGGAGCGAACAAAGGATAGAGGGTTGATCATACGCGGCTGGGCGCCGCAGCTTGTTATTCTTTCTCATCCCTCAGTAGGCGCCTTCATAAGCCACTGCGGATGGAATTCTGCGCTGGAAAGCATTTCTCTGGGTGTTCCAATACTCGCATGGCCCATGTTTGTTGATCAGCACTTCAATTCAAAGCTTTTTGCAGAATTAGGCGTAGGGATTCAGTTCTGCCAAAACATGGATGGGATTCCGAAAGAGGAAACTGTAAAGAAGGCTGTCGCAATTGCTCTGATTGGACACAAACGAGAAGAGATGAGAGAGAGCGCAGAAAAACTGAAGTTGATAGCTACAAACGCTGTCAAACAGGAAGGATCTTCTGCAACGGATTTGAGAGCTTTTGTAAGTGACATGCATAAGTTGAATAAGAGGCCAACAAAAGAAAAGAAGACGGAATCAAATCTCTCAATTAGAAGTATTGAATAAGGCTTTATCACTTTTAAATCATGCTTCTCTACGTAGCCCTGTTTCAATTTATTAGTTCTGTTGTCTAATTTGTTTAGGTTTTTTGAGTTTATTAGCATTTAGCTTTCAAAACAATGTTTCTAGTCCCTTTAGCTATGTGCTATCTGGCAAAATATCAAATGGGAATCCGATGGTTTGTGAAATTTGTTGTTTTCCGAAGATAGATAATTGTGTAACGCAGGAGAATTTTCCAATGTATATCACGCAAGTAAACACTTGAGGAATTTAAGAACGCTTGTGTGGCATGAAATGGCTGGAGACAGATTTGGAAATTTCATGCATACCCATAAACGTCATCTGTCAAACAATTTTCGACGATATTCGAGAAAACATGGATTTCTCTTTTAACCTATACGATTCTCCAGGTTTTGTTTGTCTCTGTCCACAACATGATTTTACAGTCATCAATATTTTGTAGGGTTTCAAAATATGACTATTTCTGTGTTGGATGTAAGTGCAGAGCATTCTGGCGCAACTTGGATCATATTGGAAAGGTTTTTTCTCGCATGTCAATAAGCATTTTTCTCTACTCGTTATTTTAGTGTTTAATTTTCAGCTTCTTATTTTACTTTCTCCTTCATGCAAACTTTTGTTTCCTTGTAAATTTTTGTATATGTTTAGGGCTCCAGCTTGCGGCCATGGACAGGGCGGATGTATTTTCTTTCTCTGCTTTTAACTTCTCTGTGTTGAGATTTAATGGATGCATTTCCAGCCTCTGCTTTTTATTACCTGGTATTGCGATTGCGTGTGTTAGGATTGTTACCCCATTTACAAGGCACTGTATGCTTGTCACTAAAATTCAGGGCAACGGGGATTCATTGTGAATTACCAGTTAAGTCCTCTCTGTGCATGTAAAAAAGGCGTAATCTTCAACGTGAAGTGTTTGGACTTCAGACAGTCTTTACTAAAGAGTCTATTTATTATCTAGCATTAATTGATCTTCATAAAAGGTAAATTATCCCTCTTGAATGGACAATTCCATCTAGAGTTTTTGGTTGTAATTAGCAAAACCAATTGAGAGGCAAGATACCAAAAATAAAACAATAATATTAAACATACAGGAGAACAAGATCGACATCAATGCCTACAGACTTTGGGGTGATGAGAAATTGGAAATAAATTTATTTCAAACGACCTTTAATTTGTCAATATCATTTACAATTCTTCATATTCCATTGTTTAGATTACTCTATCAACTAACTAGATTTTGCATATCCAGGATATCCATCATCCATTTATTACTATCCCGCAGTAAGAGCTCATATTTTGGTTTCGTCTTTTGTTAGAGTCCAGCTCCTTTGGGAATGCAACCCTCTTTGGAATAATATTTATATAAATATATTGGATGATCAAGCTTGCAAACTAAAGCTTACAATCGCTATCATTTTCGTAAAAAGGTACTAGCATTCTGACACACTGAGTTCGAGAAAATAGAACACACATATCTTTTTGTGTTGGAAAGAGTTAGGGATGCATGATAATCATTTAACTAAGAGCTTCACAAGTACAAAATCTTTAATTGCTTAAGAAATTTTATCGGAGGACATGGCAGAGCACATACCAGGACAGGCTTGAGTTATCAAAGATAAAGATTGACTACAGTAAAAGCAAAAAGGATCAGTTTATCAACCTTAGGAAACCTCTGAAACCGACACCGACCAACCCAAACTTGTTTTCAACAATCTGCATTACTCCACATGCCAAATATGATTCCCTCTGCCTCCTATAGTTTCTGAAACTAGGACACTGATGAATCCCGTTAAGGGGACTAATCAAAGTTTATGTAATTAAATGATAGGCTTGCAACAAAACATGTAGAAATTCATAACAAATACCTACTCAAGAATTATTTGAGGAGGTTTATAGCATCACCAGATTTGTGATCTGAAATCTAGGTCTAGCCAGAAAGAATGGTGCCTTATAGGATATCTGGGCTTCCCACATGAAGCTCTCTAATATTTGAGGTCACATTCAGATGACAAGAAAATTAGAAATAGAAACATTTCCTTCGAATCTTATGCTCTGTTATAGAGTCCAATTTAACCTTCACTTTTGAAGTCTATTGAAAATTACATTGATCTTGCTGAATGGGACAGTTGTTGATTTTGTCGAGATCTTGCTGAATACTTTATATTTATAGTTTTAGATGTTCATTTTGGCATATAGATCTGTTATGTCCATAAGTATTTTCACTGGAGTTGTAATCACGAAATAGCTGCCATGTGAATGGACCATGTTGTTATATTAGAAGAAAATCTGGTTTGTTTCTCACAGGTCTAACGGCAGCATTTATAGAATCAGATTTTATAGAATAGATATAAGATGAGAGATTTAATCAAACAAATGGATCATTAGCGTGCAAAGCGTTTGGTAAAATGTCCAAAACAGAGCAGTGTAACCCAATTTACATTATGTGCAAAAACCAACCATAATTCCATCTGCCATATGAGAAACACAGATAAACAACAGGTGCATTACGTACATTGAAGGTGGCGGCAACAAGCAACAGCCAAGAAAAAAAACATCACAAGCTGACATAGAAGAATCAAAACACAGGACCCATTTTGGTTCTTTTTCAAGTATGTCATTCCACAAAATAAATATATAATAGATAAAAGATGAGAGATTTAATCAAACAAATGAATCATCAGTTTTGTGCAAAAGTTTTTGCTCTCTATTTATGTATTTTGTAGAATGGCATACTTGAAAAAAAACCAAAATGGGGTCCTTTGACATGATTTTTATATGTCAACTTGTGATGTTTTTCTTTCTGTTGTTTATCTCATATGGTAGATGGAATTATGGTTGGTTTTTGCACATAATGTAGATTGGGTTATACTACTCTGTTTTGGACATGTTAACAAACACTTTGCATGCTAATCTACACCTCTGGTAGTTTGTTCAATTACTTCTTCCGTGCATAGCTTACCATTTCTTAGTGAACAGTATTATTCAATATCCTTGCAATTAAATATTTTTGTCCATCCTTATTTGGGTGCTCTTTCCGTCAACAGCCCAAAAAGAACACATGCTTTAATATATCAATTCCAAAAATAGAACTTCAAAAAATTTATCCTAAAAATAAACCACATAACAGTATAATAAAACTACAACTAAAATTAATAAAATGGCATTAAAACATTGTTAGTGTTTTCTCTCCCAAACATAGTGGCTAAAAAATGTTTCATAAACATGAATGGCATCCGGCAAATTCACCCCCAGCAATTCACCGATGGAAAATTCACCGCCAACAATTCACCTAGGGAAAATTCACCGCCATGACAATTCACCGCGCAAAAAATTAATTGCATGAATTTTTAGCAGTTAATTTTCCGTGACAGTGAATTGTTGGTGGCAGTGAATTTTCCCACGGTGAATTGTTGATAGTGAATTTTCCTCCCGTGAATTGCTGGCGGTGAATTTTCCTAGAGCCAACATGAATGCACAAAGGAATCATTGGGGAATATTTCTCTATAGAAAAATGTTGAGATGCATTGATCACGATAAGTTGGTTGTAAGGTTGAGTACTCCTTTTTTGACACTCCAAAAATGAGAGCAAGTGTAACATTTCAATTTCCTGCTATTGCACTAGTAAGGGTAACAAATCAAGATAATACATCATTATTATCAACCACAATATTAAAAAAATAGGTTTATGAACATAATCATTTTTTAAAGATAATAATAAATTTGTTATTATGCATAATATTTCTTAAAATTTGTATATAATAATTTGTCATTTTAATTATATTAAATATTCATTATAATAGACTAAATTATTAAGATAAGATAATTTCTCATTAATGTGAGACGAAATGGCATGATACTTAATCTGTCATTTTACTTATATTAAATATTCATTATAATAGATTAAATTATTAAGATACGATAATTTCTTATTGATGTGAGACAAAATGACATGAAACTTAATTGATATATAATTATTTTTTAAAATGACACATAATTAATATTATAGCGACTTTGATATTATTATGTTTTAGATTGTAGTCTTCTATAGATTTTAGGGGTGTGACTATTTCTATTCATTTTTTTAATACCCTGAAACACTATTTAATAAATGATAATATAAACATTATTTATATAAACATAAGATTTTTAAAATAATAATTTTAATTTTCAAACCACATGCAATTGAAATAAGACTTTTGAAATAATAAAACCATTTTAAAACAGTAAAACTGAGTTTTAAAATCACACGCAATTGACATTAGACTTTAAAAACAGTAAAACTGACTTCTAAAATTCTAATTTAAAATCTTCATGCATTTGAGTCAATAAAACTGGCTTTTAAATCGTCATCGAATATCTTCAAAGGGTGGGTGATTATGTGATATGCATTAAGACTGTTGACGTTTTCAAGATTGACGAGTATTATTGAATTCTTTCACATGTGAAGTATATTTTTCCTGTACCTTGTCTTTGTGCGGGAATAAGTTAACAAATTATTGACAAATTCAATGAATCTGCTTATACAAAGTCATGGTAGGGCCTATATAGCATTAATTATAAGAGGAAGTAGTTGGGAATAAAAAAGGAAAAAAGCTTGGTGTGATGTGCTCTTAATTAGCCACTTGTATAATGGAACAGTTAATAATCAAAGACATTTATTGGTCTTGTATTTCTCTGATTTAATGGTGGAGAATTTATTTTCTTGAAAGAGAGGTCACAAGTTCAAATCTTATAGGGGATAAGGTATGTACTTCTCATATTGTGGAGCCTCCTTCATATTAGAAGTAGGAGTCGTCTCATATACTGTAGTCCTCTGTAGACCTAAAATCAAATAGCCTAATATCGTAGACTATAAAAAACCTTTCCTTTCCTTTCCTTTCTCCCTCTCTATTGATTACCCACCAAATGTTGGCTTTTTATGTGAATTCTTTGAGGAGTATGGTGTACTTATTGTACTACAATCATGAGTGGCTTCATAGAGATTTTTTTGTAGAATATTTTGAAGCATCTATAGCTAGTATGAAGTTCAAGCAACGCTTGATAAATGTGAATTGATTTTGAAGACATTAATTGAGGTGAATTTTTTTATGAGAAATCATCTCAATATTTTTAAGTTCGGATAGTCTTTAAAAGAGATTTGATGGTTTAATTTGAGTGGTTATTCTATGTAGTTAAATTTTAATTGTGTAAGAAAATATTTTTTCAATGGGAAAGATTGGTCAAAGAATGAAAAAAAAAATCAATATGTGAAAAATATATTTTGGATTTAGTGAAAGTTAAAAAGAAAAATGAAGAATTGGAAGAAAAGTTGAAGTGGTTTGATAAATAATTCAAAATCCCTCCAAAGTAAAATAGTTCTAAAAAAATTAAAATATCATAATTAAAAGAATAAATTATTTAGTTAGATCAATTACTTGTAGCTTATCTAAAATAAAATGAGTTTCCAAGGTTTAAACCTTCACTATGTAATGTTTCATGTGATAGAAATGATCTGTGTTCTTTATTTAATGAATTGTTTGATACATGTGATATAACTAAATATCTTTTAGATAAACCATGTAAGGTTGAAAATAACAATGTGTTTGAATTTATAAATGTTGTTTATGGTTGTGATGATAATAACAAATGATATTTTACAAAGAATGTTGGTTTAAGATTATAAAAAATATATCTTATGATAGAAAATACTCTGGAATGGGAAAGGAACTAGTGATCCTATTGGACTAATTGTGAGGATAAAGAATGAAGGCCTTCGATATGTTAGAGGCAAAGAAAATACAAATAATCTTACAAGTAATATAGTTACAAATAAGCTAGTTCAAAATATGCAGTGTTCTCATTGTAACATGCAAGAACATAAAAAGAAGTTGGGATCTTCATCCTTGTATTATTTGAGGATTGAAGAATCATTCTAAAAAATTGTGTTGGAACAAATAGTCTATATGAAATATTGTATAAAGATGAATTGTGGATAGATTGATGTTTATATATTGGTAAAGGGTCACAAATATGTTCAGAAATTTGTGCAAGCATAAATGTTCACATGTCATACAAAATAATAATCAAGCAAGGTTTGAATGCTTGAGTTAGGTGACTAATGATTGTTTGTTATGATTGAAAAGAAGTCATTGTTTGTTTTTTGTTATTAGAGAAAGGTGTCATCCAATTTGGAAGAGTAAGAGTCTTCATTATTGACTATGTTAGAGAAAAGAATGAAAAACCTTGTGATATCTCAAATAGAGAAATAAGTGGTTGTAAATGGATGCAAGGTTAGTTTTAAAAGGATTCATACAATAATTCTAGTTGGGGAGAGAGTTTATAAGACTATATGTTCACATTTGGAAATTTTTCTCTTGGTTTGGGTTTGGAGCTCAATTAAGTAAAACTTAATTCTTGTAAGCTCCATGATCTAATACACAATTCATTCAAAATTAAGGGGGGTACGATGGATAAATGATGTTGCATCCTATTTTAAGGATAAATTAATTTTAAAACAAGCACTTATTTTCTAATTAATTTTTCTTATTTTGTCATGGATTTTAGAAGGAACTAGGTGTAATTATAATTAGTTCATGATAATTCAAAAAATAATAGTAGAAAACAGTTTCGATGTTTTTTAGTACTATATCTACAAGTTTGAAATTTGTGTGAGTAATATATATGAGATGCATGTTTTTAGTTCCATATTAGAAAATTCTTTTAATTTATTTTCTCTAATACTTTTGGGTTTGTGACTCTATAACATAGTCATTCACTATGTATGTAATAAGACAGTAAAAAAATAGTGTTAACATTTTAGCAAGAAATGTTTAGTTTCTAGTCATTGAGATTCAAGGCTATCTATAGAGTTTTTTTATTTCTTCTTGGTTCTCTCTTTTACTATTACAATTGTCTTTCAAATGGGCTAAAGGAATATTGAATTAGTCTTAAAATCTTCACATACTTAAGGCAAGAAAAATATTTTCAAATCACTATAATAAAAATTGACAAAATTATCATTTAAAATTCAACTAGGAAACACCACGAACCTAAATCATAGTAGTGAAATATTTCCAAAAAAAATCATACATATGCCCATTTAGCTAATATTCTTTATCTTTAGGTCAAAGCCTAGAAATAAAAAATGTCACCAAGTCGAAAAAAGATTTTGTATAAAATTAAAGGAAATAATGTGGAATATTTTAAAATATGACTAAAATATTTATTGCAAAACCACCCACTCTTATTTCATTTTGGTACCCATGACTAATTACAAGGAAAAAATATGTACATGGCATAACTCTTGTGGTATAGTATTCTAGGATATGCCTTATTGTAACACCAAGCAATTAAATGTAGCTCAATGCATTCATAAGATGTGATGGCATGTTTAAGTTTGGATTGTAATTAATTTAAATTTACTATAATACCTTCTCTATTATAACTCACAAGAATGTACCACTAAACAAGTTCAAATGGTGTGGCAATATCTATCATAAGAGCTATTTATCTAGCTTTATGTAAAGATAAGAATAGGAATACTTTTCCTGTTATTGAACTAGCAATGGATCCCATCTAGTTCTCTCTTGGTGTAGAGGCACCCTAGGGATGATGCAAGAAGTTGGGTACACAGAAACTCAAAAAGTGGAAGTGTTTTTTTGTTTTTCAAAATTTGTCACACTTGGACTGAAAATTTTGAGGCACTTACACAATAAATCTTAAAAAAAGTCAGTAATATGAAATTTATCATTTTGAATCTAGTTTCAAATATATAAATTATTCAAATACCCAAATTATAGAAATTAAATTTTGATAGGGATCTATAAAAACCACTTTTTAAAAGTCCCTTATTTTTTTACCATACCAAGCACATGTACGGACACCACTTTTTGACCCAAATAAAATTATTTTGATAATTCCTTTTGGGAAAAGAGAGCTAACAACATGAAGATTGATGTGGAATTTTTTTTGTAATTTTTTTTGAATATTTTTTTTATTAATTTTTATTGGCCTTAATTGTTGTTTTTAAAAATCAACGTGTATGGACATCATAATTGGACCTAAACTAAACATTTTTTTTTTTATTTTGTAGAGAATTGTTGAAGTTTGATGCCATATAATTTTTTTTACAAGAAACTTAATAAAAAATTTTTTATTAAAAAACAAAAAAAGCCTGATATTTCAAGTTTAAGGACTATTTTGCTTAGAAATTAATTAAAAAATAGCAAACATAAACCAATCTTAATAAAAATTATATATTTGGAAAGTAGACATCGTGTTATCTAATGGGTTTTAATTTTATAGGTTGATTCAGAAAAAAAGTTTATCAGCCATATTGCCAAAGTTGGACATTCTTCTTCAATCTGCCTTAGTTTTTTAGTTGCAGGTCAAAGGCTAAGGCTCAGATTTCCAAGCCTTTCCCAAGCCTAAAACCAAGGCTGCATGTGGGTTGGGAATTCAATTTTTAAATAATGCGTACACGTTACTAAAATGTGTACACATTACTAAAACATGTATGTGTTATTTAAATGAAATGCGTATGCATTTCATAATGCATACACATTATCTAATTACTCGTTGGGTAAAGGTAATGCGTACGCATTCCTAGAATAGAATGTGTATGCATTTCATAACACGTACGTGTTTCTGATATAGCCATTTTTTCCTAATTTGGTAAATACTGATAAAACACATTTTTTCTACAACATTCATTTTCTACAGTACGGACTGAAAGTGCCATTTTGAAAATGAGAATGTTGGAAGAGACAAAGTTCAGGTTGAATTTTCTGAAGTGGAATAAAGTACAAGAACTTTTTACAAGAAGATTTGGAAAAAGAGAATTTTTGGATGCATTCATGATGTTTTAGTACTTCAGAGTTTAAAGAAAAAAGGATCTTCATACTACATAGTTTATTTGAATATTTGAAGGAGATGGCAATTTGAAAATAGGTTGTATTTGAATCCTTTTTTTTGTCATCAAAGAGGGTTTGGTAACCATGGGTGATAAGCAAAGACAAAGAAAAAGATGTAAAAAGTTAATGACACCTGAAGAAATTCAAACAAATAGAGATATGGAGGCAAAAAGATAAAGCGATAGAAGAGAAAGGATTCGTCAAATGAAAAATTTGCAAGCATCTAGTTCCAAGAATGTTGAAGAGGAATCTATGAATGATGAAATGAATGTAGATGATGCAAATGTGGAGATGGTTAATATGGAAGAAAATTCAATTATGGAGAAAAACCCAACTATGCCTTCAACTTCAACTTTGAATGATGTGGAAATAGTACCTATGCAAACAACTTTAGGTATGTCTTCAAATCCACCTCCCAATGATATAGAAAATGCACCTATTCATAAAATCCATCCAGGTATGTGTTCAAACCCAAGTTTTGATAATATTGATATTGCTTACAGTTTAGATGGAGTTGGATACACCATTGATGATATCAATAATTCTAAGGTTGAAATAATGCAAAAACAAAAAAAATGATGAAATTATATCTTATGAGAATGAAAATGAGAATGAAATACCTCATATTGATGAAAATGTGCATGGAATCCCTTTTACATTTGAAAATGAAAATGAAACCCCTTGTATGGATGAACCTAAAAAATGTTTTTTTTACAATTGAAAGAGATGTGCTAGATAAACTTTGTGGTAAAGTTTCTTGGAGAAAAATTAGAACTTATGGAAATAGAATATATAAAATATTTTCTTATAGAAAGAAATTAGGATTCCAATGTCAACTCATGGTGCAATTGATGAGAATGTTTAAAATAAGAAAAGTGATGAAAAAATTAGGTGTTTTGTAAAACCAAAAAAGAAAGATGATTCAGTAGAACAAGTCATATCTAGTGTTGCTAATGCTATTGATGTTATTGGTAAGAAATTCGGCTCAAAAGATAAGAATCTTTGACTGCGTCGTGCAATAACAACCGCTCTAGTTATTCATGACTTCAAATAAAAGAATGTTAAGTGAATTAGTAAATATATAAGTAAAATCCTAGAACTTTTGATAAAATTTTGCTAAGAAAGAAAGTATTGAAAAGGATCAATTAATCAATGTTGGAGTTTTAATGGTAGAATCCCAAGATTAGACATGAAATTAAATATTTAATCGAATATTTTTTAGCATGATAATACAAGAGTATCACCTAACATTAGAGATGTCTTAAAATTAAGGGTGGGTTAAAAAATTTGTGAACCTCATCCAAAGCATCTCTTAGATATGACTCAAACTGAATTATATAAAAAAAAAAATAGATGCTTCATTCTTACCATTGAATATTAATATAAGTCAAAGATCATTCGAAAAGTGTAAACCTTGGTATGTTAGAATTAATAAGCAAACGAATCTCTTGTTGTTGTAAGACCCATGTACAATTTTATTATTATTATGATAGTTTTCAATATATATGATGCACTTTGCATGCTAACCAACTTATGCAGGACATTTGTGGTATTCATATGCCACCTGAAAAAATCAAAGATTTTATTGCAAGTTTGTTTTGTGAACCCTCTAATGGAAACTTATTTTATTTAAAAACATGTATTTCTGGAGAATGCGATAGATGTGGTAACTTTTCATTATTAGGAGAATGTATACATGAAATTGTTTAGATGAATTTGAATAAAATTAGTGGATAATAAAAAATTTAAAAATGTTGAGTATTCTTTGAAAGATGGAAAAACTAGAAAACGTTGTGAGCTAATTGTGGAAAAATTTAGTGTGCATGCATTTATTAATGAATTTAAAGATAAGATTGTACCTAAATATTTTAAACACTCTCAGTATGCATATTGGCTTGATAACCAGTTTTGTTTAAATGTAAAAACACATTCCCAATTGGAACTATACTGTCAGTTGTTGATTTTGCTAAAAATTATACTCTTGCTCAATAAGAAGAAATTCAATCACAGTATTATAAATCAATGCAAGTAGCTATATTTGTTCACATTGTTTATAGACATGCAAATGATAGTACAAAAGATAATAGAAATTTTTTGAGAGAGTACCATTTTTATGTAAGTGATAATCGATTACATTCATCTAAGTTTGTTCAATATTGTTTTGATATATTTTATAAAAATTTAAAAGAGAGAGGAATTCAAATGCTAGAACATCTCATATGGTTGGATAATTGCACGGGTCAATTAAAAAATGCTAGAATGTTTTATTGGTTATGTATACTTCATAAAGAAAATAATTCCAACGCATATGGAGTTTTTTTGAAGCTAGTCATGGTAAGGGAGAACACGATGGAGCAGGTGCATGTGTGTAAAGGCTCTTGCTAGAGAGAAACTAAAATTTAAGGATGCTGCAAAATTTAGAGATGCATGTGCAATTGTAGATTGGTGCAATACCAAATTATCTACAAGAACAAGTGAGAGCTCAATAATTCGACGCTTCTTTAGGTTAGTTGAAGAAAATGATATTTTTTCTCAACTAGATTGTGAAACAATTAATGGATCTACAAAATGGCATTCGTTTAAGAGTTTGAATGCAAACACATGGACAATATGGACAAGGGAGTTGGCATGCTTTTGTCAAATTTGTATTGCAGGTGATTGGGAGGCATGTGAAAATATGGAATGGGTCGAACAATGGAAACAAAGAGCCTTAACACCTACATCGACACATGTTCAACATGGAACAACAATTGAAGATAATCGAGTGTTTGCATTAGATGACTATGATCGTGTTTTGGATCTTGTACAAGAAGGTACATTATTTATTGAGTTGAATTTTATATGTATGCATGTTTAATATATATGAATTAAATATAAGTCACTCTTTATTGAATTTTGTATTTATTTTTGCAGGACATGTGTATGTTTTTGTTGCACCTGAGGGGAATGAAGAGCAGACAGAGTACTGGTTGGCTAGATGTATTGAGAGAAAACATAAGTTGGTACATCCTAGAGTGGATGATGACAACTTTGAGTTTCCAACTGGTTTAGTGGTTGTTGTTGGCACCTAGCTTCAAAAATATTTGATGAGAAATAATGGCTTTCCTGCATTTGAAGATTATGAAAGATATAAGAAGATTATACATTATTCACATTTGATTTTGGCAACCAATATAAAACTAGTTAGATATCAAGGGAGGCCTACTAATAAAGTTTTATGGAAACTTTCAATGGATGATCATGAGACAATCATAGATGCATTACAAAAAAGAGAGGATGCAGATGGTACAATAGAGTAAATAAATATTGGTAAGTATATAGTCATATATATATATATATATAATTGATATATATATTTGTCTTTAATAGTCATTTCCTAATTAAAGTTTTATATCATTTTTTTGTTTCAGGTCTCCCAAAATTAGATGTTTTACAAAAAAGAGAGAAGATACATATATTAAAATGGAATTCAAATCTAGAGATAGGTAACTATATATAGAGTTCTAGATACATTTAATTGATAGTATAAATATAAAACTAAATTTAATTCATTGTCATTTTATAAATTTTTTATAATTGATTTCATATCCCCTTAAGCCATTCTCTTAAAACCCCTTAAGCCATCCTCTTATGTACCACATCCCCATAAGTCTCTCTATTAATTCCCCTTAAGCCATTCTATTAAGGACCTTTAGTCCTTATCCTGTTAATATCTGCCCAGCAATACATCCACTTTGTATCCTCTTAAGTTGCTCTCTCAACGCCCTTAAGCTATCATTTTGGGACCCTTAATCCATATCCTTGTATATCTGCAGCAATCCATCCTTGCATCCTTAAGTCACTCTCAACACCCTTAAGCTATCATCTTAGGAACCCTTAATCCATCACCATTATATCTACCCTTAATCCATCCTGCATCCTTAAGTCACTCTCTCAGCACCTTAAGCTATCACTCTTAGGATCCTTTATGCATATCCTCATTATGTTTACCCTTAATCCATCCACTTGTATCCTTAAGTCACTCTCTCAAAACCCTTAAGCTATCCTCTTATGGGACCCCTTAATCCATCACCGTATATCTACCCTTAATCCATCCACTTGCATCCCATTAGTTCAATCTCTCCACCCTTAAGCTATCCTCTTAGGACCTTAATCCATATCCTTGTATGTCTGCGCAATCCATCTAATTGTATCCCCTCAAGTCACTCTCTCAACACCCACCAAAGTTATCCTCTTGGACAACAATCCATATCCTTGTATATCTACTACCCTTAATCCATCCACTGCATCCCCTTCCAACAAGTCTAACTCTCTCCAACAATCCTTAAGCTATCCTCTTAGGACCCCTTAATCCATATCGCGTATATCTACCGCCTTAATCCATCGCATCCCCTTTAGTCACTCTCTCAACACCCCTTAAGCTATCCTCTTAGGACCCCTTAATACATATCCTCGTATGTCTACCCTTAATCCATCCACTTGCATCCCCTTAAGTCACTCTCTCAACACCCCTTAAGCTATCCTCTTAGGACCCCTTAATCCATATCCTCGTATATCTACCCTTAATCCATCTACTTGCATCCCCTTAAGTCTCTCTAGGGTTCATGAGATTCTTATAATATCAAATGTATATGGGTTAATGGTTTAGGGTTCATCTATAGGAATTTCTGGATCAGGCATAAAATCCTCTATATTAAACTCTAGATCCATGTGAGCAATTAAATGGCAACTACATGTTAAACAATTAAAAAATATATATCAACAAACTAATTAAATAATGCACACAATTTGAAAGTTATTTAAAATCACATTGAACATGCACAAATTTAAAATACATTTCATTTGAAGACCATTCGATTTATAACATTAAAAAATCCATAACATTAAAAATTCATAGCATGTACACACATTAAATTGAGTCCAATGTGTGGTTGTTAATATGAAGGGTAGAAATGAATTATGGGGTTTTATTAAAATTTATAATCTCATTCATTGTTTTCAAATAATACTAAAGATAAGAATGAAAAATTAATAGAAGACATTCAAAGGGACACATAGATATATGCTAGTGACCTAATTGCAATGTACAAAATAAGACATATATATGCTAGTGATCTAATTTCAATGTACAAAATAGGACCCCTTATGACATCAATTTACGATTTAGGGTGATAGGATGGCTTAAGGGGATCTATGTGTAGTAAGGTCCACATAGATAAGGGACACATATAAATGCTAGTGGCCTAATTGCAATGTACAAAATAGGACCCCTTAAGACATCGATTTACGATTTAGGGTGATAGGATGGCTTAAGGGGATCTATGTGTAGTAAGGTCCTAGGACAAAATGGTCCATGGCTTAAGGGAATAAAATTTTGTGGAGTTTCCTAAGGCAACGAAATTTCATTTTAAGGTCCTACAACAAAATGAATGCTTTAGGGTTTAGGGATTAGATTTTAGAGTTCAGGGTTTAGGGTTTAAGGAACTTAGGGTGAAGTTCGGGTGGCCCTTGGAATAATGGACTTGCAAGTTAGTGAGCAACATTTTCTTGTGGAACAGTTGATTGAGATAGTTCTTGTTTCCCAACAAGAGTATATCTATAGAGCTAAGGTATATCGATTGTACATAGATGTATTAATCAAGTATGAGATAGAATTTAATTAAATCCGAGGACATAAATTGATTTATCTAAATTTTCAAATTTCATGATAAGAGACACAAGTTCTCTATAGTGGGACAAAGTAGTTAAGCATAAATTATAAGTTTAACACTAACATTAAAATTTATAATCTCATTGTTGTTTTCAAAGAATACTAAAGATAAGAATGAAAAAATAATAGAATACATTGAAAGGGACACATAGGTATATGCTAGTGACCTAATTTTAATGTACAAAATAAATAAAGATGAGCTTGAGCTCTATTCACCAAATTTTGAGAACTTCTTTGATCCCCTTAAGAAATGTCATATCAGGACCCCTTAAGACATCGATTTACGACTTAGGGTGATAGGATGGTTTAAGGGGATCTTTGTCTAGTAAGATCCTAGGAAAAAATGTTCCATGGCTTAAGGGAATAAAATTTGGTGGAGTTGCCTAAGGCAACCAAATTTCATTTTAAGGTCCTATGACAAAATGAATGCTTTAGGGTTTAGGGTTTAGATTTAGAGATTTGATGACATGTAAACATATAGAAGACACATGAATATTTTTTTACAAGTAAATGAGGAACCCTACCACCTAAACTTAGTGCTTTGAATCAAACATGTGACATTCTAGGAATAACTTCAATATATCAACAATTAGGAATTTTAGATTTCAATTATAACTAAGTTGTTGAGTTAAGATGGATTTTGAACCTATTTCCCTCTAAGCACTCTTGGATGATTTAAAAAGGAAGAGGGGATCTAAAGTGATTTAGACCCAATTTTTTTTCTAATCATATATCTTTTTTTAACTTTTCTATGGCATAGACTTTTCCTTCATATTTATAAATTCTAGACACATGGGTTTTCAAAAAAGAACCTAACTGCCACTAAGTGAGGAATCAATTGACCAATTCAATAAATAAATAATCTTAGAAAATAAACCTTTGGTTATAGAATTGACTTGCACATTTATGAATCATCTATCAATTTTCTCAAAAAAGTAATTTGAATTTTCCATTGAAATGTTCATGCTACAAGTTAGCTTTGATACACTAGTTTAGAGAAAGTACAACATTTAGTTTTCCTAATAGAACAATGCCACTACACATGAGAGTTAAACTAGGAATTAGATTACACACAACCTATATATATTATGAATAACATCCTATAAATTAAGGATTAAATATGATCATAATGCATCCTTACATAATTCACAAAGGATCTCATCCAAATAAGAGAAATGGGTAGAAATCATTCATGCTTCACATTTTAATATTTATTTGATTTATAACATTTATGTGTCTAGCTATCCATATTGCACATAGTCTAGATTAACAAGTATGACTTGCATTTCTATGTTTTTCTAAGAGAATACATCATACACTATATAAGCTAATAACATTGATATAGAGTGATTACATGTTCATATCAACTAGCATCATGATATATACATTTATTAAATCAAGCACATAGTTTCACATGAGGTACATTATTTTACTTAACTGGCATACTTTCTCGAGTTAAATTATACAATCATGAAATTTTTTGAGATAAAATTAGCTATCATTTATATTATGTTAACATATTATAATTAAATCAATTTGCTGGTTAATATATATATGCATCGATTGTTTGTACCTCCTTTACTAGTCAATTATGAATTTCATTGGTAGTTGTGTGGATCACCAAAAACATACCAAAATGTACCTAACCTATGGACTATAATGCGATCCCTCCCTACATGCTATGTCATCAAATCTTACTACACATCCTTATTTTACCTCTTCTATTATATCACATGCCCCTAATATTGAACTTGTCATCACTTCCACCCTAAATAAACTAAGAACCATGAGTGAGATTAAAAATCATACAAAGAAGGTTATGTCAGTAAACATGTAATCCTAAACCTCAAAGGGGCCCTAATTTAGGGTTTCCCAGGTTTCGTTTCAGGAGTTTAGGTCGAGGATGCTGTTGAAATTAGTTTTTAGGGACCCTATGTAAATTTTAGCTAACCCTAGGGCTTGCAGGGGACTCGATTTCCTAATTTAAGTATCCAATTTAGGACCAGATCACACATGGTTTTGATTTAAATTTAATGGGTATGTCTTGGATCATCAGATGTAAAAGTGAAAGCAATATTATGGGGGTATGTGGCTGACGACTTTTTTTTCACCCAAAATTAATGAAACAAAAAGGGGTTTTAGAGGAGATTCTCAGATTTCCAAAAATATAAATTATGATTTAATTTGAATTTAATAAATAATTATTATTCATTTTCTATTAGAATTACGACTAAAGTCCTGATCGACAGGCTGATTGAAAAACATCTATAACTTTCAAGCGGTATCATATTTTTTGAATCCAAAAATATGCGTCACATTCTATGCTTCACATATTATAGGATTAAAAAAAGAAAAATTAAATTTCATGAATTTTTGACCAAGTTAAGGTGGTCAGACAGACGAGTTTTTATATTTTCTAAAGTTGTAATAAAAAATTCATAATTAATTATTTACTTGGAAAAAGTGATACAAAAAAATATACTCACATCGGACATGAGTCCTCTACTTATATATAAAATCTTACAAAAAATATCACATTTTTTATGGTTAAGAGTGGTCGAGACGAGACCACCTACTTCTTATTTTTTCCTACTGAAATTTAAAGTACCCCTCTGCATTGAAATTTCAAATTTTTCACCAAATAGATTTTATTTATTTTTTAAATAAACCCTAGTATTATAGAAACTACATTCAATTTTCTACAAATTCTATTCTTACATATTTTTGAAATAATACTTAGATAACTTATTCCAAATGTCTTCGATCAAGAGTTGCCTAACACTGATTCCACTTTCTAATTTTTTCCTTACTTAAGGGCTGTTTTTGCCGCGATGATCACACTTTTTATACCCTAGCGTTCTTTGTTTAAGTTGATGTTTTTGGTTTTTTAAATGAAATTAAAAAACTATAAAATATTAAACTAAAATAAACTAAACAAACGAAAACTAATTACTAATTACAAAACAAAAAAACAAGATATAAAGCAAAAAAAAGGCAGAATTCAACCAACCTGGAGGTCACTGAGGTCAGTTGTGTCAATGGGAGGAGGTGGCCATGAAAATTTTCTTCAATCGAGCCCTTTGAAACACGTACGTGATCTAGTCTCCTCTTCTCTGGCACATACAAAAATGTGAGTTAAAATGAAACACAATCGCTAATTTAAAAAAATAAAGAGCTTTGTGAAACACGTACGCATTCTAAACACATACACGTTTTTGGTTCATGTACCCGAAGTTGAATGCATACATGTTCAAATTTAGGATTGGGTATCCTATCTGTAACACGTATGCATTTTTAGAAAACGCGTACGCGTTTCATGCAAAAAAAAATGTTTTGCTTGAAATTTCCCTTCTTCGTGTACCCAACTTCTTGCTTTTACCCCTCATACACATGTTAATCAACTTTGAGTGTTTTCTTGTTTTGATATGATTGATGTAAACAAGGTCATTTCTGACCATTATATGTCCTTTAGGACTAATTATGATATTTTGGTGCAATTTGGTCAAAAAATGTAAAAGTTGCTACATTGTTGCCAATATTGTCAAGTTGCCATGACAATTTTTTTAAAATATTGTAAAAGGTAGTTGTGGGTCTGTTGGTGGTGAAAAACTAATTGTAGGGGCATAAATAAGGCTTGTAAACATGAATCCCAAGGTGCGGAAAGGATTGGAATGAAGAAAACATCAATTTGCACACTCAAAACCTATAATTTTCATTGTAAATTGACTGCTCTTTCCTTTTGTATGGATCTGTACTTGCTTGTACAGATGGAATACTACCTAAAGAAGATGGAGGAATGAGATACCTTTCATTTGAAATTGGTTTGGTCAATTTTTGTTATGATTTACAAAATTTATTGCCATTTTGGTGAAAATAGTCCCAAACCCTGCCTAGGGTTTGCAATAATCAAATAAATGGTATAACTTGAGTTTCCACCACTAAAAATTTGAAATTTGGTAGTAATTTCTGTATTGATTCTATTTACCCTCCTACAAAGTTTGGGCTCATGATTTGCACGTGTGTAATAAATTTATGACAATTTTCTCTCTCACAATCCCCTATTACATTCTTAAACCCTCTTAACAATGACTGTTTGACAAAATATATATTGTAGCCAATGGGAATTGGTTTGGATTGCATTTTAATATGTTGTTAAGGTCCATATATATCAGGGTTCTAGTTTGGAATTCAATTTCTCTCATTGTTTGTATTAGACATCATGTGGGTGTGTCAACCCCTAGTCGTTTGATAATGTTCATTCATGTTTGAGGGTTATTCATGGCATTAGGAGTTTGTGGGCCATAAAGTGTCTTGGATAAAGTGCATGGAAAAATAATACAAACAAGTCTTGATATGTTCTACCATGAAATTCTCAACAAGCCATATTGCAACGTTGGCAAGAGGGCATCAAAAAATCTAGGTGACTGTTCAGGGACTGTTTAGGTTTAATGGTATTTTTGGAGTCATCAAATGTATAGAAGTACCTTGAAACATTGATGCCCACTGTTCCACAATTTCTATGCATGTTGATGTGTTTCCCATCCTTGAATTCTCATTAGGTTATGTCCTAAATGGTGGCAAGGTGTACTAAAATGTTTGAGTTATTGCCTCCAATGAAACCATGGAGTGAGTATGTATCAATATTGTCATATTGAGAGAGAGTCTACCCCTGCTCTGCATCATTTTTTGGTATCAGATCCCAAAGATTTGGGCAAGGAAAGTTTTTGAAGTTTGTGTATTGCATTTGGCAGGTTGAAGTGAAGAATCTGGATGCCAAAAGACTAGGTCTAGTGAGGAAGAGGAAAGAAATCCTAAGTGAGGTGTCATGAGAAGAAATCAAGAAAAGAAAAGAGATAGGAAGATGCAATAGAAAACTTTGAAGGAGAATATGACAGTCAATAAGATAAGATCATAGTTTGAAAGAGATATGACAGATTTTGAAAGACACACTAAGCTTATAGTGCAGCAGTGTCTTGAGAAAGTATACCAAGGAAATGTTGGGTATTGGCCAATGAGAAAGAAGGTGAAGTGGCCTCTAAAGGTGATTGTTCAAAAAAGGAGGAAGCAAAGGGTGGTTACTTTGAAAAGAGAAGATGATTTACAAAAGAAGATACATTCATTAACATGGACATAAAAAAGATCAAGAGTGTCTTCAAGCAAGTGTAAAAATCATGGAAG
>VDFB02379711.1:192265842-192306851 GCA_007258455.2 Sequoia sempervirens | reverse complement strand
TTTCATTTGTCAAATCTAGTTAAACTAAGAAGAATGATTTGTTGAATGTTGACATAGATGATGACAACACAGATACTATTGAACAAGGTCCTATAGATACTATTGCACAACATCCTATTGATGGATTGGTTGCATTGATCGAAACTCAACCTTGTAAGGGTCGAACTAAAAATCCTCTTTACATTTCTTTCTCATCTAAAGATATTATTATAAATGCACATGATGGTCCTCTTTACAGAGCTGGTAGAATCAATGAAAAGCCTACTAATGGGATATTAATTGATTGTGTCTATAGAGAGAATGTGATGACAAAGGAATTCTTACTTGTGAATGAACTCTATCAAGAAACATATGATAAACTAAAAGCATGGATAAAAACACATAATGGTTTTGCTTGCCCTACAATGGGATTGATGACCCTTCCTTTACAAATAGGACTTAAACAATTAGATGTATCATTCTCCATCATCTCAACGTTGGATCAATTTTGTGTGAAGCTTGATTATCCATGGATACACTCCATGGAATTCATCCCATCATTTGTGCATAAGTGCTTAAAGTTTCTCCTTGACAATGATATCTTTACTTTGCATTGTAGTAGTTTTAATCCTTTGTCTTCTTGAGGGAAATTTTCATTAGATTTCTTTTGGCCTGAGCTTATGAAACCTATTAAACCTTGTGAAGAATTCTTTTTCAAATCATATCAAAAGTTTCAGGAAAAATGTATAACAAAACTATCCCTTAGAAACATGTCTCAACCCATGACTGATCCTCCTATCCATGAAGAAACTATGATTTAACCTAAATAAATTCCAAGTAACCAAAACCAACCTAAGATAGATCCTTTTCCTATCTCCTATAAAATACCAAGAGACAACCAAGCCAATCCCATCATGCCTCCTAAGATAAAATAAGTTTACAAAGCTAAATAGAAAGTGGTTGAACAACCTCCCATGGTTCCTTCCATTCCTCCCCTTAGGGAAGAAAAGAAACCTATGGTTGATAAACCCACTCCTACACAAACACAAATTGAAAATCATACTAAAAGAAACAAAAATACTAGATAACATAGGCGTAGACATCATGCTCTTTCTCAAAGATTAAATGAAGAAAACAATAAAGAAATACAGGATGAGTCTCCCTATTTTTCACAAAAGAAGATCCTACACCACAAAAAGAGCTAAATCCTTCTTTGGACATTATCATTCGACCTCCCATTGTGATTAACTTGGATGAAAATGATGAGGCTACTAAAATTGATGAAGTGCATAATGATTTGAATACATTGTTTTCCTCTTCTATGAGCTTAAATGATAATTCTCCTAAGAAGAATGTTGAACTTGGTGATGACCCTAGTATTGCACTCTTTGTTGTCCCTTTGACTAGTTTCCTACCTTCTGTATATGATGAAAGAGATTGGGATGTGGATGACCTGACAATAGGTTGACTCACATGTGCCTTACTAGTCTTGCTTTTTTCTATTTCATGTTATATGTGTGAATTACATGTGTGTAATGTGATCTCCTATACTATTATGTTTGATGTATCTCTCTCTTTGTGACATTCCTATATTTATACCTACATTCTTCTCTATGTCATAATTTTTTATCTTTTCTTTGTCTTGTATTTTCCTTTTGGGGATGAGACAAGGCATCGAGACATTTAGGTCTCTTCAATATTGACTTGAAAGGATTTTCTTTATTTTCACTATCTTTGTGTCATTCTTCCTATTCCATGAGTATTTGTGGAATAATGATAGTTTTGAGATCTAAAACAACATTGTAGCAAAGACATATTGACCCTAAATCCATGGATCCCTTGTGTGTTATTCTTGGGATTTCATTTTGGGGTCAACCCCCTTCTCATGATGTAGCTTTCTTTGGAAACATATGACTTGGCATAGGGATTTCAAGAGCATGATCTCTCTTAGCATATTGTATTCCTCTTAGTGGCTTGATGCAACACACTAAATCCCTTAAGTTGTGAATCTTCTATTCTTTGATCGGTACTCTCTTAGCGACATTAGGAATAATGTTCCCTAAGTTAAGACCTTACATGAACTAAGAAAAACTCCTATCAAATGTAATTTTCACTATTTTGCATTTACAATATTTGTTATATGGCCACCTGGAATAACACACTTTTCTTGCCTATGGAGCCATCCTGTTTGGTCATGGGTGTCAAGCATACAAAGTTTTTCTTTACATGTGAATTTTTGTTATTTGTGTTGTGTGGCACCTTATCAAAGTTATCAGGAGGTATATCTTTGGTATGGTTGTACATATGGGAGTTGAGCTTAGGCATGACTTTCCCATATCCACTTTCTTGTCTATGTGAGTGCATACTAGCTGTGTGCATATGTGTATTGTTGGGGACTCACCTAGTGGATGGCCTGAGGTTCCACTAGCCCTTGTGAGTGTGTGTTGGTTTGCATAGTGGACATCGTGTTCCACTTATAAACATTCTTGGACAAACATCTTAGATATGATCCACAACGTGTGGGACAAATGGTTGAAGCTTGATCCACCCCCTTTATTTTATTTTTTATTTCTTCATTATGTCTTTGGTAGTGTATTCTTATGCCTTATTTTTTCTCCTTACATCATTTTCATGTGTGCTCTTTTTTTCCTATGTTAGTTTGATATAGGATCTTGACCCTAGGGTCTTGATCATCCTTCTAGATTGTTGTTGTCCTATCTCACTAGTATTGGTACATTTGGACCCCTCTTGATGTGATTTTGTCTACTTTAGTGGGAGTTTGAAGCAAGCTCTTGCTCTCACTAAAGTGGGGGCTAAATGTAGTGTAGAAAAATGTATCTCTCTACATTTTCACTCTAGTTTGGGACCTCCCTGCTAAAATTTGGCTTCTTTATGCCTTATTTGGTCCTATTTTGCATCTACAAGCCTTATTTAATGCATCTTTCCAAGGATAATCCCAACATATATCTAATAACCAATCATAATTTAATGATTTTGGATTGTATGGCCCATATTTAGTGATCTAGGAAACAAATTCCACCTTGGGAATATGGGTCCCATCCAAGTTTCGAGGCCTGGTCATGAATTTAGAATAAAACTAAACATTTCTTGAAATTTGTGTCCTGAGCTTAACCTACTGGGACTCATACACCCCAACTGGTGTATGAGTCCCACTTAGCTTGGACATATTTTAAATTTAAATTCTTGCTAGGATTTTATTCTCCTAGATTTGATGTCACCTTATAGTGTTTTAATTTCAAGAAATTTGGCATAAACAAGTATAAATACAAGGTTATTTATCATAATTTCTCCTTGGAAGAACATGCTAGCAATTTTCAAGAGCAAGTGTGATCTAAGAATTCAAGCATTCTAGCATTCAAGAGCATTCAAGAGTTGATCATCAAACATTTTGGAACATCATTCAATATTCAAGCATCATGTCAAATTCATCATGCATCATGTTTTTTTTTAAGCTAACATTTGTGATGTAGGTTCATATAATTTAAGAAAGCATTCAAGTCAATATCTATAACATTCAATAAAGATTCAAGATCTAAATTCATGAAATCCATATCATACAATATTTCAGCCTTTATTGCAAGTGTTTGGTGAGTTGTAACATAGTATTTTGTTCATTCATCATTCCTCCATTCTATTTCATTTCATTTCATTTCAAGGTTTGATTACCAAAATGAGGTTTGACCAAGGCAAACCCCTATCGACTAACAAAACAACATTTTTCCATCTATTTGATGTGTATTTTCTAGATTTAGTTTGAAGATCCATTGAAGATAAAGATTGGAGAAAAGTTGTCAAAGTTGTCATATATCTTGCAAGATCACAAAAAGTCACCTACAAGTTAGAATTCAGTATTTCAGACTTGGAGATCATAATGGAGAGAAGCTATCAAAGATCACTAGAGGATCCTAGAGCTTCAGATCAACCCTAATACTAGGATAAATCACCACTTATACCAAATTTCAAGCATTTTTTATAGATCTTGGTTCAACAATTTCAAATATTGAATTCAACCTAAAACCATGAACTAGGCCTAATTCACCCCTACTAGAATATGAGTCCCAATGTGCTTCAAAATTCATAATTTTAGGATTTTAGGTCTTGTTTCAAAGCTCTTAATTTTTCCAAGTGCACCTCTATTTATCTTTGTGAACACCAAAAAATTATGCCTTTTTCCTTGCTTGATTTGGGAATAGTTAATGATAAATTGGACCTAATGATTCCTTGATCTAGTGTTGTGAGGTGTTTTACACATCCACATTAGGTCTTGGTCCCTTGTAAACTAAATAAAATGCATTTATTGATGTCTTATAAAGGTGTTGTAAAGTATTGTAAATGACTTTCACACTTTTCTAGACTTTTATTAAGCATCTAAGTCTAATGGACTTATTCTTCCCCTAATTCAATGCTATAAATTATATTTAATTGCATTATCACATTACTCTAGAAGGCTTGTAAATAAAACCTGATTTTAATCTAGTGTTGTAATGTGTTTTACACATTCACATTGGATGTTGTGTCTTTCTAGTCTATGGGGACCTCATTTTAATGTTCTAAAGTGTATTTAACAACACTTTCATATTAAACTGTGTCCCAAGCCCTAATCACCCTTTACATCATCATTAATAGGCCCCTATGACCCCATATTGTGCATCCCAAGGCTTATTTTGATCAAAAACCTGACTAGAACAACATAAGATCTTGATTTCTTCACTACTTGAAAATCTAGCTAGCAAAAGAGCCCTTGTGGGACTAAGTCACCCATTTGGGAAAATGAGTCCCATCTAGGTGGGACTAAAATTCCCAACTTGGAAACTTAGTCCCATCCATGTGGGACTAAGTTGCTCAACTTGGTGACTTAGTCCCATCCAGGTTGGACTAAGTCGCCCAACTTGGCAAATCAATCCCATTTGGTCTATTTTGAGGTTTGAGCAGGAAAATTTGGGTTATAATTTTAATTTTCTTCCATGTCAGCCTTGGGGATCAAATTAATGGGAATTTTAGTTGTATTTCCTATATAAACAAGCTTTAAAACCCTAATTCATTCACTTGATCATTCATTCATCATTCATTCATCATTCATCATCCATCTCAAGTCAAGCAAGCTAAGGTTTTAGCATTCTAAGTCATCAAGATAGCTTTCTAAGGAATTCAAAGGAAGAATCTTCATCCATTGTTGTAGAAATTCAAGATCTATCATCATGGAAAGTTTCTAATCCATTCATTTCATGTTCATGCCTCATCTTATTTCTTCATTTGGTTTAATTACCTAAAAGGGGTTTGACTAAGGAAAACCCCTATTCCCTAGCATTCAACATTTCTCTCTCTCCTTGTGTGGTTGCAAATTTAGGTACCTTGAGGGATTGGAGATCATTGAAGGATGCATTGCAAACTTGTTGAAGACATCTCCATGTTGGCTAGGTCATTATTATTCACAAAAAGTCACTTATAGTGTCAGAAATTAGGGTTTCAAATCTGGACACCTAGAAGAACAGAAAGTACAGACCAAGAGCTTCCATTTCCACTTTCAGATTTTTAGAAAGCTAAAGTGGAATAAGTCAACATCAATGGAATATGAGTCCCACTGTACATATTTTCTAGAGATTTTTGTATATTTAGATACCCATTTGGCTGAAATAGGCCCTGACATAGTTTTCCAAATCTGGGACTAAGTCGTCCAAAATGTTGTATGAGTCCCAATAGGTCAAAATTTTAGGATCAGTAGCATTTCTAGTTTTCAACACATTTCGAAGTGCACACCTTCTATTTCATATTTTTCTATTTTACTTTATTTGCATTTCTAAGTCACTTTCTAGGTCTTTTTGCATATCACAACATGTTTTCAAACATCTTGCATTTTCAAAGTTTTGAATTAGTGTTGAACTCCTTTATCAATTTCTAACCTTGAGGAAAATCCCCTTTGACTGATTTCAATCTCTTTTGCATTGGAATCTCAAGGGTTTGTTCTTGAGTGTGAACTTTGTGAAATTGGATCCCTCTCCCTGCATTCCTCTTTTTAGTGTGGATAAAGGAAGTTGTGCATTCCATTTCCATTGTCCACATTTTGGTGAACCTATTTTTCAAATACCTTCTTTTCTTATTTGGAGTCCATCATCAGCCTAGAATTGCATTTTTCATTAGTTAAATTGCATTCTAGGGTTTCAATTTTTGCATTAGTGAAAGTGCATATAGGTTGCATTTTTGCATTTTAAATCATTGAAAATTTATGAAATTTTGCATTGGCATCTTAGGTCTACATCATAAAGCACAGAAAAAATAAAAATCAACCAAAACCATCTAAAAATTTTGAAGGAAAAAAATCCCCATTGGGACTCATTCACCACCTTGGGCGACTTAGTCCTTTTATGCCCCTGAAACTGCCTTTCACGACACGAAAAACCTTGTTTTTGCACTTCAATTTTCTTCCATTAAATATCTATATCAGTTGGATGAATTTATTTAACATGCATTTCATTAGATCTAGCTTAAATTAGCTCATTTCATCCATTACTCAGATTCAATTTTACATTTGCAATATTTCATTTTTTAGATCCTTGCATCATGTACCAACAACTTATCTTGCTTGAAAACTAAAAAATTGCATTTCATTTTACATCCTTACATTGCATTTCAAGTTTGCACTATTTACTTTTTCCAAATGTTAGTTTCAATCTTCTCCAAGTTTTTAAAGAAAATTTTATTCAATAAGCATGTTAGTCATTCATTCAATGCACACCCTAGTTATGAGAGTCTCTTAGTGCAAGAAAATGAAAATTTCAACATTTTCCTTAAACTTACACCCACTCCTATCTCTCTTATTTGTGAGAATGATGTGATAGAAAAGAATATAAACATGGATAAAAATGATCATAATTGTACTTCTCTCAATACCTCTCCTTTTAGTAACGAAGGTAACTTGGAGAAAGAAGGTACAATCTTTGAGATTCATGAAATTCTTGTTTGTCCTTCTCCTCATTCCCCTTGGGAAGATAGTGTAACAATAAAATATGAATTCATTTCCCATACTTTATTTAATCTCCATTCATCTCCCGACACCTCTCCTATTTGTGAAAAAGCTTTAGTGAAAAAGGATACAATCATGAACGGTCATGACAAACACATTTGTGAGCAGGATACATTAGAACCAATGATTGAGAATTATACCATTGTTTCTCTCCTTCCTAACGTTCCTAACATTTGGAAGGGTCTATTTGAACAAGAAAATCCAATCATTGGTACACATGAAAATCATCCTTCTCTTGATGCCTCCCCTACGAGTGATGAAGATACTTTACAAAATCTAGCCATGGATTGTGATGAACATCTTACAAGCTCTCTTACTAGGGTAGATAATATGGCACAAGATAATGATACCTTAGAAAAATAGACAATCAAATAAAGCTTTATCCTAATATCACAACTATTGATAATCAAGAAAATCCAATTGTTGATCATTCCCCTACTTGTGATGAAGTCACTTAGGAAGAACCAATCCTTAAATGTCAAGAGAATTTCATTTGTAGTTCTCCTAAACACTCTCCTCCTAGGGAGGATATCATGGTGCAAGAAAAAACTAACATTGACAATAATAACATAGTGTCCTTGGAAGAAAATGATGAGGCAACATTAGACTCTCCTTCACTAAGGGACATTAATATTATTCAACCTCAACTCATCCTTTGCCCCCCTTCACACAAACCTCAAACTCAAAACAAACCTGAATTAATCCTCTACCCACCTAAGAATAATGTGTCGCAGCAGTCAAGTCATAATACTAGTGCTCATATGTATAACACTCAAAACAATCTATAACTGCAACAACCAACCCCAACACCCCTACTTTTTCCTAACCCCATCTTACCAGGTCCCCCTCATTTTCCATCACAAAGTGGAAAGGAGTACAATCTTGTTGAACAACTAAAGAATACTCTTGCTAAGATATCATTATGGGACCTTTCAAGCATCCCCTCACTATGACAACATGATTCAAACAACCTTACAACAAGTTCCTATCCCTTCTAATGTGCAACCAACTGAAATAGTAGCCATGATCCAAGGAATAAATGCTAACATTGTTTTCCACCATAGTGAACTCCTCCCTTTGGAAGTATAAAAACAAAATTATTCTTTCATAATACTATCTCAATACAAACGAATAGGGATAAAGTGAACCATTGTTGACAATGGATCAACCCTTAATGTGTGTAGTGTAAACATTTTGGATAGGCTTTGTGTGGATAAATAGAAAATTCAACCTGATTCTTTATCTCTTAAGTGATTTGACAATGTTGAAAAAAAACTACTCAGTGTGATTACTTTACCTATTATAGTTGGGAAGGCCACATTAGAAACACAGATTTATGTTATGTTGCTTGAAATTTCATATAATATTCTTTAGGTAGACTATGGATTCATGAAATAAATGGGGTGTCTTCTACTCTTCATTGTAACATGAAATACATCTACAACAACAAAGTGTACACACTTGATGCTAATCCTGAGCTTTATAGTGTCTTATAGCTTGAGAAAAAAAAAGAAAATCCCTTGAACACATTAACATCAACTACACAAGTGGAACCCATACAACAGAAAGACAAAGAACAACATACTAAACAAATAACGAAGCTATTGGATGATGATTGGGGTTCCTTAGATTTTGAACATACATTCATGGGCGAGTAAAAAATCGTAAAAAAATATTCAAATAAGGGACATGAAAAAGAAATAATGTCCATGTAAAACTTGGAAGACTCTTTGAATGCATTCGCCTCAACCACTTTAGAACAAAAGACAATAGATTACACATCAAAATTTGACGAACACAACAATGAACAACCACCTGATCCAAAAGCAATGAAAAGCTTTATGGAAAATTTTATGAACTTATGAAACAACTTGGCTATAGTGGAAAAGGTTGTGATGCTAGAGAACAAGGTATTCGTGTCCCCATCGATCCTAACATGTAAGAAACAACTCCTGGTCTTGGTTATTTTACTTTGATAGAAATAAATAAGCCTTCACTTAACATCAACACCATCACAAACCATCCTTCTAAGACAACTTTAACAGTAGTGCATCATAAATTGATAGACACTAGTGGTCTCAAAACTAATAATTTGCAAGACATGAAACAAAAAAGGAAATATTTTCTTAACATAAATGTCATCTCGCAAAACACTAACGATTTGAATTCAATAGATTCTACAGCCTCCTATAAAGGAGAGAACAAAATCTTACAATCTAAAGAATCTTGCATAGATATCACATCTTGTGCTAAGCAAGAGGCATATTTGCCACAAACTATAGGAGCACCTTCTACCATTGATCAATAGGTTATCTTGTTGAGACTCCTCCAAGATCACTTGATATCCCTTCCTCCAAGAACTTGAAATAAATTCTATTACAAGAATTCATTGTGTGCCTATCATAGAGTTCATAGTCATTCTACTAATGAATGTAATGCTTTGAGTAATAAAATACAACATCTTAAGGAGTTTGGTTCTCTCCCTTATCTGGGGGCACCTAATTCCTCTAATTGATACTAATTTTCACTCTACCATGCATTTTATCCATCATTTCAGCTTACCCTTGTCCTACACTAAGTGGGGGCAAGGTGTTGGGTAGCCTTGTCCTCATATGTCAGATGTCATTTCCTCTTTTGGCTAGTAATTAACCTCTCATGAACATATAATAGCAAGATTGGGATGTGGATGACATGCCTTAAGTTGTCTTGCATGTGACATACTACCTTTTTCATGGTGTAGCTTATTGGAAACATATGACTTGGCATAGGGATTTCTGAGTAAGCTCCAATGTTTTCTTCTACTTTAAAGAAATTTCTCATAGTAATATTTCATTGTGCGATTTTCTTTTTTCTTACAATTTCCTCTCTTGGAAACATTAGATACAATGTTCCCTAGGATGAAACTTTGCACTTATCCTCTCTTGGAAACAAGATGAGACCATTTGCACTTATCCTCTCTTGGAGACATTGGGCATGATGTTCCCTAAGATGAGACCTTGCACAAACTAAGCAAAATACCTTTGAACATTCCTTGCACTATTTTGCATTTACAATGTCTATCAGCCTCAAGCATACAAAGTTTTTCTTGCCTCATAGAGCTCAAAAATTATTTTTGTGTGGTGCATTAATAAATTTATTAGGAGGTTTAACTTTGCTATGGTTGAGCAAGAAGCCCAATCCAAGGCATGACTTTCCCCATAGCCACTTGAATGTGTGTGAGTGCATACGAACCATGAGTGTATGTTTCTGACCTTCTTGGACAACCAAGAGTTTCATTGCCTCAGAGTGAGTATACATTTTTGGACAAACAACCTAGATCTAATCCACAACGTATTGGAAAAATGGTCAAAGCTTGATCCACCTTTTTATTTTTTCTCGTTTGTACTTTTCTTCCTTTCTATTTATTGCCATTGCATAATCATGTATCTTATTTTGTTGCAAATCATTCACCTTGTGCATGTCCTTTTGCACTTATGTCGATTTGACTTAGGATCCTAGATCCTGGGGGTTTGATCACTTCCTTCATCTTTTTCATCCTAAACCATCTGCATTGGTACACTTGGACCCATCCTGAATGTCTATTTTAATGTGAGTTTGAAGAAAGTTCATCCTTTTACTAAAGTGGGGGATAAATGTGGACACCGAAAAAGTACGCATTTTTCCTTGCTTGATTTGGGAATAGTTAATGATAACTTGGACTTAATGATGCCTTGATCTAGTGTTTTCATGTTTTTAACACATCCACATTAGGTCTTGGGCCCTTGCAAACTAAATAAAATGCATTTATTGATGTCTTCTAAAGGTGTTGTCAAGTGTTGTAAATGACTTTCACACTTTTCTAGACTTTTATTTAGCATCTAAGTCTAATGGGCCTATTCTTCCCCTAATTAAATTTTATAAAATATATTTAATTGCATTCTTACATTAATCTAGAAGGCTTGTAAATTAAACCTAATTTTAATCTAGTGTTGTAATGTGTTTTACACATTCACATTGGATGTTGTGCCTTTCTAGGCTATGTGGACCTCATTTTAATATTGTAAAGTGTATTTAATCACACTTTCACATTGAACTTTGTGTCCCATGCCCTAATCATCCTTTGTATCATCCTTAATAGGCCCCTATGACCCCATAGTGTGAATCCCAAGGCTTATTTTGATCAAAAACCAGACTAGAACAACATAAGAGCTTAATTTCTTCGCTCCCCAACAATCCAGCTAACAAAAGAGCCCTTGCAGGACTAAGTCACCCATCTAGGCAAATGAGTCCCATTTAGGTGGGACTAGGTTTCCCAACATGGCGACTTAGTCCCATTTGGGCTATTTTTGAGGTTTGAGTTGGAAAAATTGGGTTTTAAGTTTAATTTTCCTCCATGTCAACCTTGGGGATCAAATTAATGAAAATTTTAGGTGGATTTCCTATATAAACAAGCTTTTAAACCCTAATTTATTCACTTGGTCCTTCATTCATCATTCATCATCAATCTCAAGTCAAGCAAGCTAGGGTTTTAGCATTCTAAGTCATCAAGATAACTTTATAAGGCATTCAAAGGCATAATCTTCATCCATTGTTGCAAAAATTCAAGATCTATCATCATGGAAATTTTATAATCCCTTCATTTAATGTTCATGCTTCATCTTATTTCTTCATTTGGTTTAATTACCTAAAAGGGGTTTGACCAAGGAAAACCCCTATTCCCTAACATTCAACATTTCTCTCTCTCCTTGTGTGGTTGCAAATTCAGGTATCTTGAGGGCTTAGAGATCATTGAAGGATAGGTTGAAAACTTGTTGAAGACATCTCCTTGTTGGATAGGTCAAAATATTCATAAAAGGTCACTTATAGTGCCAGAAATTAGGGTTTTAGATCCAGACACCTGGAGGAATAGAAAAAGTAGACTGAGAGCTTCCATTTCCACTTTCGGATTTTTAGAAAATCCAAAGTGGAATAAGTCACCATAAATGGCGTATGAGTCCCACTATACATATTTTTAGATATTTTTTGTAGATTCAAATACCCATTTGGCTGAAAAGGGCCTTGGCATAATTTTCCAGATCTGGGACTAAGTCGCCCAGAATGGCATATGAGTCCCAATAGGTCAAAATTTCAAGATTAGTAGCATTTCTAGTCTTCAACACATTTCTAGGTACATAGGTGCCTTAGTTTTATAGTTTTATATTTTTTTTCGTGATTATTTATAGGTCATTTAGTATATGTTTGCATACTCCACTATGTTTTCAAACATTCTTTTTTTTCCAAGTTTACACTTGGTGGTGAACCCTCATTTGCTATTATTATCTCCCTAAAACTCTCCCTTCATCAAATTTCAATCTCCTTTTTATTGAAATATCAAGGGTTTGTTCTTGAATGAAGTATTGATCATTATCTCTCTCCTTTTAGGTGCAAAACCCTAGAGGTGCAAGAGGTGACAAAAATCTTCGCCACAATCTCTAGTTTGTTATTTTGATTTAATTTCATTTTCTAGGAACACCTTGCATTGTTAGGTTTTGCATGTTACTTTCATTACTTGTCTTTCCAAGCCTTTTCTTGGTGGTGAACCCCCTTATTGTCTTTAATCACACCCTAGGACACCTTATTGTAAATCTCTTTCCCCAATTCCATCCCTAGATTGAGATCTCTAAGGTTTCCTTGAATGAAACTTGAGGAAAATAGGTGGAAATGTCCTAAAAACCCTTTCGTATGTTCCATCTCCTAAAAGGTGGAACCCCTATTTTCATCATTTCATTTTGGAACCCCTATTCACCCCATTTCACATACATTTTTTACAAAGTGAAAAGCATGTACATATTTTGCTAAGTTAAAATCACATCCAAGTTTTTGACACTATAGGTGCTTCTAAAAGGAGGAAAAAGTGCAAACACTTAATTTTATGGGCCAATAGCACATACTTGTTGTGGAAACATAACACATACCTATTATGTAAGAATAATGCATACACATTTTGTTTAGTTTATATGCATTCATAACGACCAAAAAGTCACATGATAGTCATGCATTTGGTCCCACTGCAATACACTTTGCTTTTTGTGTGTATTTTTTGGAAATGTAAAAGACTTCTTTGTTTAAATATTTGAGTTCAAATTATTGAAATGGATTGAAATTGACAATTAACTTATTGTTAATTTTTTTTTATTTGTATAACATTTTTATTGTCAATTTTGATGACTATTTCATATTTTATTGATACTTTTTTCATTACATTAAGTAATTTATCATTTAGATGTCAAAAAAGAGTAATTTTTTTAAGTTATTTCATATATACATTTAAATAATTTCATAAATGTTCAAGTAATTTCATATACGTTCAAGTAATTTTATATTTGTTTAAGTAATTTGATCAAGTAAGTCATTTTTTAAAATTATAATATTTATTAACATATATTCATAATTTTTATTTAGGAACAATTGCTATTAATCATGGGAAATAATAAGCAAGGACTACCAAAAAAACTTGATGCAAAAAGGAAAAAAACAAAGGGAGCACATGAAAAGACTATGTGAAATAAGAAAAGTTGGAGGAGAAGGTATGCCATCTATACCAACTGACATTAACATGTAAAATAAAACACTAAAACACGCCTATTGACGATACAAATGATGGATCAAATTTAGAAAATTCAAACCAAGAACAAATGTGAAGCATCACACCTAGTGAGACAAGAAATGATCAATCAAATGTACCAAATGCAAACCAAGAACACACACCAATCATAACAACTCCTTGAATTATTCATAAAAAATCAAATTATCTAATTGACATAGATGAAAATATTTTGAAACCAATGCCTAAAAAAAATTCAATTGCACTTGTAGAAGAATGACTAATATAATATGAAAAAACTATTTTGAGAGCTTAAATGAAATTGGAAGGTGCCAATTATTTGTTGAATTGATTAAAAATCTTAACTTTAGAGCAACTATGAAGATCCTTGGCTTACGATCATCAGATACCAATGGTGAAAGAACTATTGTGAGAAATCTAATTAGTGTGTATCAATCAATAGGTTCAACATCGTGCACTAAAGATACATTACCTAACATGTTCTTACATCAACTATAGTAAGCAATGAAACTAAAAAATTTGGTTTGATTTCCAAAACAAGTAGGTCACTAAAAATAAGTAGAACACTATTAAATTCCATTGGGAGACATAAAATAATTTAGGATCCTCATAGTAATTCTCTATGGGAATTTTTAGATAGACTTCCATGCAAAGACAAGGTTGTTATTGATGCATTAAGAGCATTAATTAAAAAAATTGGCAAGATAACACAAGAGTTTCACCCAATCAAAGAGGTATTGTTAGAAGGAGAATATGATCTCAAAATCATGAATCACATCCTAAACACTTTTTGGATATGACTCAAACTCAATTTTATGAAATGTTTATTCAAATTTACCCTTGAGTGAGAATTAGTCAAATGTTTCTTGAAATGGTCAATCCTTTTTATGTTAAGATAAATCATGCACAAACTACATGTTTTTGAGTATGGGAAAATAGGTTTTTATGGGACCTTGAAACCCATTACAAACAAGTTTTAAAGGGACCTAAAACCCATCCCAAGCAAAGTATGCTACTAAAAAGATAATCCATAGACCAACAATAGCCCATTAGTACCAACACCAAACAGAAAAAATAGGACTACACAAGCTACACAAAGGTTTTGAAGGGAACTTGAACCCTTTACAACAAGGTTTTGACTAGTACATTAAACCCAAGAAAGGATAGGGACTGAGAACCCTAATAGGAGAAAAGAACCACTTGAATTAGCTAGGCCACTATCAACTTGTAACAACCAGACTGCAACATAATAATAGATCACTGCAATACATCAACATACTTACTACACCCATCCACCTCCATACAACATCATCCTACCAAATATTCCAACTCAACCTCCACCTCAATAGGAGAGAGATCCACTCTATAGGAGAGGTTGAAATAAAAACCCTTGCCACCAAAGTTGTCACTCTCCTACCCACCTAAACTCCACCTCTTGTTTTTTAAAAGTCATGAGTCAAGGAGATGGCTTCTTGATTTTGGAGCTTCACATAATATGACTTCGTCATATAGTATGTTCTATTATTTTGATACCTACACTTTACGTCACATTTTGATGAGAAATATAATAGATATATGCATGTTTATGGGCAATAATCTATTTGTTGAACACACCAAAATACTAGGGGGTGAATAAGTATGCTTTAAAATTCAATCCCAATTAACTATTGTTGAAGTTAAGTTATACCAATAAAGCATTCATTCACTTAATCAAAACAAGAGAAAACACAAGAACTACACAAGAACATAGATAACACTAGATTTATGTGGAAAACCCCACAAGGGAAAAACCATGGTGAGAAATGCAGCTAGGAGCTACTGTCCTAATCCAGCCTCACAAGTAAATAATAGTTTACAACTTTTATTTTGGGCTAGAACCCAAGGAAGCAACTACTCCATGAATTTATTTTAGGAGCTAGAACCCAAGGAAGCTAATACTCCCTAATTGGAAAAAGAACAACTGAAATATGATTGATTTCTAACTTTAACCACTGATAGTCATCAATTCTACACATTAGGTCTATAGTGGATCTTGCCACACTTTGCTCATTCACCCATACATCTTCACAAAATTCCATCTCATTCTTCACGTATTTGATCTTCTATATATATCATTTGCACACTTTCAATAAACAAATTCAATTAGCCATAAACAAGATATTACATGAAACTTGTAGCATGTTGGCCTACATCTTCATTGGTGATATAAAAAAATCATAAAATATTATTATTTCTCCTAGATGAGTCAACATGACCCATACAACATCTACAAACACTTCTCAGACTCCTCTCAATCTTAAATTGGTGGTGCACATCACCAACATACCCTAGTCAGCCTCAACAATAATATAACTTCACAAACTAACTTAAAATAAATGTGTGGTATTGGAAACAAGAAATATTTCCATGTTATTCATACTATAGACACTATGAGACATGTGGAGTTTCCACACAAACTCATACAACTGATCTCCACAAATATTTTCTAGCACAAGTAAATAAACATATTTTTATTGAAGATTAGGCATCTAGAACCAACTATAACACTCTGTCAATTGAGATCTGAACTTGCGGAGCACCAAACCACTTGAAATTGTAATGAAAAAATATTTAGACATCACTAATTATGTCCTAAAAAATTCTTGGTAAAACCTTTACATCTGAAGGAATGTAGAGCATTCCAACAAGCCTTCGTATCCACTTTACACTACCATAGCACAAATCGGAACTCTATCACTTCTAACTTTCATTGTAGAAGGTATAATGACATGAAACGATGGATATAACACCTTCATATCTACATGATCTTATATTTTGAACTACAAGAATAAATATTACTCTACAAAAGGATGCAAACCAAAAAAATTTGTCTCTGCCTTACGGTATATATTGAGAAATCCTTAGACACAACTTTTGTAACTTTTGTCTAAGTGTGGTACAAAAAACTTACAAGATATCATTGTAGGCAATCTAAAAACATATTATGAAATTTGTAGCCACCTCTGCATCATACATAGATAATTGTTAGTTACTTATCTTCCATACATTGCAATGTTGATTGACTTGCATCATTATAAATCTTTGCATATTAGCTACCTCTGGAGCATATACAGACTTAGGCACACTTTTGAAATCAATGACAACTAATATTATCAAGTTGCAACAATCTCCCCCTTTTTCATTGATGGCTAAACCAAAAATATGTGCACAAACACTCCCCCTTAGATGCACATTTCTCCCTCCCCCTTTGACACCAATAGCAAAGGGTAACAAAACTTTCTATGTACATACAAATATTATAAACTCTCCCTTAATAATTTCAAATTTTATTCCCTCTAGGATGAAGTTTGGTTACTTCATCAACAAAATTATCCTTATATCTATTCCACATATATACACAACAACAAAAAAGAAAAGATATCTTACATCAAAGTTCAAACACAACTTACTTGGATGGCAAAATGTTCTTGTAAATAGACTCAAGCTAGATCAAGCTACTATCCCATTGATTCTTTGTAGTGGTAAAGGTCTAGACATGACATGTTAGCTGCACATATGTACCTTATGCATCTCCAAAGAATATGGTGCCTTGTATTTCTAAACTACACAATTAGCTTCTATCAAGAGTCTAGCGAGTGAAGCCAACCTTAGGCTCACTATTTCTCTCAATTGTTTTTCCTAACCTTTGAATTTCTCCCTTTGATCTTGCAATTTTTGTATCTAAGAGTGTAAATTTTCCACTTGTTCCCTGATGGAACCATCACTATATTATACTAAGTCATATGTTACAACCACATTGGTGATTTTCATTTCAATAGCATTAATTTGATCCTTAATGCTCTTAGTTTTTGCTGGCCATTTCAAATAGAAAACATATAAAAAAATTTCTTCCTCCAAGCACTTTTGAATGTCCTTAATATAGGATTACAACCTAGTCAATGCACTATCACACTTTTTGGAGGTATCATTCAATCTCTTTTCATTTATCTTCAGTTCTACCTACTTCTCTATATGAGATGAGTAAGATTCAAAAGACTTCATTAATTGATTCATCTATTGTGTAGGGAACAATGATGAATCTCTTTTAGCTTCTAACACTTTCTCTTCCAATATTTCCTGGTGGAGCCTCTAAATATTGAAAATTTTGTGTTGGTTCCTTGCCTTTTCACTATCCATTGCATTTTTTCCCTAGGGTTGAGTTTAGGGTTTTGGTTCAAAAGGCCATCATTTCAAATTTTATGGTCTTTCACCCTAGGAGTTTTATTCCTTCATTGACTTATTGTACCCAATTGTAGACCATTTGAGTCATGACTTAAGCCATCAGAAGCATGTTGTCACTGGACCCTTGGTCTAGGTTTTTTAGTCAACACATGTTATACCATCGCCTTAATATTTCCTAAGTTGGGAAAAATAATTCCCATTAAAGTGATTTAAGTCTTAAGTCCTTAATTGCATGGATCTTGGTCCTATCAACCTAGTTGGCCCCCTTTTTTATGAGTAACTTTTTTCTCATGTACAAATTTGTCGACGATTAGATCTAAGGATTTGATCCTAGTCGTTCCCTGCTTCCCCACATGAATAAAATATTGTTTTCCAGAAGGAAGTGGGGCTAGCAGGCTAAAGGCATGTGGAATGTTATAGGTGTGTGGCCCAATCTCCATTTACATATCTAACACCATAAGATTTGAACTGACAGTCAAGATGCATTGTGAGATTTTAATCTCAACTATTCCCTACTAGCCTGCGGGAGACCCACTAGTAGATTTTATCAAGCAACGAGGCTAGTGGGTGATCGACATGTGGTTTCTTCTATCACTTGGAAAGAAGGTGGAGCCCATATAATGAATGAGTCAGCATTTTAGGTGGAAAAATATTATTGGCATGGGATGAATTTTGGAAGGTGACAGAAATTCAAACTTTTTTAACTCAATCTAAGTTGTCGAACGTGCCATCTCACAAATCAATCAATGGCTGACATTCAAAATTGAAGATATGGCTATGGGATCCATTCTATTTTGTGCAAGAAAATAGTAATGGTAGAAAGGACATGTAGAGCTACCCAAATCTGATCCTAAGGCACATAAAAGATTGCTTTTTCACATAATTAAAGATTGAACAAGAGTTTTAAAGCATCCAAGAGATTGAAGTGAGAATTCCAGAGTTCAAGGTGATTAGAATCAGGGTTTTCTTCAAGCATAAAATCCATAAGTAAAAACAAACGCAATTCTCTATGATTTCTTTAAATTTCCTTGGATTAGGGTAGATGTTCATTTTGTCAAATTATTATTCATACCATTGAGTTGTTTTATACTAGTTTGAGCTTCTTTTAGGGTTTGAAGTTCTATCTAACCTATTGAATTTGTAACTTCAAGCCGTGTCCTAGGTTTTTAAAAAAAAAAAGAGGCTAGGTCTTGAACCTCTCCAATGTTGAAACCCTAGATAAATTAGAATCTACCTATTACCAATGGCTCCCAAGACTCAAGTTTCTGGTTCTGAACCCGCACCAAGGCTTGTTTCCCAAGACATCATTGACCAATTGAAACCCTCAACTAGCAAAAGGGCCAAGGGAACAACACTATTTCAAGGCCCTAAAATTAAAGAAGTGTTAATTGACAAACAATGTTATATCAAGGATGTTGATGTGCCATACACAGGGTGGAAAATGTTCCAAAATTGGTTTGGAAATAGAAATTGTGGAGTTCTCGTCTGTAACCCCTGGGGATTGGATATGGGGAAGTTAGTAGTTCCAAATGTATACATGGATGTGGATTTACTGAAGGATATAACTATGAGGTATGATCCTATCTCAGGGGTCGTCAAGGCATATGATGGTGTTGAAATGGTGAAGATAACCAAAGAGGAAATTGTAGAAATATTCAAGCTTCATGAATGGAGTCAAGATATGATTCTCACTAACCTAGATTTCATAAACAAATATGAGAAAACAAAGGCTATGTTTAGGTTAACAATGCTTCCCATACATACTACAAGTACAAGTGTTGGGAAATCAAGGAAACAAGTAACAATTGATAAGGATGAAAAGGAGTCATTCCCCATGAAGTACTTTGAAAATTACTTTAGGAAAATTGTTTTCTCCCTATGACAAATTCTTAGATTTGATCTACCACCCACCATGCCAATAGGTTACATGTATATGGTGGCACACCTTCAACACCTAGCCTATAATACATAGTGTATAATTATGCCACATATCTAGCAGAGAACATTCATTAGGGTTTGTCTGCACTCAAGGAAGGAAAGGATTGGGTGAGGTTTTGGTGGTACTCTCTCTTGATACATATGTTCTTATTCAAAGGAGAGAAGAATTTTTTTGAAGACATGACACTGTTGAAGGTACAAGAGGATATTGAAATGCCAGTCTAGTGTTGGACTCAGATTTTGGATAAGGATGACTTCAAGTATGATTATGTTGTCTTCCAAAAAAATATTCCCTCCAAACTTAGAAGGTTTTTTATTTTCAATTCACCAAGGATTCCAAAGGAGATACAAGTTTTTTAGAGGCCCTTGGAAAGGACGCCTGATTTGAAATTGACTCATAATTTCATACCCTAGTACAACAATCTTTAGGATCTATGAAAAATGTGAACCCACATGCATTACTAAGAGATGTGCGACTAAGGATTGGATTTATTAAAGTTGAGGCAATTAGGGGCAGTACAAATGGCACACTTACCTAAGCAACAAAAGAAAGGCTTATTCTTTCCTGAGTGGACTATGTTTTTAGATTTTGTGATGGATAAGGGAGGATGGAAAGACTTGGACAATTTCTTGCACCTTATAGGTTGAAAACTATGTGCCCAAGGAATCATGACCCAAAAGTTTTGATTGTTGCTTTGAAAGCAAGGATTAGAGGTGGCTCCTTTGTCCATAATTTTTACTTTCCTGAAGATGTGATCGGGAACATTTTTTATTTTGAAATCTAGGATGAAAAGAAGGAAATGTATCTCACCTTCATTAAAATGGTGGATAAAATCAAAAGGTTAAATCCCAATTATGACCCTCTGCCCAATATTAAGGGTGAGTTAAATAGGGTCATGTATGTACTTGACCATTTTGAGGACATAGTGGGTGTATTGAGGGAGGAACAAATAATAACAGATAAAGGGAAGGTAGTGGTTGTTGAATAAGAACTAGCAAGAAAAGAGGAGGAGAGACCCTCTTACCAACCATCACACAAAGTTAGAGTATACTTCAAGAAGAAGGAAGTAATAAAGAGGAAACAAACACTTCCAAACCCTACTACATTAGAGGGTTCAATAATATCTTCTCCGGTGAGATTAGTACCATCTCCTCCCAAGCGAGCTCCCCCTCCCATTTAATAGACGTTGATTCACCTCCTAGAGGTCCATCTCCATTTGAGCAGCCACCACCCAAGAGGCACAAGATTGAGGTAGGAGGACTAGTTAATTATCTTGAGTTTTATGAAGATGACATCCTTGTCACACCCAAAGAGATGCAACAAGGAATGCATTTTACCCCAAGGGAAGTTGCATTGTGCATAGGAGAGAGTAGCCTCAGACTAGGAAAAGAAGATGTCAGTGGTCTAAACAATGCTGATGATCTAAGGCATGAGGCTTCCAAACATTTTTGAAGGATGATTCTTTTGTGCAAACCAAAGAATTTAAGGATTTTTTATGGAGAGCTAAGGCTCATGAGTATGCAGAAAATGTTTCTAAGGAGGTTGTGCAAGAAAATGTAAGGAAAATTATGAGGAATGAGTTCCAAAACATCACACTCAAAGAATCAACATCATTAGTGCATAAAATGGGCTATTATTGTTGCTAGAGTGGGACATGCAGATGCAGTTGTGTTGGACATAATAAGGAGGCATGAGAAACCCTTATTTCAAATAGAGGAGGAAACCAAATTAGCATTGCAAGGGCCAACCTTCAGTAAAGAATGGGATGAATTGGCCCTTTGGTCATTATCTCTAGGGTCCAGGAAACAAAAATTTGCAGAGCCGACCAACTTCAGTGGGTAGTTAATCATTAAAAGAGTCTCTGACACTCCAACAATAGAAGCAATAGAGATGACAATCAATGATACTAGATTCACTAAGGCAACAGTGGAGAATGTCATTGTAGAAAGAGACTCGTACAAAAGAAAGTAGAATGAGATCATTGATGAATACAATAAGAGTAAACAAAAGGTGGTTGGGCTAGAAATAGAGTTGGAATTGTTCAAGCAATAGGTAGAAACATTGAAGACCCAGGGCCCATTAGGTTCGAGTTATGCAACACCTACTTCCCCAATTACACATTCCCAAAATTCCTCCTCTTCCACCAGAGGAGTTCTAAGTAATAATTCCATACAATTCAGGTCAGGAACCAATGGAAATTCAGGAGCCAAGCACATCAGGTGCAACTACAATGAATGAGCCCACAAAGGAAAAATTGCTTCAATAGATTGAAGTATATAAGAAATTGTTGTCACAAGTTTAGGACACAACTTATGATAATAGTTTGAAGATTTTTTATGTTGTTTTGGAGCATATGAATAATAAGATTCAACACAACTTGAACAACACTCATTCAAACTATTCTTTAATGTTGCAAGAAATAAGTTGTCTTAAAGAGACAAAGATTTAGCTACTCCAATCATCAATAGATGGATCCCTAGGGTTGACAATTCGAAGCTCATAACATTTGGGTCTGCATGTTCAAAAGGATAAATATCCAAATATTAGCCCAATATATAAATTTGTTAAGGAAATTAAGGATCAAATATTTCAAGGGTATGCTGCTCCTTTGGAAGAAAATCTATAAAGGAGTTAAAGTCAAAATTTGATGATGCAGAATTGGGATTGTTGCCTGATATTCAATAGACACATGATGAGGTAAAACCTCTATGGGCATGGAAAGATCAAGTGGATACGACTATTGCTGCCCAAGCATCCCTCATATGTGAGAATATTGTTATTGATATTGATTTATTGAAAAATACTCTTGAAAATTTTTCTTTCACCATTAGCTTCTGGAGGAATTTGACAAAGAAGCCAATTCAGTAATGGCTAAGTATGTTCCTTATAGAAAGAGGATGGATGCACTCTTGGGTTTTAATTGGCCTTTTGAAACAAAGTAAAAATTGTGGAAGAATACATTCATTGATGATTTGGAGTTATAGAAACACTTATGGAGAACATTTATACATGGTCAAGTATAATGCAGATCTAGCCTTAGAAATTGTAATGTATAAAAGGTATGTTTCTCTAATTCAAGATGTGACAGATAAATGTTGACTGTTGGTGACTTGTACTAGTGTTGGAGGCTAACCTGGATTATAGATCCATGTTGTTCTTTCCTTTTTCACGCCTTTTTATCTTTTGGTGAAGAGGAATAAAGATACATCAATGGTTTGAAGACCACTCTCTTCAACAACCTGCCTTTTGGAAGGCACAAGAATCTCCATCAACTAAAAAGCAACCTTTTTCTCTTGAGAGAATATTCTTTTAATTTTTTGTAACCGTTCCTCATGGAATGATCGGTATGATTTGTCAAATGGAAATGTGACAAGTGTACTTTTGGCTTGAGGCTTGTTTTTCTCCCTTGTTTCTAATAAAAGGGAATTCAAGGTCATTAGTATGGGTCTCTTTTTAAATTCTAGATCTGAAAATGAAAATGTACAACACAGAGAATATATGTTCTGAGTTTATATGTTAGGTTTTGAGTTAAGCAAATAAGTTTTATAAATTGTATGGTTTTCAAGCATGTCTAGATAAACAATGCAAACCTTTGAGTCTATTGTCTTTCCATCTATAATATTTCATATGAATTATTAATGAAAACCTGATCAATGATCTTCCATTAATTTTCATTGTTGCTCTACAGTGAAATATGTTTTAACTCTAGCTCTGATTTAATGAATCAGTTAAAATACCTTGATTAAAGCATGATTTCATATGAATTTTTAGTGGATATTATAAGTAGTCATAGAATATAAGCATTTAGTATGTGTATTGTAATGCAATTACACTAAGATCATGGCTATTTGAAATTAAACTTACCTCATAGTTCAATTTATTGTGTTTTGACTCCTTTCCCTAAGATAAGACACTGGTCTAACAAGTGTTAAAGCATTTATTGTGGTTTTGATGTTTCAATTTGAGAAAAAAACTCCTAAACAAGCATATAATCAATTTTTTTTTTGAATTTGGTATTATGTTGTATTCTCAACTTTAGGTGTTTAATCCTTTTAAAGGAATTGCCAGTTTCTTGGAGGATTTCATCTAATTAGCATTTTGATGGGAATATTTATGTTTATTATGCAGTGTGTGATATAATTATATAGAAGATTGAAGGATAGACATTGTGGGATCACCCTCCTGACTTTTGGAGAGCCCAAAGTGTAGGAGGGAAGCATTATAGCTTCCTCTCGTTCATTGGAAAATCACCTCCTAAGTATTCAAGGATTGAATTTGGAAAATTCATAGATGCTCAGCAAGATTTGCTTGGTTCTTTAAAAACCACAAACACCTCCATTGCTTATTCCAACACTCCTGCACACTCCACTAGAAGTTCTTGTCTTGTTTTGGCATGGAGTACATCACCAAGATTCAACTTATGGAAGTGAGACATACTAGACAAATTAACTTGTCCATCAAAAGTAGGAACATGCAACAATTGAGGAGACACCATTGGTTGTATTTGCATTTTTTGAGCCAAGAACTCCTTGATGGAGTCAACTAGAGAGGAATATGACTTCTCTGAGCTTCCTTCTTCAACATCCTTCTTCTCTTTCTCCTTTTTTTACTTTTCTTTCTCCTTTTGCTTTTCTTCTTCTTTCTCCTTCTCCTTTTCTTTCTCTTTACTAGAGGTCCATCTCGTTCCTCTTGCTAATTGGAGAGACCTTTTTCCTCTTGTTGAAAAGGCACATCTTGCTCATTTTGATTCTCTAAAGTGGATCATTAACAATATTATTCTCTTCCAGAGGCTCCCGTGCATCCACATCAACTTCAATTTACACTTATTCAATGATCTTTTATTTGTAACTTCTTTTATTTCTAATTGAATCTTTCTTTTAGTATCATCATCCATACTCATCACAAGATCTATTCTCTACTTTGTAAAGAGATCCTTAGCTTATTTCTAAACAATCTTTTCCTTTTTTGTCTAGGAGATAGAGGATCGAGCCTTGTCAATTGCTTGTTGTCTTAATTCTTCATCAACTTTGATTGTATTTTTTTTTCTTTGTCTCAAAGGCTGCTATAAGCTTTCTAGAGATTTTTTAATGATGTCAAACATGTTCTTCTTGAGCATATATGTTTAATGATAGCCTTTTAAATAGTCTTATTATCTTCTAGAGGAACATCTAGATGGAATTCCATTGTATCATTCAACAAACCAAAGCTAACGATTCCATTCAATATAGCTTCAAACTTGAGAGCGTCATATGACACCAAAGGAGTTTGCTCTTTTTTCCCTTCATCTATCTTCTTTTGTTTCTTTTTGGGTTTAGAGGTATCTTCATCTTTAGCTTCTTCCTCCTCTTTAAGTCTTTCATCATCACTCTTCTCCCTCTTTTCCTTCTGCTTAGGCCTAGTATGCACAAATTTTTTGTTCTTCTGTGGAGGGTTTTTAGATGCAACTTTTCTTCCTACACCAGTTGATTGTGTAGATCTGGAGGGTTATAGAGAAGATATAGAAATAGAAGAGGATCTAGTAGACCATCTTGGTTCTTTTTTTACTTTTGAAGTAATAGAATTTTCTTTAGAACTCTCTGTAGGGGCTTTAGACGTAGACTTTAGAGGAAGACCCCATTTCTTGTGAATCTCATCCTTGTGTTTTTGAAAATGATCCTTTGCATGCTTCTTATAAAAATTATCCATTATCTCATCATATGTGTCAAATCTCTCAACAGTTGTATCTTTTAGCTTCTTCAGTAGGTTATCCACATATCCTTGTACATATTCAGATGCAACCTCATAAGGCAATACAAGAATCCTTGAGGTTTTGTGCTCTACAACTTCCATGTAGCAATGATTCTTGTATACCATGAATGTCACCTCATTCTCATACTTTCAAACCAAATCAGAGGGTATCCTCAATTGTCTACTCTGCATCTCTACTTGTAGATTCTTAAAGAATCTTGGAAACCATCTATGTGTTTCTTAATTTGTGCAGCTACCAAAGAAAACTTATCAAGTAATTCATTCAATAAAAAGAAAGGAAAATAATAAATAACCCAAACTTGAAATTATATCTAGTTTCCTTTTTCCTCTTCAAATTATCCGTCAAATTCTCCCTCAATAGCTCACATAGGTCAAAATTGACACCTTCCTTTGCCATTTGATAAGTAGTATGAATTATGGTGATGGTGGTAAACCCTTCTCTATTTGTGAAGTAAATATTATGTAATTCCCATTGAAGCATAATGAACATTGGGATCAGTGATATCCTTCATAGTTTAGGGTTCTCTTATCAATTTTTTCTCTATTAAGCTCCATAACCCTTCCATTCTTTATAAATTTCAACATCGAGACTAGTCTAGAGGCACAAAGATGAGTAACTACCCTATACATTCTTTTGTGATCATGTAGGGATTATGTAACCCAATGAATTCTTCATGAATGTGACTAAGGATGATTCTTACTCATTCTTTTTTGTCATAGAAATTTGGGAAATATTTCTAGATGTCTAACCCTCCCACACACACATTCACATATTGAAGCTTGTAGACTCTATTATGAATTAGGAGTTCATGTCAAGCCACTCAAAATGATGATGTATGATCAATTTCATTTAGTTGGGCATGGATGTAGATTCTTGCATCTTCAAAGTATACCACATCTACAGGAACTTTTGAAAATGCACCATCTTTGTCAACCTCCATCGGCTTGAATGATTATTTTTTTTGTTTTGGCCTAGGTTTCTCCACAACATCAATCACTTACACTGTTTCCATTGATATTTCTTCTAAAAAATTCAAACACCATTGGTAGGGCTAAACACTCTTCTTTGCTCCCAAACACAAATTTATTGGATTACAAATTGAGAATAAAATATTCAAATGAAACATAAAAATCCTTTCATTTTCCCTAGAACTTTTCACCATTAATACATTTGTACTTTTTAGGTAAACATTTTTCTAGAATTTTCTATTTCATCACAAGGATACAAGGATGCTCAACACATCTCCACAAATCATTCCCTTACTCCAAAACCTTGATCAAAATATTCAACATTACTCAACAAACCTGATCACCAAAGGAATTGATCCAATTCATCTTCTATGATGAAATGTTTAGCATTTTATCATTTTTAGGGGGCTAAATGATTTGCAAATGATAGCACCCTTGATATAATGCTCTATCTTAGTTTTTCATAGGATCTTGTGTAGAATGCACAAGCATGGTAGCATCCTTCTTCTCATTTTCCTGAACTTGCTTCTCTTTCCAAACTTTTGTATCTCCCTTATTTTTTTGACTTAGGGTTTCTTCCTTATTCTGGCTCTAAACAGGTGGCTTCATAAGGCCACCTCTACAAAAAAATTCTCTTTGTCCAACCTTATTGCAATTGTACACACAATGTTGTTCTCTAAAACAAAGTTATTCCTCTTAACTTTAGTTCTACACTCTGCAGCCTTATGACCAAAATTGTTGCAAGCATAGCAATATCCATGAAATGGAAAAACATCATATATTTGAGGCACAAATGATTTTCTACCCATGTAGTCATTTATGCTTTCTCTATATATCTACAATTAATAGCCTTGTGCCCAAATTTATTGCAATAATACCAATAACCAAGTGAAAATCTTGAGTGAACCTAGTAGGGGCATGTTGCTTAGCAGGTGGAGGGCCTTTGAATCTCCTTTTTCTTTGAATAGGAATGAATCCACCTTCTTTCTTGCTATCTTGATCTAACATTGCATTTTTAGAGGGTGTCTTCTTAGATTCTTTAATGCAATCTTTCTCCTCCTTTGTTTCAGACTTGCCTTCCGCCTTGAAATTCTCATATAGGTCTGTGGATGGACTATTTATTGGACCTTTACCTTTTTTAAAACTAAGGCCAAATTTTTCTTTTGATGGATTTTTAGATTTGATTATCTCATCAAGAATGTTAGAGCCTCATTTTAGTTTTAGTCCCTTGTCAATTTGTTCTTTTTCTTTTCCAATTCTTTCCTTAGGGAAACAATCTCTTCTTCAGGCTTGGAGCATTCAACATTTTTTTCAATGAGCTTGATATTCAAGTCCTCTTCAATTATTTTACCTTATTCAACTCAAACATTCAACTTGCAAATTTTTTTCTTTACTTTGTCATGTTTTTACTAAATTTCTTCATTCTTTCCTCTTTCTTCATCTAGATCATTTAGGGCAAAAATGATTTTTTTTCATAATCTACTGGAAAATATTCTTTGTTAAATTCAAATTCCTCATCCTCCTTAGGGAGTATGTCTTCTTCTCTCATAGAGCTCTTCATCTTGGGCATTGAATCGTCCCTCATGTGTTCCAACTATAGGATCTACCTCAACTATTAGGTTATATCAAGGAACCTTACCTTGATACCAGTTGTTGAGCACAACAAAATATTGAGAGGGGGGTGAATCAGTATGCTTTAAAATTCAATCCTAATTAACTACTAGTGAAGTTAATCTACACCAATTAAGCATTCATCCACTTAATCAAAACAAGAGAAAATACAAGAAACCACACAAAAACACAGATAACACTACATTTATGTGGAAAACCCCATAGGGGAAAACCACAATGAGAAATGCTAATAGGAGCTATTGTCCTAATCTAGCCTCATAAGTAAATAATAGTTTACAAAAAAAAAAAAAATGGCTACAAACCAAGGAATCAACTACTCCCTAACTTTATTTTAGGGGCTAGAACACTAGGAAGCTACTACTCCCTAATTAAAAAGGGAACAATTGAAATATGACTAATTTATAGCTTCAACCACTAATACTCATCAATTTTGCACATTAGGTCTGTAGAAAATATTGTAACACTTTTCTCATGCACTCATACATCTTTGCACACTTCCATCCCATTCTTCAAATCTTTTATCCTCTATATATCATCCACACGCTTGCAAAAAACAAATTTAATCACCTATAAACAAGAAATTATAAAAATTGTAGCATGTTGTCCTACATCTTCATTGGCAATATAAAAAACTAATAAAATATTATTTACATTTCTTCTAAATGAGTCTAAATGACCCATACAACATCTACAAACACTTCTCATACTCTGCTCAATCTTGAATTAGTGGCACACATCACCAACATACCCTAGTCAGCCTCAACAACAACATAACTTCACAAACTAACTTGAAACAATTGTGTGGTACTGGAAACAAGAAATATATGCATATGCTTCATACCTTAGACACTATGTGACATGTGGAGTGTCCACACAAACTCATACAACTGATCTCCATAGAGATTTTATGGCGCAAATATATAAACATAAGTTTTATTGAAGATTAGGCATCTAGAACTAAATATAACACTCTGTGACTTGAGATCTGAACTTGTGGAGCAAAAAACCACTTACAATTTTAATGCAACACTCTTTAGACATCACTAGTTATTTCCTCAAAACTGCTTGGACAAACCTTTACATTCGAAGGAATGCAGAGGATTCCAATAAGTCTCCATATCCACTTTGCACTACCATAGCACAGACCGAAACTCTGTCACTTCTAAATTTTGCTACATAAGGTATAATGACATGAAACAATGGATATAACACCTTAATATCTCCATGATCTTATCTTCTAAACCACAAGACTAAATCTTTCTCTATGGAAGGATGTGGACCAAAATAGTGTGTCCCAGCAATAGGGTATATATTAAGAAGTCCTTAGACACAACTTATGCAACTTTTTTTGAGTGTGGTACAACAAATTGGAAAGATACCATTTTTGGAAATATAAAAACACATTAGGACATGTGTACCCACCTCCACATCATACATAGACAACCACTGATTACTTATCTCCCATACATTGCAATGTTAACTTGCTCGCATCATTAGACATCTCTGCATATTAGTTATCTGTAGAGCATATATAGATTTAGGCACACTTTTGACATCAATGAAAACCAATATTATCAACCTACAACATTATTGGCATGGGAGAAGGAACATTCAATGATGTACTTTGTGTTTCATCGTTGTAAACTAATCTCCTTTCTATCTATCAAATTACACATAGTTTAAAAGGGAAAATAATTTAGTTCACACATAATTCTATGATTATTAGAGACTAAGACAATAGATTTATCATTTTTGTTGGAATGGATGATCATTCAGCTTCATTGCATACTTTTTTTTCACATTTTTCTTCTAATGATGAAGTTCATTTGATTGGTATTCATACTCATGAATCTAGTGTGAATCATATTTTTAATGATAAGTTTGGTCACTTGAGCATTGGTTCTCTTGAGACTTGTTCTTAGCTTACATATCCTCCACCTCCTACTTCTTCAAGTTCAATGTTGTCATGGCTTCTAGTACTTCAATTTAGTAGGATGATCATAATATTTTATATTCAACTTTGTGGGATGAGTAGTTGATAAGTGATTTAGATTTATTTTGTAAGTCTCATATTGTATATTACACACTTGATGATTTCCACTTCCTCTTTGATGATAGTCACAGTACAAGTATTATCATGTCATCATTATTTATTAACATTATTGTTCATGAATTTTCAAATAGTCTTTATTTTTCATCTTCTTTGATTGGAGTATAACATAATTTTTTTGTGGCATACTCTAGCACAAAGACACTTGAGTAGGTTTTAGACACACCCATCATGAGACTTCTTCCCTCATCTGTCTTCTTGAATTTTTTAGTTTCTTCTACATGCACCATTGGACTTGATTCTTCTTAAGGGGAGGAATTTTGCTTGCCAATATTGGGCACTTCTCAACATTCATATTCATGCATTCACCATTACCATAAGCTACTTCATTATAGGGGGTCTATAGTTTAACTATTCCTCTCCTATGGGGATTATCTATTGTATATTTGTAATGGATGTAATCCTTAGGGTGTCATGTTGAGTCCTTTCATCACTTTTCATGGTTTTTTTTTTGCATTCTCTCTTTTGAAGAAAAGCTTTCTCCTATTGGGTTTTCTCCTTTCCTCCATTTGTGTGAGATCTTTTGTTTATGGGTACCTAACATGGCTTGTTTCATAAATTTTAGCATAAGCCATTGATTAATATTCTTTGGATGATGTAAAATTAATGAAAAATTTCAATATTTATACATCTAAAAAAAATTCCATATGATTTAATCCTTATCATTGATCATATAATATTTTCATTAACCACATATGATTTTTTTAAAAAATTTAGAAATATTTTCAAGTAATTAATTTTATTTGTTTAAATATATCTATAATTCACCACCTAAATTATTAATTTTTTTGAATATATTATAATTATCTAACTAATTTATTTTATTTTAAATAAATAATTCTAATTCACTACCAAATGAGAAAAAAATTTCACATAATTTTTCTTTTTTTAGAAAATGAATACATTTTTCATAATATTTGTACCTTGGCATAAGATTCACTAAGATTTAATATCCTTTTTGGTAGGTTTTTTAAAATTATTACAAGTTCCTAAATATATTCATCCATTTTGTGTCCTATTTCATTTGGTAAACCCTTAAAATGATCCATCTTTACCTAGATACATGTAAATATAGAATGGGAGAGAGCAACAATCTCTAATGAGAAATACAAAAGAACCCGATGTATCTTTAATAGTCTCTAAAAAGAATCAATCTATAATTATCATGATATATTTGGCAATTTAATGCAAACTAGAATCACCAAGAACATTTGGAAAAAAAATTGAAAGCTAGATACTTAGAATTAAATAATAAAGGAGCCTTCTCTAACACCAAACCTCCCTCCTCAAAAATAACCTCCCTATCTTCCTCCAACTCAAAAGTAACAACAAAAATCTCTAAGCATAAGACATAATAATTTAATTCATTTAATTGGAAATGCTCACAACACTTTGAAACTCAAACATGGAGATATAACAAACCATCTTCTTAAAACTACACATCAAAATCTTTGTAGCATAATGAGTCTCTTCTTCTAAAACTTTAAACCCAAGAATAATCATCAAGGTCTTTACATAACACAAAACTTAGAGAATTTATTGTTCATGAATTCTAAACTATAACCAACCTCCACGACAAAGAGTTGACATTGAACATTGTATCTAATGCAATCTAAGTCTAATAGATAACTATTGCAATGAGCTTATAATAACGAAGTTGGTAATGAATGTTAGTTCTTATGTTCTGTTTCAAGTAAAATTGAAATGTGACTAATTATTGTGATTTGTGTGAGTAAGTATTGATTCTTTTGATTGAATCAACCCTTTGTTATTAAAAAAAACTATACTAAAATGATGTATTTAAGTACATAACTTGAAACCTCATTTAAAATCTTTGGTGTCCAACTTGATGAGAAACAATCATATCCAACATTATTGATTTCCAAAAAAAAATTACGCTAAGAGCTGTAACCCTACGATGGGAGGCTAGCACAATCTGTGAAAGAAAAACAAAAAACAACAGACATTTAACAATATTTATTAATTAAAAATAGAAGTAAAAAAAGAAACACAATAATTATTTAAAAAATCCATAGCCATAGTCTTATCCTTATCAAAAACAAAAGAAAACAAAAAAGCAAATAGAGTTAATAATATATATTTATTTATAAAAAAATCAAAAAGCATGAGACATATTAGAAATATTTATTTAAAAAAATCCACCATCACATTCTTGTCCTTATCCAAAACATTATCCAAATTGTTAATTTTCTATTTTAATTGAATAAATCAATTTTAGATAGTTCTCTCCAATTAAGAATTTGGTTAATAATATTTATTTATTTAAAAAAAATAAAAAAGAAAGAGAGTTATTAATAATAAAATATTGATAATAATATAATATTAAACCTAACTCTACTCTCAAGTATAAAATTAAATAGGTAACGGTAATTTCTAATGATATTTCAAAAAAATTAAGAAATAAATAAAATAGATCTCCAAAATAATATATTTCAACGTATATTATATGAATTAATATTTAAGATATATATATATGAGTAAATAAATAAATAAAATCATGTTTGATAATTAATTTTATAAAACAAAATTACAAATACAACCCAATCTAAAATTTAAATATATCCACATAAAATAATATAAAATGTAAGGTTTCTAGAAATGATGATAAAGCCCTCAAAATGTTGTGGGCATTTTATGCGTTGGAACATCCAAAACTTTTACATGCTATATTAACCATTATTAACTCTTTATGTGAACGTGTGTTTTGCTGAAATAAGCATTATTTTGGAAGTTAATAAACTTAAAAACTGGACAACCGACCAATTGTTTTGAAAAACGTACTACACGACAGAAGCACGATTCAAAAGCGACAAACGCTTATTCAGTAAGTGGATTCATTAGATTCGGTTCACCCTCTCTCTTGTCCTCTGGCGGTCTGGAATTCAACTTATTCATGTCGCTCACAAAAGCTCTCAAATCTGTGACTGAAGATCCTTTCTGTTTGATAGCATTTGTAGCTGTCTCCTTCAATTTCTCTGCGCGCTCTCTCATCTCTTCTCCTTTGCCTCCATTTAGAGCCATTGTGACAGCCTCCTTTACTCTTTTCTCGTTTGGCATCCCATCTATGTGCTCGCAGAACTGGATTCCTACGCCTAATTCTGCAAAAAGCTTTGAATTGAAATGCTGATCTCCAAACATGGGCCATGCGAGTATTGGAACACCAAGAGAAACGCTTTCGAGCGAAGAGTTCCATCCACAGTGGCTTATGAAGGCACCCACCGAGAGATGAGAAAGAATTACAAGTTGTGGCGCCCAACCGCGTACGATTAACCCTCTCTCTTTTGTTCGCTCCAGAAAGCCCTCTGGCAGATATGTGCTAATGAGGTCAGTCTTTGACTCAGAAGATGCCGGTTCAATTTTTGGGGGTACTTTGATAGCCCAAACAAATGGCTGATCGCTGGCTTCGAGACCTCTGGCCAAGGCATGCGATTGCTCTTGTGATAAGAAGGTGTGGCTTCCAAAAGAAACATAAACGACGGAGCGAGGGCTTTTCGAATCCAGCCAGCAAACCAGCTCTTGTTCATTGATGTCCACCATTTTCCCTCTGGTGTTAACATTGCCTGCTCCGCCAAATAAATTTTGTGCATTCAAAGGGCCTATGGCCCAAACTGGTTTACCAGTTAAATTTTTCAAGTGCTGGACATAGAAAGGCTCAAGCTCATGGAAGGTATTGATCAGTATTCCCGATCCTTTACCAAACTCCTGAAAACGGTGACAAGCAAAACGCTGAAAGGAGTTTAAAAGGTCTGGATTGAGGTAAACGGGGGATACCTCATGTTTAGACAATGTGAGAGGATGAGGCAGATTGAAGCTCACCACAAGACTGTCCTCCCCGTCTTTCTCCAACGCGTTTTGCAATATCGAGCAGGAGATGGAATGCAGCAGACTTCTTGCGAAGGCGCCGCAGGTATTGAACAGAACACTAGCAACGTTAAATTTTTGGGCCGTGTCGATAGCCCACCCTATAAATATATCGTAGACAATACACACGGGAGGTGTTGCTTTTTGTTGGTGGAATTGCTCCTCCATCCAGGTGTTGAAAGGGTGTTGAAGTTTTTCCGCCATTTGGAAGACAAGGCTCCTCGACTCCAACGGTAAGAGGTCGGTCCTCTCTCGTCCTTCTAAGCCTTCCACGGCGGGTGTAGGAAGAGCAACCAGGCGGATGTCGAGACCGTCATTCACAGCTTGAACAAGGTAGTCCTGCAGAAGGGAGACGTTAGCAGGCGTTGTGACATAACTAACCGCAAGGCCGTTGGAAGCGAGGAGCTTTGCGAGGTCAAAAAAAGGAATAAAGTGACCTAGCGCTGGGAATGGCACCGCCACAACGTGAGGCTTCTCCAACCCACTCATCTTCGCGTACCAAAACAAGCTGCTGAAATGAGCTTGTCCTCTGATACATGTAAGCGCGGATTATTATATAAACCAATTGAAAAGGATTTAGCCTAGTATTGTTGTTTGGCAACGTAAGATGATAAGCTTTGGGCAACTGTCGTGAAACTTCTCAATTTTGGCTTTATTCCCGTCTCGTCATGCATGACGAAGTTAATGTCCGTGATGACAGCACAATTTACAGGGAAAATAGACAGACGGCGATTCCTTTTTAGCAGGTCGTGATTTAAAATTGAGGGTGCGTGGCAACGTTGTAATATTTTCGGTGTTTGTTAGAAGGGAGAGGGCCCGATTGTGGTGTCGGTTTGTTAGAAGGGAGAGGGCCGGATTGTGGGGCCGGCTTTTTTTTCAATAATACCTAAGCTTTCTAGATTATCATTTACAAAAACTGTTATACATATTTTTAAAAAGCGGTGAAAAATGTCATATTCTTAGAGTATACTTGATTTCTTTTTATAATACAATTTAGTTTATTTTTTAATTTTTAGATTTGAGATATAAAATATTCATAGATTATAAAACTTTTGCTAATATTTAGTACTAGCAATCGCACCTTGGTGTGCAATGGGTACGCCGAAGAGGTGTGGAAGGTCAATTAGAAAAATAAATGATTTTTATAATACATTTGTGTGGTACATGAGGTCAATTGGCAAGGCATTTAGAAAATGTTTTTTTGGATATATTATTATTATTATTATTATCCTAGTATATTCTAATTATTATTTTGTTTTTTATTATATAGTAATATTGTTATAATGATAGTTATATTTTAATGTACTTACTATTATATTATTATATTTTTATTAATATATCTAATTCCAATTATGTTAGATTATTAATATTATGAGTCATAGAATAAACAATGTTACACTTAGTAAATTAAAATATCAACTAATAGAAAAACTAACACATGTGTGATAATAATATTTCTATCATTTTGCATTCTTCTTGTCAATTCTCAATCATTGTAATTTTGAAAAAATCTCCACTCTTTATCCTTGTAATTTTCTCCCCCTTTTATCTCTCTACCTCTTTATGTTCTTCCTATATCTTCTCTTGTCTACATCTATCCCTCCCCTCTCTCCCCTTGCCTATCCCTCTCATTTATTCTATCTCTCTTTCTCACTTCCTCTTTGTCTTTCTCTTTCTTTCAATATCTATTTCTCTTCCTTTTGTCTTTGTTTCTTTCCCTCTTTGTCTATCTCCACTTTTTTTTATCTCTCCACCTTTTGTCTATCTCTCTACCTCTATATCTCATTATCTCTCTTTCTCTCTTCCCCTATCTCTATCAATCTCCCTCTCTATTTTCCTCTCTTCCTCTATCACTATATCATTCTTTCTCACTCTCTTTGTATATCTCATTTCCATTCTTTATTTTCCCTCTCACTTTGCTTTCCCTTTTCTCTCTCCACTTCTTGATCCCTCTCTAGCTCTTTCTCCCTCCCCCTCTCTCTCTTATTATCTACCCTTTGCTCTCTTTTCCTCTATCACAATCTTTATATTTTCTTTATATTAAAATTATATATTGTATGTTTTCATTACATATTATATTATATTTAATATTTTATATAATATAAATAATAAATGTAATTATAATATGTTTTTTATTTAAAATAAATATATAATTAAATAACATATATATATACATATATGAACATAAATATTTAAAATATAATATTTTAATAAAAAATATTTTACACTATATAAAATATAAGTATAAAATAAATAAAAATTATATTATGTATGCTTTCATTACATATTATATTATATTTTATATTTTATATAATATAAACAATAAATCTAATTATAATATATATTTTATTTAAAATAAATATATAATTAAATAACATATATATCAATATATGTATTTAAAATATAATATTTTAATAAAAAATATTTTACACTATATAAAATATAAATATTAAATAAATAAAAATTATATTTTATATAATATAAATTATTTTAAGGGGTTGGGGCTTTAGCTCGGTTGGCTAAATCTTTCCTGTTGCAGGAGGTTGGTTGTGAGGTCTAGTCTCCCCCACCCCCATGGTACCGGAGGTCGTGTCGCGCCAGTGCCGCTGGTCACGTTAAAAAGTTTATCAAGCGTACTGCAGTTTATAGGGGGTCGTGCTACCCGATTCCTGCAGTCTAAAAAATAAATAAAATATATATATTATTTTATATTTAAATACATATATATTTATTTTATATTTAAATACATATATATTTATTTTATATAAAAAATTATATTATAATTATATTTATTATTTTATATTATATAAACTATTAAATTTTATTTGAAAACAAAAAGAAACACTTAGGTTTAACGCGTAGACATCAAGATTTAATTGTGTGCTTATTTGGTTAGCTTAGATGAAGCTCGTGAAAAGGTATATATAATATAAGAAAATACTCTAAAGCCTTATCATGTGGAGGTTTACTTAGGAGATAGGGTCGATTTTGTTGTGAAGGACGTATATAAGTTTTAGTGGCTAGTGATAACTGATTTCCTTGTAAACCAGCAGACCTACGAGAAACGAGGAAAAATGGAGGAAAGATGATTTCGGCAGCAACAAACAACAAAATCTAGAATAACGAACGAAAAACAATGAAGGTTGAAAAACTGGTAAGAAACATTCAACAAATGAGATTTTTTTAACCATCTTCCATTACTTTTGCTGATTTTTTTACCATTGATTTCAATAATTAGCTTGGCATTCTCAAATAGGACACGCCTTCAATGTAATTAAATGCTTATGAAATAGATCAAATGTATTTGTTTGAAATTTTGAAAAGTTATTTCATATTTATATAAGCTTTGTTAAAATAATAATGTATTATTATAAAATGTAATTTGGTGATGTGTACAAATTTTAAATGATATATGTTCATTTTAAGTATAGATGTGTAAAATATTTAGACTATTTTGCATATTTTAAGGTGTAATGACTATATTTATAGTAAATTATATGTTATGTAAAATGTTATTGTACAAATTGTGGAATTGATTAGAAGATATATTAATTTATTTGTCAATTTTATTGTAATATCTTAGAGTACAAATCATGGAATAAATAAGAAGATATATATGAACTTTATTTATATAAAATAGTTCATCTAAGGGTAAGTGCATTACATTTGCAATCTTGTTCTAGGATATATACTTGTATGTAGTTTTTTATTAATCTTTACAAAAGATTATGATTGGTCTTTATTTCTCCTACCATCAATTTATTTTTTATCTTCAATGTTAATATTATGCTATTTGAGCTAATTGGAGGTTTACATTTGAATTTACTTTCGACTCTAAGAATTCAGTTAAAATGTTATTCAATACAAATCAATAGGTAGATGATTGTTGTTATTCTAAGAGTATATTGTAAGAAAAAAATCTATTTTTTTATTATAAGTAAATAAATAAAATAAAATTGTATATATTCTTAATAAGGAAAAATCTTATGCTATAATATTATTTGATTATCGAGTATCCACCTATAACTAACATACTTTGTAATGAATTAGCTATGAATGAGCATTGTATAAAAAATTATCAATAGACGATTGATATGATTAATTGCAATTAACAAAAAATAATACTTACATCTTTAGATTTTCTATGAAGTGAATAATTGTAAGCAAGCCTCTTTATTATTTCTTACAATGCCATTGAAATATTTTTCATTCTAGAGTAGTCATTTAAGGACAATAATGATGATATGTGGAGCCCACTATAATACTTTTAACTTTCAATATAGTTGTAAATGTTAACCAATATCTTTTAATTTTATTTATAGAAAGTGTGACATCATTTAGTGTAAGTCCTTAGGATTTATGTATAGTAATTTTCATACTATGGATAGTGGTATTTTTCTTCAGCTACATTGTGATGATACTATAGGTACAATTAGTTGGGTTTTTATGTTCTCATCATGAACTTTTATAATTTTAAAATCTTATTATGATGAACACAAGTAGATCTAATGGTTTATAGTTGATTGCATGAATAATATGTGTGTATTCTTTGAGTAATCTAATGTCAAGACAATTTTGAATCCATAACTTATTTGCAAGCATTACTCTCTATCCCTTGCATGGTACAAATTCTTGGTGAAATTCCTTTCCACTATTATCAACATTTGGTTTTATATTTTTCTTTTACTTCAAAAAAATGGTGCAATTAAAAGATTTATTAACTTCAGCATCTCTTTTGTGCAATATGATGTGGCTATTTATAAAAAATAAGTGTGCATATTGAGAAGTAAAAAAATCTTCTAGGATAGATATTTTTTTGCAATCATTAATGCTTCTCATTCATGTTGTGTTGTCTCAATATTTCTTATATCTTCTAATATATTTTCTAATATATCATAGAATTGGGCTTGAGTTAGATTGTCACTTTTTTTTATCAAAATATTGGTTCTAATGTAACATTAGTTGTAATATTTTTGATAGAATTCATATGATAAAGAGTGAAGAGCTTATAGGTTTATCCATAATGTGATCTATAAGAATTATAGATACTTTATAGAAATGGAGGAATTATTGGTTGGGAAATACCTCACATAATCTACTACATAATTTTTATAGAAGCTCGGGTTCTATAATGCTCATCTCATCAACAAGGCTTTATTTTCAATAGTATCTTTGGTCCTATGAAATTATCATCTTAGTTGTAATGTTGCATTTATAGTTGACACATATATGTTGAATGAAATAGTTCCTATATGAGTGAGTGCAAGAGTGGGCTCAATTTCTTTAATGTTAAATGTTAAATTCCATTCCTTCTGTAACTAATGAGATATGAATTTCATGTGCTTATAAGTCCCTTAATATGCATTAGTTTCTTTAAATCACAATCTATATAATATTTCTTAATGCTAGTAAGTGCTACATGATGTTTTGATGAAATTTTAGAGATTTATTCATATAAATGTGAGGGTGAGCTATTATTTTCGAGACATCTTATTTATAAATTGAATTTGAGTGTTATTTAAATTTATGGAAATATTATGCTTGTCCCATATGTAGTTGTTTACAAAATCATGTTTACCAAGGATTTCAAGTTCAATTAAATTGACATTGTTTTTTATTGAGATAAGAAAGAAATGAGGATCTTGAACCCTATACAAGTAGAGCCTCAAAGGGAAAATAAAAATCATCCTAAAGCAAGGTAGAGGAAGCACATTAACAAAAAATTAACAAAAATATATTAAAGTCTAGCAAGAACATAAGCAACTAGAAAAATAAAAGTCTAGGAAATGAAACTAGTTCAATCCTCGAAGAGGAAGAGCATAAACAACTAGAAACATAAAATCCTAAGAAATTAAAGAAGTCTAATCCTCTGAGATGAACTTGTACATGTCATCAAAAATCCTATAGGTTATCCTCACCCTTTGCATGCTTTTTCAACTCTTGGCTATGCAAAAATAAGATGGTAGTAGCTAATATATACATAAATTTGACACTAAACTTCATGACTAGATTCATCTTATTCTCAAACTCATTGGTTTTAGCTTTAAATTCACCATCTAGGAACAAGACACACATAGATACTAATATGTGGTAGGAGTATTGATGTCCTTCGTTATAATGTTCTAAGCATTGTGTGAGGTATTAACAGAGTCCTCCATTCCCATGAAAGGAATCTCAGAGACCACCTAAGTTTCTATCTCTACACCTCTAGCCATCCTAAAGATAGAATTTGGAGCATTTATTTTATCGAGAAGACTATTTACTTTGAACCAAAGGGGAGGTGTCTTAGGAGAACAATCCTTAGTTTCAAACTCATCCTCGATAGCTTCTTCCTTGTAATTGAAGTCACTAGATATTTCCACTTTTTGGAAGAGTTTTTGGACAACAACCAATTTGGTGAACCTACAAATAACTATGCTTTTATACCCTTTCTTGGTGGCCCTATTCTTTTCGTTATGGCTATTGGTTTTAGGTTTTTCAATAACCTAGGGTGAGAGGGGGGTAACAGGGATCTATCTCAAGCCATCCTTAGCTTGTTTTCACTTACAAATTAGGGGACCATTAGTCTTCTTACCTTTCTATTTTGGCAATCTATCTTCTTTCTCTTTGCAATACCCACATTAGTATCCATGTTAATAGGGGGTTGTGCTTTAAGGAACAAAAGAAAAAAATCACATCTTCTTAGGTTTCACTTTTAGTTGAGGTATAATTGCATGAGATTAACAATGACAAGATTGGTGGGGGAATTATCCTCCATTTTTTTAGTGGGTAGCTAGGATGATGGCCGAGTGAAGGTGAGAGGTTTTTACCCCTTTTCAAGAGGGAGGCCAGATGAATTTTATTCCCTAAGATAATTATTTGGTTTGTAACCTAAAGCAAGAGGGGGACCTAGATGGTTTTCTTC